>JAYESA010000002.1:199451929-199804429 GCA_036927795.1 Iris macrosiphon | reverse complement strand
GAAGGCATAACACACTTGGGATGTTTGTAGGAGGAGGGTGAAGGTGTGTTTGTTCTATGGATTCGCTGCTCACCAGATGCGAGATTGCCCCACTGCACCTCCATTGGGTGGAGCACAGGATCAGAGAGTTGGAGCTAGGCCATCTGTGGCACAGCATCATGTCCCGTACCAGCAGAGGGATACACCCCAGCAGGGCAGGGCTTATGCGTTGACGGTCGAGGAGGCCGATGTTACGGGTGTCGGGTTAGCAGGTCTGTCTCTTTGTTCTTCTTCCTGTCCTTTTTCATTCTTTGTGGTGTGTTTCGTTAGTACCTGTTAGACTTTTCTATTGTTCTGTGGTAGATAGTGTAGTGACTCTGATTGAGACTGTGATAACACGACCAGTAGGACCATGATCTTGCATGTTGTTTAGGTAGAATTTCTTGACTGTGATTGTTGGGGGTTTGACCTAGAGGGAGTGCGATTGACTTTAAATTTCGAGGACAAAATTTTCTAAGGAGGATAGGCTTGTCACTACCCCATTTCCAGAGCCGGGTATTTTTTATTTTAAATTGGTTAATTATGTATTATTTATAATTATTTATATTTAATTAGTGATTGTATTATTCTTTTATTGATTGTTTTAGGGTTTTGGCTAGCCTGGACCCATGTCAGACCCTAGTAGACCCATGTCCGACCCAACCCACACCCTTGTGAGACCTATTTTTGGGTTTAGAATATTTATTATATTTTTAGTGGGTTAGTTGGAGAGATTGGGAGTTAGTTTGAGTGCTTTTGGAATCCCAAACCCAAACCCAAGTGAGAGGAGGGTATTTTGGACTTTTGGACTTTATGTAACCCTTTATTTTTGTGTGTGGCCGGTTCCCAAACCCCCTCCTAGCCGATCACAGCAGCCCCCTTCCCCCATTTTCATCTTCTTCTTCACTTCTTCTTCTTCTTCTTCTTCTTCTTCTCCATTCTCTATTTCTTCTTCTTTCCTTCTCCCAAGTTCAAGTAAGCACCATATTTATCCTCTTTCTTCTTCTATTCTTCATGGATGTGAACTCTAACCCTATATTTTTCCCTAACCTAGGTGTTTAGAACCTAGAATTAGTGTGGAGGCTAGATTTGGAGACTTAGAGCTTGAGGGAGGTGTTTTCAAGTGGATTGGAGACTTTGGCCTTGGGATTCCAACTCCCAAGAGATAAACCCTAACTTTTCCCTTGCTAGTTGCTATTATGTAGTGTAATTAGTGGTTTAGAACCTTCCTAGACCCTAAGCCTACCCGTAGGAGGAAGTTGGAACTAGTTTGGTTGTGTTTGGAGACTTTGATACTAGGTTTTGTGTCAATTTCGGGTGGAATCCGAGATTGGCCTAATTTTGGGTGATGTCCTAGGTTAGACGGACCTAGGTAGACGTTGTCGGGTGTCTAGAGGGTTAGTGCGTGTCTCCGTTCGGACACGTGAAGCCGTGTCGCGGAGAAACGGGCGTTTCGGGTGTTTTCGGGGTTTTCGTCGTCATCGGTTCTAAGTGCGTGTGCATTTTTGCCACGGACCTAGAATCGATGAGTTAGCATTTTTTTTAGGATCTAGATATCGTTTAGAATTCGTGGATAAATTTTAGGCCAATTCCGAGTTGGTTTGGTGTACGTTTCAGGAGATTTTCTGAACCGCACACCGCGTGTTCGTCGAAATAACCGAACGACCATTTCGGCGTGGTTTCTTAGTTTTGGGCTTGTACGCGCGTTGGATTAGCTTCGGAGAGTATGTGCTAGAGTTCTCGGGTTATATTTTATATATATTTATGTGTTTGTGCGTGTAGGGGGGTGGTTGTGCGCGTGTTGGTGGTGTTGTGAGCGTAGTGTTGTGTAGTGTTGTGTTGTGTTGTGTTGTATTTTGTGTTTGTGTGTATGTGTGTCTATATATGTATATATATTTATATATATGTGTGTGTATATAAATATATTTGTGTAGGGGTTTGTGTATTAGTGTGGGTGCTTGTGTGTATATATATATATATATATGTATATGTATGAGTGTTTGTGTGTGTGTTTCTATATATATGTATGTGTGTATGTGTATATATATATATATGTATATTTGTGTGTGTAGTTGTGTGGTTGTGAGCGTGTGTGAGAGTGTGTGAGAGTGTGTGTGAGAGTGTGTGTGTGAGGGTGTGTGAGAGTGTGTGTGTTAGTGAGTGTTTGTGTGAGAGTGTGTGTTGGTGTTAGTGTATGTGTGAGTGAGTGTGTGTGAGTGTGAGTGAGTGTTTGTATATATATATATATATATATATATATATATATATATATGTGTGTGTGTGTGTGTGTGTGTGTATATATGTGTTTGTGTAGATATATACGTGTGCGTGTGTATATATATATATGTGTGTGTGTGTTTGTATTTATATATATGTGTGTGTATATATGTGTGTGTGCCTATATGTATTAGATATATATTTTCTAGCCTTGATTATTAACTAGGTATATGTCTATATGCTTAGATAGCTAACTAGAGGGGTAGTTAGTGAGGTATTGGAGGGTATCTCAATACCTTGAGATACCAAGGTATCTCAATACCTTGAGATATCCAAGGTATTGAGTTTCGAGCGGAGTTTTTGAGCAATTGCCTAAGTTTGAGTTTAGAGATAGGTTTTTATGTATATGTGTATATATTTACGCGTGCTAGCATAAGTTTTAGCGGGTATAGACGGGGCGTATAACGTAGGGTGAGGTATCGAATACCGAGGGTATCCCGGTATCTCAAGGAGGCGAGTTTGAGGGTTTATTAGCTTAATGACCTAGTTTTGACCTAGAATTTTAGGGGCACCCTAGTTTGACCCAGAGTTGACCGTAACTGGCTGGGTTGACCGCCAAAGTCAACTTTTAACCTAGATTTGACCTATTGTTGACTTTTTGGACCCAAAGTTGACTTTTGACCGAGATTTTACCGGTTTGACCCGTTTGACCTAGAACGACCCTAGAAGCCTATTTATAGTTATTTTATATCTGTTTAACTTATTAGAAACCTGTTTAACTTTTTTTTTCGCAATAGGTCCTTACGATACCAGTTCGGATTGCCAGTTGCTCAGGACATCAGGCGAGTACATTCTCTGATAGTTTTTATTATCTGATGATTATTATGATTCAGCTTCTAGTATAGTATCATCTGATTTTTTTGGCACAACACGGGACACGGACTGGTATTTCTGGATTCATTTACTTGCGACATGTATATTTTATGTTTCTGGCCTCTATTCTGGAATCACCTACTAGCATCACCTACAGGCATCACTACAGGCATCACTCATATTTCAGGCTGGACTCATACTTGATTTACGTGTCGGGTCTTGGATTCACTTGTACTAGTCGGGGAGGAGAAATACTCGAGTAGACATATAAATATTCCCATCTGGAATTATCAGGAATCACCTCCTATGGTCTAATCTGGAATGATAGCAGCCGCGCACCCAGTGCGCGGTGAGCCGTACTTACCCCTATCCGTTTACATGTCAAAACAGGTATTTCAAAGACATCGAGTTCATTCTTTATAGTCTGGACTCTCTTACATTTCTTGCTGGTCTCACTTACAAGTTTTTGGACTTGACTCACTACATGTATTTCATGCTGGACTCACTACACGTTCATGTGCACAGACTTACTCTTAGTTTAGATTTCTTGTATCTTGTAGTCATTACTATCTTGCTTCTGATATTCATACATCTTTACCTTTATGCCCCAGTGACATATGTATATTTTCTTGTTCCATACTTTATTTCATTCACCTTGCTACTTGCTACAACTGTTTTATAGTTTTTATTATTTAAATGGAACTGCTGTTAGAGGTGTACTTGCTCCAGTCCTGACTGAACATATTTTTTTCCAGAGTATCCGGAGGATTGGTGTCCGATATTTTATGGACCTGAGCCTGTCGATGGTGCAGACAGGGACCCTCTAGTTTAGGGGTAATTTCCGGGTTGGTAGCCGGGATCACTAGGACCTTGTTATTATTTTTTTTAGCCTTTGGTACCGGATTTGTCTCCGGTTTTGGATTTGAGACCTTGTATTATATTTGATTTTGGATGTTGTATTATTATTATTGATGTTGTGGTTGTTGTTGGTTAGACTTTATAGTTGTTAGACTTCTTTGATATCTTATCGTGCTTAGATTCGTGATTGAATACATTGTGATTATCATTATGATATTGCTCCTCCGTTTGGAGTTGAGATCTTGACAGGTTTATATATTGATTGCGTGAGATTGTTAGCTAGATAGTTGACCTAGACAGCATTCTACCGCCGATGCTGCGGCGTAGGCTGGACGTACCCACGACTCATGCCCAATTTTTCGGGTGCGGGTCATGACAGTAACCGTGAGCAGGCCGAGCTGCCATGTAGGCACTCCTTGGAATTTTTGGTTACTGAAGATCTGGGTGGTTCTCGTCCTTTATGGGCGTGACTTGGTCAGCTTGACACATAGTCCGCACTTGGTTGGAGAGAATCACTCTTGTCGTAACAGTAAGATTTGGTCTTCATGGAGTCTGAAACCCATATGGCCAGAGACGCATGGGACGCATGGAGTCTGGGACGCATGGAGCCAGAGACGCATGGAACGCATGGAGTCTCGAATGCATGGGGCCAGAGACGCACGGGACCCCATGGAGTCTGAGACGCATGGGCGAGTGCTGCCTGGTCCGCTTGGAATCTGGGACGCTTGGATTCTGGAATGCATGGATCTAAAGACGCAGGGGACCGCATGGAGTCTGGAACTCATGGGACCAGAGATGCAGGGGAACGTATGGAGCCTAGGACGCATGGAGTGGCATGGGCCAGTTGTGCTGTACACATGACGTTGCACATCCATCGAGAGTGAAGTTATGTGTTGACATGAAAGTTCTGTCATTTAGTGTGTTCATGTTTTATGAGAAAATCAGAAAATCTTTTTCATCAGGATTCTGTGTCAGAGACGATCCTGCTGACGGGACGTCACGTTAGGACCTTCTGCGGCCAAGCTGCTTTGGCTTATTGGGATGCATGTATGTCATCTTTTGGGGCCGCAGGATGACTCTACGGCCTGATCTCTTCTGAGTTTTTTTTGTTTTGGGGCGCAGGGCTGCATGGATGCATATTTTCCATGCTTCTATACCCTCCTCTATAGGTGTGGAGGCATTTGGAAGTTCTGAAGTGTTGGAGAACTTGAAGTTGTTGGGTTGGAGGATGTTTTTCTTTTGTATACAAATAACATAATATATGGAACATCGTTGAATGTAATAGTTTTTTTAGTTGTACATCTTGTTGTGTTGTTCATTGTAATAAGATTCAGTGTCTGTAATCGAGTTATTCTTTTAGCCCAAGAGCCATTATAATTTCGTTGTACATTATTAACGAGCTATTGTATTCTTTTGGCCCAAGAGCTATTGTAATTTCGTTCTACATTATTCATTTGGATCGTGGTCGGACCTTGGTCGAACCGATAGATCCGATTTTTATTTTTATTTTTATTAATAAGAAGAAAAAAATACTTAAAAAACTATATAAAATTGGCTCGTTAGTGCAGACTTTATTAATTTATGTTGGATTTATGTGTGAATTAAATGTATTTGCATGCAATTGGCTCGATAGTGCATATTTTTCTAATTGGCCATAAATGCATGCAAGTATTGTGGGTTAATATAAATTAATATGAGTTGAACCGGTTTAGTTCAGATCTACCAATTCATGAGATTTTAACGATTGGACCGGAAAAAAATTTCTTTCATAAACTGTCAGTTCTTAAAAAATGACGGTTCAATTTGTACCGAACCGAAAATAATCAGTATTCCGGTTGAACTGTCGGTCCGATCTGATTTTAGTAACATTAAAATAGATACATATAACAATATTACATAAATAACGTCACTTTTATCCATGTCACGTCCCAGTCCCAAAATACGTAGGACTAGGACACGTACGCATGCCAGCCGCCTGTATATATGGCAACTACAATATATGGAAACCATAATACAAGCGTACGCTGTATAATAAACAATAATTCACAAGTGGTAAAACTATCACAAGTCACAGGGTATAATATAAATCTCATCCACAGAAATTAAATATGAATAACCAAATAACCATGTAACTAGATCTCAATAATAAGTATCTAAAGAATGACAGTCGGATGAAAACAAATCCACTGCCGAAATAGAATATAAAATGAACCAGATACACACCATATAAGAACAACATCTGACAATCACGAGGCTCGAAGAGAAGACCTCCTCGAAATATACGTAATATGTCCGGATCTGCGCTCCTGCGAATACTCATGAACATCTACACCTGGAAAGGGACCAGGTCCTCAGAGGGACATAACAAGATACATAGAAGCATGTCATAATATAAATACTGGATAAAATAAATGGGGTGTGCTAACCATCTAAGTGAATGCAATTTAAAGACCTTGTAGTATGCATGAGAAAGTATAGGCTTGACATATGCTGACGTAATTCACCAACCGTAGTGATTGACTAGTATATGCCACATATGCCCCCGTTCAAGGGCATTGCTGTTATTCCCCATCTCCGAAGAGCATGGTAACTTGAAATATATTGCAATTCCCCATCTCTGAAGAGCATGGTAACTTGAATATAAGAGGTGGGTGTCCCATACGTCTACTAGTATCTTTTCCGTCCAATGTAGATATACAAGTCGTGAAAACGACGTGGACATCTGGTACTATGATGCAAGTCTCTATAGAAATAAACAACTAAGCTAAATACCGTTACACGTGTTGCTCATACCGATGGCCAGTAGAGTATGAGGCACGCGTTCCTACATGAACTCACTCTGTGACGTGTAATAATACATGTCAAGGCCTGGGAAGTCATACCAATAACTCCACAACTTTAGGTGGATGTACTAGACACTAGGTCAGATACAAATCCTAACGTCAACGCCTTCGTTGACTGCACCCGAGTCTGCTCGGACGCGCACATTTATATAATATTAAAATAAATAAATATGTAACTAAAATGACTGAATTTAAACAGTACAACAAGGCAAGGTATACTTGCCTGGCAAGAGAGCTGCAAAATGTAACGTCCAGATGTCAAATGCCAAAAGCCAGAAACTATGGACTCAGAATGGACGTCTCCGGATGCTGAAATAAACATCACCAACGGTCTCAGAAAATATCAAATAGCTAGAAACGCCTGTCCTTAAGTCCAAATTGGACACAGGGGCAAAAATGACAGTTTTCGGTCAAAGCGGGGTCCACATGTGGGCCACTTTGCACCGAAAAATGTGTCAGGGTCAATGGTCTCCAAATTCACCAAACTTAGTGTCAACAAGTCCAGAACATCGATACGAACCCAACGGAATGTCCAGAACTGGATTCCGATGTGCCGATCACAAAATTGCCCGTTAAGTGGAGCCTGTGGGGCCCACGATACGGGATTTTGTCAACGTTCTCAGAATCGAACCAAACTTGGGTCACAAGACCAGCGTATTGCTACGAGTCCGATGGCGCAAGTTTTGTTTCGATCCGACGTGTATACACAAAGTTACAGCGTATTCCAGAACAGGCGGATACGGGACGTTGTCGGCGGATACGCGTTGATTCCGGTGTGCACGCACATCCAAATTAACTTCTGTGAAATCTCGCACGTCCGTATCAACGACGCGCACGTTTCGGTAAAGACCGCGTGCGACCAAGTCGTCCCATTTGTCGGGGCGTACTTAGTTTCGGGGTAAAACGGGGTATTATTTTTTCTGTATTTGGATCGCGGTTCGCGGTCGCCACAGGACGCGATGCACCGAGCGGGTTGCACGGGCATCGAGAGGGTTACATAGCTTACGTGTCATAACTGACAGAATAAAAAACAGAACAGCGAGAAGAGAGAACGGGTTACCTGAACAGGGCTCCGTAGAATAAATTTTTTCGTGTCCACGAGTCGTCTTGACACAACATGACACAGTGTCCGGGCTGTGTCCGGCTGCTGTATTGTGTCCTGGTCACTGTTCAGGCTGAGGATCGTCGGAGCTTCGCCGTGGCGGTTCAGGGCGTCGCCGGAGGAGGACAGGTGGTGATGACGGGTGGTGGACAGGGTGGTTTGAGGTGCCGCTCGGGGATCGTCGGGGAGGAAGTCAGGGAGGAGGAAGGAGAACAGGTGATGGGGGTGCCGCTCCCGCCATGGGGAGGCCGAGCAGGGAGGAGGAGGTGAAGTTAGGGAGGAGGGCGAGGGGGGTGATTGGGTTGGTGGAGCACGGCTGAGACGAGGGGGGGGGAGGTGGAGGAGGAAACAGGGAAGGAGAAGAGGGGAGGGCTGCTGCTGGTGGTGGAGGGTGGTGGTGGCAGTCGGAGTTGAGGGTGGCGGCGAGGAGATAGGGGGAGTCGAGGGTGGCGGTGGCGAGCTTCACGGGGAGATGGCGGGCGGAGCTCAGGAAGGAGGTCGGGGACAGCAGTGAGTCGGGGTGGCTGCTGCTCGACTCCGGCGAGGTTGAGTCGAGCAGGGAGGAGGGGTGGCGAGTGGCGGAGGAGGTGGCGACGATGATGATGGTGGTGGTGGTGATCGATGATGGTGGTGCGGTTGGCTGTGATGGGGGTGGCGATAATCGACGGGGGGGGGAAGGAAGGGCGGAGTGGAGGAGGTGGAGGAGGTAGTCGGAAAGGGACAGCGGAGCTCTCCGGCGGGGTCAGCTCTCCGCTGTGCCGGCGAGGTCGGGGTCGGCTCCGGCCATGGGGAGGATGGGGGAGATGGTGAACAGGGGCTCGGGGTGGATCCGGTGGGGGAGATCGGGAAGGAGAGAGGTGGAGGTCGGGAAGGGGCGGGCGGAGCTCTCCGGCGGGGGAGGGGTCGGCTTGCCGCGGGGGAGGCGGAGCTACTCCGGCGGGGGGGGGGGGGGGGGTGCTGACGGCTAGGTTAGGGTTAGGGATTTAGGTTTTATATAATAAATAAATTAGATATTTTAATAAGTAAAATATCTATAGATATTTACAGGATATTTTTGTAGATATTTATGGTGGGTCCCACTGCCAAATGGACGGTGCAGGTTCACCCTCCAATGAGGGGGTGACACCTCACACTGAAAATTTACAGGAAAGACCCTGTAATTTCATAAATTGCATAAAGGTCCTATTTTGGAAAATTGCACAAATTTTACAATTGTCTGAAAAAAATATCCGATTCCTGAAAATGCTAAAATGTACAGAAATTAGGGGAATGGCTGTGTGAAGGCCCTGAGGGGATGGAGGTGAGTCTGGGCAGGGGCTGGACCTGGTTTTCTTGGGTGATACGGGCCATCGTATTAATTAATTAATAATTAATGCGCACGGTGTTCTCTAATTATTTAGAGACAGGTAGGGCCATAATTTTAATACGGTGTCAATATACTAAATGTAGTATACTCAATGTAGAATAATAACGTATTTTTGTTTGGGCAAAACAGGTAACTGTTGGGCCTCTAAGCTCTATTGGAACATGGATGGGTACAGATCTGGAAATTTAATTAATAAATAATACGGACGTTTGTAACGATATTTGTGCGTCTAAAATGAGGCACAAAACAGAGTATCTGGGAGTTGCACAAGGTTCAGAAAAATAGACTAGCATGTTTATGAGAGGTATGTGAACTTTGTTAGGGGATAACAGTCAAGATAAAGTCCCAAATAATTCGGTGATGGACAGGTGGACATATCAATAGGATATGTAAGCAAAATAAATTAAAATATTACAATAAATCCTAAATTGCTAAAATTAATCCTAAAAATGCTGAAATCTGATCGAGGGAGTTTATAACCCACAAACGCAGTGTTAAGCAATCAAACATGTCCTATGTACCAAGCATAAACACCCCCCCCCAGTAGAGTGAGATTTATCCATAATGGATATGCCAAGAAGGATTCCTCCTGTGCTCTCTCCATTCATTCAAATGCCACTGTCGCTTTTCATTCAATTGCTACTTTGTCCCTTGTGAGTGTCTCACTTTAACTGAAGGTCATAATTCTTACTCAGTAATAGAATTTGTTTACTATTATATGGTCTTGGTAAGTCACCCTAAGACAGACAAATCTTATCAATGTCATCATATACATTATTTTCTAGCACAACAAAACAGAGATTTATTTGTACATAAAATATCTTTAGTTTTGTTTTATGTTCGTTGTGAAACTTGATCAGATTTTTTTACTATTAATTCCAATTCTACTCACAAAAGTCATATATCATTCTAATCTCTGATTATAAATAGATAAATAATAAAAATAGACTGTATGTGGCAATGGATGTAGAGATAAAATAATTTTTGAATCATGCTAAATCATGTCTTCTTGGCTACATCGTTTCTAACATAATACCATGAACTCCATAGACTAAATTGTCCTCCCAAAAAAAAAAAAAATGTAAAATGATGTTTACAAGCGAGGTTATCATACAGAGGAGAGAAGGAAGAAGAGAGTGTGTACTCAACTGTGGCTATTTTTGTTTATAATTTTGAAAATTAATATCAAGAGTTATTTGATAACAACGATTATTAAAATAAAATTTTAAAAATTATTTTAATTTTGAGACAAATTATAAAATTAAACGTATAGAAGACTAATTTTTTTTAAAAAAATTGCTATTATTTTAAAAAAGGACATACCAAACCAAACCCTGCCATCTCATATTCTAGAAAAATCAAACAGTCCTTATAGTATAATATATTTTAATTAAAATACAAATAAGATAATAAGATTCAGTAAATTTAAAAAAAAAAAAATAGAATTGTCATTGTTATTGTACTAATGTCGCCATTAGCAGTGGTGATATTGACACTATATCGCCAATAATAATGGCAAAATTGAACTCAGTTGAATTTTTTTTTTGCTTCAACTTTTTTTTAAACAATGGTTCTCAAGTCACCATTAGCATTGGCGACACGAGTGTTGCATGGCGACATGAGTGTTGCATGGCGACATGGTTCCATGTTTAAAAAAATATTGCAAATTTGCATGTGTTTGCATGATTAACAATGGCCAAACGAATGTGAGCCAACAAAATTAACAATGACCAAACGAATGTGAGCTGCCAAACAAAATTTAGTAATGACTATGTTTACGCCATTAACAATGGCGTTGGACAAAAAAATTAACACTCTATGTCGCCAAAGCTATTGGCTACATGAGTCTAATGGCGACATTGCCATGTTTGAAAAAAAAAATTAGCTAATCCAAATTCGTCATTGCTATTGACGACATGGACCAATTACTTTTTTTTTTTTTTGAATTTTTTTCATACATTTTATCTTATTAATTTAATTTAATTATATTTTGATATAAGAAAAATTCTAAAAATCAAGCAAAGGTTACACTTGAACTGCTAACTTCCTAATCATAATAATTGGTCTATTGCCTAATCGTATCCACACACACATGCACACACCCCACCAATTCTGTGACGTCCATGCAAGCTACTGAAAACCGTAGGTGAAACATACATCCATCAAGAAACTCAAGAGAGAGACCCAGAGAATATGTCACTGTTTGTGGTACTAGCTAGCTAGCCAGCCAGCCATGTCTTTTGGTACCATTAATTGGACACTCATGATCAAGAAAAAACAGTGGTGTGGTCCTTAATTGGCATGCACCATGAAGCTTTGGGCTACTGCACCATGCATTGATATCGGCATATATTTAATCCCTTTCCTTTGTGCTCCAACCCTCCGTTACATTTACATTACAGTACAAAACAAAACAAAACAAAACAAAACAATTCAAGTCTTCTCAAGAAGATGCCTGTGGTGTGCATATATGGATGCAAATTTCTTGGCCCCGTGGAACCTTGTTCACCACATTTTATTGGGGTCAAATTTCAATAACGGGTTGCATTACGAAATAGATATCTTGTGACGCTGCAACTTGTACAAAATTAAAGGGACAATTTTTTGTTATTCTCCAATTACTAATAGCTTATTTGTACCATCCTTTTATTTTATTTTTTATTACTATTACTTTTCAATTAGACAAAAAATTTGGAGGAATAAATATAATTACCATTAACAAACTATAAATACATGGGAATAGTAGTAATTAAAAAAAATGGAGGATAGCAGAATTAGGCTTAGAAAATAGGGGGTGTTGCATCGGACACAAAAAAAACAGTGTCCGTATATGTGTTCGTATTCGTACAATATAAGAGATTGCACATGGACCAACTTGAAGATGTTTGTATCCCGTAATATCGTGTCCATATCTGGTCGTTTTCGTATCTTTTTTGTATCTGTATTCGTATTTGTATTCTTACAACGTAGGGGATTGCATATGTACCAACTGATATTTGTACAACTTAATATCGTACCGTTTTTATCTCTTGTCCATATTTGTATTCGTGTTTGCATTTATACAACGTAAGGAATTGCATATTTCTATTCCGTAATATCATGTCCGTATCTGTATTCTTGTTAGTATTGGTACAATATAGCTTGCAACAATATTTACATTTTTATTGTCCAGCACAGTTGCTTTGCAAAATAGACCACAAGTAAACCTGTCCTTTATTAAGGTAATATGCTTTGCTGACAATAATATCATCTTGTTTTCTTCGGTACAGCGACATTGGAAAATGGACTAAAATGAAACTGCACACTAATTGTGTAAAGATAACCGCACCAAAAATGCAATATAAAAGCAAAACAACTTGCACAAAAATAAATTTAACACATCAATCATTCAGTCAAAATATTGCAATCTAATCTAGGACTTGGGATATATTCAAAAGAAAACATTCACTCAGAAAAGAAGGAACGGATGTTAACAGCACTAATGTTTGTCAGCAATATGTAATTAGTGTGTACTAAGAAAATAAGCCCTTAGCATATCCTGTAAATTATCAGAATTTGCAGAACCAAAAAAAAAAAAAAAAAAAAATTCAACCGTGCTATATCGCCCTAGCAGTACTTGTGCAGTACTCGTGCGAGCCGACAGAGGAGGCCGGAGAGGTCAGAGGGCAGAGCAGGAGGGAGAGGAAGGCGGCGACGGAATAGGAGGAGGAGGAGGTGACTCGTGTTGGGTAATCGCACGAGCGTCTTTTTCGGAAAAAAAAAAAAAAAAATTGGGTCTCATGATATGTAGGCAGTAGCATAGACGGTAATGCTCTTTTGAGTTACAAAAGAAAATGCAGAGATAGAGACCTCCATTTGGGAGCACATTGTCAGAGTTGGATGGTTATATAAATGGCATCGATGAAGTGATCAACCATCTTCACAGTCAGAACCTGCAGGAAATCAACTTTGATGGATGGCCAATTCCTTCTTTGTACTGAAATCACATTCATCCACTCCCATCTCCAATAACACAGAATCAGGCACATGGGCCTCCAAAAGGCTCCTCTGCTCTATTTGAAACACATTGGAAAACAGCACAATGCATTCATGAGTAATACAGGAAAAATAAAAATAAAATTCATTCCAAGCCCCTCTTGCAATGTACTTATTCGTATTCGTATTCGTAGAATGCTACAGGGCAGCAACTATGCTTTAGCTGACAATCTACCTACTTGGGGTTGTGAATACAGTAGATTTCGGGGCTTTAGTTCATACTAGATACTCAAAAATTTCATTTCTGTATATTTCGGGGCATCCACATTATTTGTGGTGTAATGCTAACATGATAGTTGTTAGGAATAACAACCGAATGTACGGCGAATTAACTGCCACGTTTTAATTCTGTAGAATCGATAGGTCGTTATCGGACAGTAATATCGTATAAGTCTAAATTGTGCTATTATAAGATACAAATTTATGCAATAACAAAATAGATTGAATAGATAATAAAGCAGCGGAATATTAATATACAAAATCAAATATGAACAATGAAATAAGAACACAATATCTTTTATTCATAAACTTACAACGATTACAAAGACTTTCAATAGCCAACTGAACATGTCAATTTTGTCTTACAAATTTTGAAACTGAAAAGTATTACAAGCCGAACTCGAGTGACCCTTATAGTTACCGGGAAGAGACATAAGACCCTGGCTGGGTGGCGGAAGATCAGTGGATCGAGCCAACGGGGACGTATTATTTCTTCTATTTATTTGGCAGGAGTAATTAGGGATAGTGGATCCAAAAGACATGTAACGTAGCGTGTATAAAGTCCCGACCATTACGCTGGATATCTCAAAATAAAAAATGAAAAAATTTTACAATGACATACAATATTTGGTCAGAAGTAGCATGAGAAGAAGCTTTCAGTTTGGAGTAGAAAATACATAAGGGGAAGGAAAAGGAACAAAAAATGTGTATGGATATATAGTAATATTGTATGGATATCAAGATCAGCAACCTCAATCCGCATCGCAACAAGCTGTTGGATAAAAAATTTGGCATCATTTTAGCGAGTTTACAATGAGCACGATATGGAAAGAAGATACTCAAATAGAGTTCTTGTTGAATGCTTGCATTGTAGGAAACGACTTATAAGAGACCATAATTGTGGTACAAGAAAGCTACGTAGGCATTTAAAAATGTGTATGGATATCTAGTAATATTGTATTTTCTTCAAAAAATGTATCATTTTTAATATATTTTATTATAAGACATAGGTATATTTAAACCTAATTGCAACTTATGTTTGAGTTTCATCTTTCAATCTCTCTACAAATTTTATTCGCAGTATTACAAATAAAATTTGAAGAGATGTTGAAAAGCTGAAACGCAAATATATGTTGTATGACTATTATGTAACAAAAATAATATATATTAAGAAAATTATATTATTTCTGATATTCTTATGTATTAGTAATATTAGTACGAGTCATTAATAAAATTTAGCTCTCTTTAATCCCATTTTTATGTTTGTAATTTATTTTTTTAATAATTCGGGCCTATCCAGACCCAACCCTGAACCGGCCTGGACCCAGCCCAATTCGGCTCGGCCCGTCCCTGACAAGATCATGGGTCCGGATTGAGTTTCATATTTTTTCTTCCGGCTCGAACCGCTTCCTCACTCGGGCTAAGCCCGCCCCGATCCAAACCGGTCGAACCCGGTGAGCGTGGGGCCGGTCCGGTCCGGTCCGGCCCGGCCCAAAGGTTTGTGAGGTGCCTAACTAGTAGGCTAGAAGGTCCTCCATTTGACATGCCTAGTGGTATACTAGCAAGTAAGGGGGGACTAACTAGCCAAGCTATTCATAAGCTGATTTGAACTTGGCTAGCTGAGAAGCTCATGGGCCGAGTATTTTGAGCTCGAGAGCACAAGCTTAAGCCTAAGAATAGAATAGACTCGTTAGATAAACAAGTCCCAAACATGTGCATATACATAGTAAAGAAGTTTCATGTGAGATTATTATAGTTTTAACTTATACATTTGTCATACCAATTAGAAAAACCATATCACAAGTCCTAATCATAAACCAGAAACTTATCCACGGTACTCTACTAATTGACCCCTAAGTTAACCTTAAGGCCCATGTGTAGGCCTTTTTCCTATCAACCTTAATTAGCATGTATTTAGTGGCCTAGAAAATAGTATTAAGGGCATATATATAGTGGTAGTTTCACTGCACACATAGGTCCAGAAAATAAAACACTACTATACATTTTTTGAAACGCTAAATAAAGTAATACTGCTGAAAGTGTAAATGTGATTTAATATAAAAATTTGTATCTATAGTTCTGACAAAACTAGTGATTTAGAATTTCTTGCATAGAGCAAAAATCTTTATGATAGATGGACTCACATCTAAAGAGGTCTGTAGCATTATTTGTGGGCTAAGCCACGCATTTGTATTGGCCCAAAAGTCGAGCAAACTAAGCAAAACATGAATGAAATGAAATAGAATATTAAGCTCATTTTGTATTTATTAGAGAATAAATTATTTTGGCAGAAACAAGTGAGATCAGAACAGGCTTTCAGCTTTAAAACCAGTCAAAATTTATTGCAAATTTATATGAGCATAAAGTCCATATGTATCGTTTGGTAAGTTGGCAAGCTTAAAGTATTATTTGTTCAACAATAATGTTAAGGAAAGATCAAAAAACCGAACACATTTTAGAATCGGTAAAAGAATATCTCCAACCCTATTGTCTTATAATGTGTTGTAATTTCTATGTGACATGAGTCACAAGACAATGTCTTTCATAGATGCCAAGACTATATTCACAAAAGACAATAAAATATAAAAGTCTTCTCTAATGTACTTTTTTTCAACTTGTAAGACAACTTCTCTTCTTATTTCTTTTCCAAAATATTTTTATTCATAATTGATCACATGCAGATGAACTTTGTCAAGTACATTGTCTACAACTAGACAATCAATTTTACAATATATTTTCATTATTGTATTGGATAATGATTTTAAAATAAAATTTTGTATGTGGTAACAACTTTTTTCCAAAGTCAATATGATCAGATTTTGATAATGGATGTAGTCGACGCGTAAGTAAACAATTGATTACTTAAAAATAGTGAATCGAATATGATAATTATATGGTCCAGATATGAGCCAAAGCACTCATGATCCAGGTTTAAAGCTGGCCTCCGTCATTCGAGACTGCTATCATGTTTATCTATAACTAAGGATACGTTTGGTTCATTACAATTAATGTAATCATAATCTTAATGGAATCGAATAAAAAAAAAATTATTCAATTTCATTACGATACATTGCAGTGAACCAAACGGCCCTAACTCTCCAAGGCTAAGAAAAATGTCTGTCGGTGTACTTGTAATTAACTTGACTTTGACCAAACACTCCTCAACTCTCGACTAAGAGTATGGTGGAAAATAATGTATGCTCATTGTGATTATATAATCTGAAGTTGCTTACTGTTTCCAGATCACCAGGCCAAATTTCCACCATATTATATTAATACTACCACTAATCCATATCCCAGTACTAATTGAAGCTAGATAAAATTACCTACAAGATAATAAACTTTGAAGAAATTAGAAGAGGTAGTAAAGTTTCACAAATTTGCATATGGAGATACATATCACCATAGTTATGGCGATGTGTGTACTTTGTACACAAGTTGTATCGGCTATGGCGCTGCATATGCTTTATTTGTACACAACTATTTTCTTCTCTTCTCTTCTCTTCACCCCTTTCTCTCTCTTTTTTTCCCCTTAATCTATCTAAAACTCGGCATTGGGAATGATGAGTTCTGTGCTAGCACGAATCTCGCCAAAGCCTATGGCGAGTTATGTGCAAAACACAGAACTCATCCTAGGCTATCGCGAGTTTGTGCAAAACACACATAAAACCATTGGCAATGGCAATGTATATCTTTGTATGCAATTTGGCAAAACTTGTTACACTTTCCCTGATTCTATCAGACCTTGGTATCCGTAGATAAGTTTCTGTAACTTGTATCATATCATATCCAATCCAAAATATTATAGACCAAAAAGTTATCCATCTCAATACTATCCAAAATGAACTAACATAAAACACCACTATACTAATTTAAATCACCAACTTCATTGCTCCCAATATCATATAATTATTTACAACAACGTTAGATCATTTTTCACATGTCCAAAATGTTATTCAAGTTGCACATATCCAAACAAGTGAGATCATTTTCTCTCGTACCATTCTCAATTGGAGCAGCCTCCTACTTTCCATACACAGAAGCCTAAGATAGTAACATGTAAGACTAACTAATCCACATAAATTATATTCCTGCAGAAATCTTAAGGAGCAACAAGAACATTTAAAGTTATTGGGATCCTCAATGTGCCTCATGACCTCACATGTTGATTTGTTAAAGTTCCAAACTATAGGTGTTTCTCTTATCCTCATCTGATTATATAGTAGAGCATGCGGATGGAATGTGCAATTTTCTTTTTATACGAGACAACTTAGGTTTGTCCTGCAGTCTAACACCTAATGTTTGCATTCTGAATCTTTGGAAAAGGTAAAGCACAATTTCTTGTACTCTTCTCTTATAAATAATATGATGTTTGATGTGGAATCGATTATTGCTGTCCCCCTTCTAGTAATATTTAATCTTCACGCCATGTATCGATTGTAGGCTTGTACTGTCTTCTACTATGGCTTCTACCCAGAAATGAGAGTATATCATTGGTTTTGAGGGCCTAGTTTCATGCAGGAAGCTGGCATGTGAATGAAGCTGAGGGCCTAGTTTCATGCAGGGAGGATGTGAATGAAAAGCTGATATGTTCTCTTTTAGCACGGGCCGCGGAATAGATGCCCTCCAAAAAAGAATTAATGCTCCACCAACAGCAAAAGACAACCTCTTGATTAATTAATATTTTTTCTTCTTCACTAATATATATATATATATATATATATATATATATATATATTTGTTTGTGTGTGTGCGCGTGCGTGCAACATGTGCATTAATTCAAATAATCAAGCCTTGGAGATATAAGAGTCCGAAAAAATGGGATCGAAGGTTTGAATCTTCTGGAAGTATTAAAGAAGATTGAACCAAAATATTCAGGTAGCACGTGACTGAGGTTGAACTTAGAGGAGAGGGCTAGCTGGCTAGAGGATTGTGATACTGATATTCAAGTCCGAATAAAAAGTGCGACAGAGATCCGTTCGAAAAAGTGATTGGAGAATGATGCAAGAATCGAGGAATGATGTGCACAGAGAATAAAGCCATAAAATAAATGTTGACTTATATATATATATATATATATATATATATATATATATATATATATATATATATATATATATATATATATATGTTAGTCCCGAGGCGGATCAAAGATGGTAGAAAACGGGCAATAGCAAAGCTTCAAATGAAACCTGAAAGTCCACTCTCTACTAGAATCCAAGTTGTTGTCGAGACACAGAGCTTACGGCAAACAAGTTTGCCCTTTGAGGAACTCGATTCCAACGAATCACAAAACCAATAGAGAAGATTGCTCACCAAAAACTCGAAAGAACCTCTCTTCAAGTGATGCACAACATCTAAGAAGCACACCTCCAAGATCAAGTTACAAACTGACTACAAAGAAAAGAAAAATACAAATAAAAATGTTCTTCTCGTTACGTTCGCAAACGCTACAATGAGATAGAACAGAATAAAAAGAACAAGAAGAAAGATCAGAATAGAACTCATGCTGGGGTGATCAAAACCACCAGTTCTCAAAGCAAGATTCACATTATCCGCGATCTGCTCCCAGGAACTAACAAGTTCTCGAAGAACTTTTGGAACGCTCGCGTCACCTCCCTCCTGGACTCGCATGAACTCCTGGACTCCTCTTATCGGCGCAGCAGCCTCTTCAACTCTCTCTCTCTCTCTTTCTCGAAATCTGTCTCTTATGAGGGCTGAGAGGAGAGTATTTATAGAGGAGCCTGTCCCCCTAGTCGATTACAAAGAGATAGGAACGAATTTAATTCAAATCCCACAAAATCGAAACTGAATTAAAGACGCAATATTTTCATAACCGACTCACTTCTGTCTTCAACGCATCAGCACAGCAGCGCAACGGCATAGGTGCACCAACAAAGTACCACTTTGCGCCCTTGAGTCCGAGTCCGAGTCTAAGTCCGAGTCGCTTTGGGGCTTAGCTCCTATGGAATAAATTCAAAGAGCATGACAAAAATCTTAAAAGCTTCCATAAAGGAGTAAATCCTTTTTCATCCTAATAAAACAGCCCCACATAGTACCCATGTGCCCCACCACACCCCATGTGCATACCTTAACACAAGCAAAGTATTATATTGAAATACCTACTTGTTGGTATAGCCAATGTGGGATAATCTTTCATATTCCAAAGGCAAGAACACCAACAATTCTCCACATATCTCAATATATGGGTTGAGCGTTCCCCACAATGACTGTCCATCATGCATTAGGATAGATGTCGCTTCAATTTGAATCTTCCCGCATGGGTCAAATAACAATATGATACAAGAATGGACTAAGCGTTGAATTCTATACCATAGTTGCAATTCTTCTCACTAACACAATGACATCAGCTGTGCTTCCGGTTGCACATTAAAGGTCCTATGCACGCCTGATTTTGGTGTATGTATTTTGGACATCTACAAGTTTTTTCCTCAAGAGACGGCATGTATCTCTTTTCATACACTCTAGGTGAATTCTTTTAAAGAGTCCTTGATGTAATGCCCCGTTCCCCCTATTCGGGGAGCGCGGCCAAGGAATACTTACGACCGTCCGAACGGGACAGATTGAATTAAGATCCTTTCCTCGTTATGGATTGGTTTCTTCGGAATCAGGTCCCATATACGACGGACTGTGCCTCGAGGATGGACTCGGCGGCAGAGTCGAGAGGGGCCTTTCCGTTGCGTTGGTTTCTTGTCCGTTTTCGTGCCGCTTGGATGCTTTCTTGTTGGTTTTATGACTTGCGTTTTCTTGAACGGTTTCAATGGATTTCATTGCTTTCGTTCTTAGGATTTCGCATTTCGTATCGAGCCTTGGAGACCGAAGCAGGAGGTATTGATCATCCGTTGGTGCGTGCAGGTGATCGTGTAGACGACGCGCGAGCGGAGTCTTAGGGACCTCTCCTTCTTCTTCCTATTCAACAAAACTTGTGAGTGGCTCTATTTCGATAAGCACCTTCTTTCCAAGGGCTCCGTTTATAATAAAACTGACTCAGTTGGGCATTCAATCAAACGATACCAATTAAGTAACAAGTTGGATAATAAGATAAGATAAGAAGTAGGCTTGGAACACTCATTGCTTGTCATACAAACCTTGCATAAATTTATTGATGCATGCATGTTCGTTGGGTGTTTAATGGGTTGGTATCTATTGATAGTTCAAAGTGTTCTTCTATAAACTGCTGCATGTTATTTCATATAACTGTTGGTTGATTATGATAGTACAGTAAAGCAGTTTCATACATGATGTTCTTTAAATGGCTAGTAAGTAAATCTATGAGGTAGGGTCATAGAAATGGTCATGGGAATTCT
Source organism: Iris macrosiphon (assembly GCA_036927795.1). NCBI lineage: Eukaryota > Viridiplantae > Streptophyta > Magnoliopsida > Asparagales > Iridaceae > Iris > Iris macrosiphon. Next base: position 199,783,570 of record JAYESA010000002.1, on the reverse strand, counting down.
TGTGCACAAGGGATCCAGGTTCCTGCGAGCGGTGCCGGGGCACCGGGCCGTCTCGACCCGGGCGGAATCTACTTTCTTAGTCCTGGGAGCGGGGAATTGTAGCGGGGCTAGCTACCCGCGCTGCAAGCATCGCCGCCAGCCCAGACTAAACCCATGATGGCTCCTAAACATCAAGAGAAAGATGTTGTGTATATTTAAACTGTGCAGACTAACTATGTCTTCGTGGCAGGGAAGGCTATGGTAAGTTGTACAGGTGGTTCAGACGGGACAGGTAAAGTCACCGAACGGTGGCATGTGAAGTTATATTATTTTGTTCTTGCATATCTGCTAAATGAAATCGGAACTAGGCAAGAATAGAAACCCACCTAAGCAAATAATTGTAGCATACTCATTAGATCATATCTCTTGAGCTTGGTAAAGTTGAGCAGCTAGCCTTCACCAGTACTTTCCGAAGTACTGACCCTCGTTGTAGCAGGTTCCCCGGCGCAAGGCGACGCGGCGAGGAACTGAAGCTCACTCCGAACATTTTGGGATCCTTGGCGGTTCGTGGCCAAGACTTTTGAAGGCTCAAGCTCGAAGCCTTTCACTCTCTCTCTGTTGCTGAATATCGCTAAGGCGATGGTGCTTACTCGCACCCAAGGTGGATTTTGTGTTTTTTGAATCTATGTAAAGGGACATAATGTATGGATCGGCTATCTCATTTTGTGTCCAAGTCTGTAAGCCCGTGGGCATTTTATACTTTTGAGTCAAGCAATGTAAAAAGATGTTCATTATGAATAAAAGAGAAACTTTTCTATGCCTCAACCTTGTGTTATCTTATATTTCTACTCTGTTGCATTGTTCTAAAAATATCCTTATGCCTAAGGCCTTGTGCACTCGCGCCCTACGCGTGCACGGCATCACGCCCGGGGGACGATTATCGAATAGCCGAAATCGGGGCGTGACATATTGGTATCAGAGCATGCTTCAGATCCTTTGATCTCACAAAGAAAAGTTTCTAAAGAGGACCTTGTTCCTTTCGAGTAGACCCTTGAATTCGCTTGGCCAAAATGAGATACGTTCCATACAGTGAGTCCATAATATACCTTGAGACTAATACAAGTTACTTTCCTTTCAAGGAACGACTTCCGAGCCGGGTGCACAAGCGCAGATGGTGGCGCAAGTGCAAGCGAGTAGTTCAGGCACCTCGGGCAGCTCTGGGAGTCCAGCTGCTGCACCCTCTGCCGATCCGTTCGAGCGAATGATGCGTCTGATGGAGACGCAGCAGAAACAAGCTGAACTACGGCAGAGTCAGTTTGAGTCACGGATTGAAGCTCAATTCGTGGCGCAGCGACTTCAGGCGGATACACAGCAAAAGCAGATGAATAGTCTGCAAACAATGGTGACGAATATGGTCGCCAACAATCATTCTGCATCCGCCCCCGCAAACGTGCCTATAGTTGCTGAAGCCACCGGACCGCAGAATTCTCAGGGTACCTTACCCTCAGGCGAGAACGGGTCAATCGTCTCAATATCAGAATTCAAGAAGATGTGCCGTGCTACGTTTAAAGGCACCGAAGACCCTTCCTTAGCGATGGACTGGCTGGTCGAGTTGGAGGACCACTTCGAAGCGCTATGCCTAGACGAGACCAAGAAAGTGGCGTGTGCCCAACTTCAGCTCCGACAAAATGCACATGATTGGTGGGATGTGCACAAGCAAGCTATTTTGAGTGAAGGTGGCACAACGGCAATCTCCTGGTCCGTGTTTCGCAAGGCCTTCGTGGAGGAATACCTTCCACCCGCCGTCCGTCGCGAAAAGGAAGACGAGTTTGCCCTACTGAAGCAGGGGGACATGACGGTACGTCAGTACGCTTCAGAATTCAACCGACTTGCAAAGTTTGCCAAGTCTCAGCTAGTCGATGCCGAAAGCCGTGCCAGAAAGTTTGAGCTCGGACTACGACCTTCTATCCGTGCTCACGTCGTAGTGACTCAATATCGTACCATGCGGGAGTCCCTGAATCATGCACTGTCCCTAGAGTCGCAGTATCCTCCAGTTAGCACCGGCGCTGTGCAAAATCACAATCACAAGCGCCCTGCCAACACAGGAGGAAACAACGCGCATAAGCGCCACAATAATAACGGCGGCTCCCAAGACTCGAATCAGGGAAAGAAGCAAGGACAAAAGTGTGCTTACTGCCACAAGCCAGGACACCACATCAGCGAATGTCGTGCGAGCAAGGGAGGATGTTTCAAGTGTGGCAAGGTGGGCCACATTGCTCGTAATTGTCCAACCCGTTCCAACGATCCATCTTCACACCGTCCGCAGCAGAATAATGACTCAGCTCAGGGTCAGGGGCAAACTCAACGAGCAAACCAGGCACCGCAAAACGCTCAGGGCCGAGTCTATGCCTTGACTCGGGACGAGGCACTCGCGTCAAACACGACGGTGTCAGGTATATTACTTTTTAATAATGTACCTGCTCGAGTATTGTTTGATTCTGGTGCGACACATAGCTTCATTTCGGCAGATTTTGCCGTCGAACACACATTCCCTATGACACCGCTAGGCTTAAACCTAAGTGTTAGCACTCCTTCGGGAGTAGAATTATCGGCTCGCTTAGTCTGTCGTGAAGGTAACATTTGCATCGGGGGACGGAGATTGTCATTAGATGCGATAGTTCTAGACATAAGGGACTACGATCTTATTCTGGGGATGGATTGGCTCGGCGCTTGTTCAGCTACAATCGACTGTGCGAAAAAGGAAGTAGTGTTTCGTTTGCCCGGCGAGACCGAGTTTTGCTTCACGTGCAGTCCTGAGTCGAAAGCGTCGAATGCCTGTATGGTGATCTCAGCAATGTCTGCTCGACGGATGATTCACTCCGGCTGCGAAGGGTACTTAGCGTCCGTTCGAGACACTCGGCAAGATTGCGCAAACGTTGAGTCTATCCCCGTTGTGGCGGATTTTCCTGATGTGTTCCCCGACGAGTTGCCAGGCATGCCGCCCGATCGAGAGACAGAGTTTACTATAGACACGTTCCCAGAAACTCGACCAATTTCCAAGGCACCGTATCGAATGGCCCCGGCAGAATTGAAAGAGCTTAAAGTACAGTTGCAAGACTTGCTAGATCGAGGATACATTCGGCCTAGTGTATCTCCGTGGGGTGCCCCAGTACTATTCGTGAAGAAAAAGGATGGCTCGTTGCGGCTCTGCATCGACTATCGAGAACTGAATAAAGCAACCATTCGTAACCAGTATCCTCTTCCAAGAATAGATGATCTTTTCGATCAGTTGCAAGCTGCCACAGTATTCTCTAAAATCGACCTCCGTTCGGGCTATCACCAACTAAAGATCAAGCCAGACGATGTGCCAAAGTCAGCTTTCCGAACTCGCTATGGCCATTATGAGTTCCTGGTGATGCCGTTCGGACTAACCAATGCCCCCGCTGCCTTTATGAGTTTGATGAACCTTGTGTTCCGGCCCTACCTCGATAAGTTTGTAGTAGTATTCATCGATGATATCTTGGTGTATTCGAAGAGTGAGGAAGAACATTCAGAGCACTTGCGGACCGTGCTACAAACTCTTCGGGACAACCAGCTATATGCTAAGCTCAGTAAGTGTGAATTCTGGCTAAGTAGTGTATCTTTCCTCGGGCACATCATTTCTGCGGGAGGCATCTCAGTCGATCCGAAGAAGGTGGAGGCCATTGTCGAGTGGAAGCGACCTGCATCCGTTAGCGAGATTCGAAGCTTCCTCGGGCTAGCGGGCTACTACAGACGGTTCGTGAAGGATTTTTCCAAACTTGCATTACCTCTGACTCGCCTCACACAAAAGGGAGTCGCGTTTGAGTGGTCCGCCGACTGCGAAGCTTCGTTTAAAGAGTTAAAGCATCGCCTCACCTCTGCCCCGTTACTTGCATTACCAGACGAGATCTCGGGATTCCAAATATTTAGCGACGCGTCCGGACAAGGCTTGGGGTGTGTACTTATGCAACGAGATCGAGTGATCGCCTATGCCTCCAGGCAACTAAAGAAGCACGAGAAAAATTATCCTACACACGACCTGGAATTGGCGGCAATTGTCTTTGGCCTGAAATTGTGGCGACACTACCTTTATGGAGTGCCTTGCCGAATTTATACTGATCACAAAAGCTTAAAGTACTTATTCACTCAAACGGACCTCAACCTTCGTCAGCGCCGTTGGCTAGAATTGATAAAAGATTACGACTTGACGATAGACTACACGCCTGGAAAAGGGAACGTTGTAGCGGATGCTCTGAGTCGGATCTTCGTTGGGTCTCTGTCAGTCGATCGCAGGTTACGAAGGGACTTAGAAGAGATGGGCATCGAACTCCGAATCCGATATCGTGGCGCGCGGGTCGCTCAAATGCGATTCGTACCCAACCTAATAGAGCGGGTCACATCTACTCAGAAAGACGACCCTTTCCTAAGGAAGATGCACGAGCAGATTCTAGCGGGGAAGGCGAAGGACTTCGCAGTGGATGAAAATGGAGCGTTGCGGGTGAATGGAAGGCTATGCGTCTCCGATGATTCAGAACTCAGAAAGGAGATCCTTGCGGAAGCTCATTACGCGGCCTATATGATCCATCCCGGGAGCACGAAGATGTATAAGAACCTCCGAACGACCTTCTGGTGGCACGGCATGAAGAAAGATGTCGCACTCTTTGTGTCCCAATGCATAACTTGTCAAAGGGTGAAAGCAGAGCATCAGAGGCCGGGCGGGGAGATGCAAAATCTTGCTATCCCGGAATGGAAGTGGGAGCACATCTGCATGGATTTTATTGTTGGCCTGCCAAGGACGCAACGGGGGAACGACGCGATCTGGGTTATCGTCGACCGGTTAACCAAGACTGCACACTTCCTTGCCATCAAAAGTACTTGGAGCGCCGATCGCCTTGCCCAGACCTACCTTGACGAGATAGTCCGGCTGCATGGAGTGCCAGTTTCTATAGTATCAGATCGGGACGGGCGATTCATCTCGCGTTTCTGGGAGAGCCTTCAGCTGGCGATGGGGACCAAGTTGAAGTTTAGCTCAGCCTATCATCCACAAACCGATGGTCAGACGGAGCGAGTGAATCAGATACTAGAAGACATGTTGCGCCTCTGCGTGATCGATTCGAAGTCAAGTTGGGACGTCTACCTGCCGCTGGCGGAATTTGCATATAACAATAGCTATCAGTCCAGCATCGAGATGGCTCCGTACGAGGCTTTGTATGGGCGGAAGTGTAGGTCACCAATCTGCTGGGACGAAGTCGGAGAGCGGCAAATCCTCGGGCCGGAACTGGTTGAACAGACCGTCCAAAAGGTTCGGGTGATTCGTGAACGGTTAAAGACAGCACAAAGCCGACAAAAGAGTTATGCCGATGCTCGACGTCGCCCCCTTGAATTCTTTGAAGGGGACCATGTGTTCTTGAAAGTCTCGCCTATGCGCGGAGTTATGCGATTCGGAGTAAAAGGAAAGTTAAGTCCAAGATATGTTGGACCGTTTGAAATTCTCAAGCGGGTTACTCCGGTCGCTTACCAAGTTGCTTTGCCGCCTGCCCTATCAGATGTACACAATATTTTTCACGTTTCGCAGCTGAGAAAGTTTGTACATGACCCGAACCACATAGTCGACTTGGGTCAGTTGAATCTGCAAGCGGACTTGTCGTACGCCGCAGAGCCTGTCCAAGTTTTGGATCGCAAAGAGAAGCAGTTGCGGAACCGAACTGTCTCGCTAGTGCGCGTCTTATGGCGGAACCACTCGGTCGAGGAGTCGACCTGGGAACTTGAAGCTGATATGAGGGAAAGGTTCCCCTCATTATTCCTTAGTGGTAGGTTATATTTCTAAGTTTCGGGACGAAACTTTCTTTTGGATGGTTATGATGTAATGCCCCGTTCCCCCTATTCGGGGAGCGCGGCCAAGGAATACTTACGACCGTCCGAACGGGACAGATTGAATTAAGATCCTTTCCTCGTTATGGATTGGTTTCTTCGGAATCAGGTCCCATATACGACGGACTGTGCCTCGAGGATGGACTCGGCGGCAGAGTCGAGAGGGGCCTTTCCGTTGCGTTGGTTTCTTGTCCGTTTTCGTGCCGCTTGGATGCTTTCTTGTTGGTTTTATGACTTGCGTTTTCTTGAACGGTTTCAATGGATTTCATTGCTTTCGTTCTTAGGATTTCGCATTTCGTATCGAGCCTTGGAGACCGAAGCAGGAGGTATTGATCATCCGTTGGTGCGTGCAGGTGATCGTGTAGACGACGCGCGAGCGGAGTCTTAGGGACCTCTCCTTCTTCTTCCTATTCAACAAAACTTGTGAGTGGCTCTATTTCGATAAGCACCTTCTTTCCAAGGGCTCCGTTTATAATAAAACTGACTCAGTTGGGCATTCAATCAAACGATACCAATTAAGTAACAAGTTGGATAATAAGATAAGATAAGAAGTAGGCTTGGAACACTCATTGCTTGTCATACAAACCTTGCATAAATTTATTGATGCATGCATGTTCGTTGGGTGTTTAATGGGTTGGTATCTATTGATAGTTCAAAGTGTTCTTCTATAAACTGCTGCATGTTATTTCATATAACTGTTGGTTGATTATGATAGTACAGTAAAGCAGTTTCATACATGATGTTCTTTAAATGGCTAGTAAGTAAATCTATGAGGTAGGGTCATAGAAATGGTCATGGGAATTCTTGTGCACAAGGGATCCAGGTTCCTGCGAGCGGTGCCGGGGCACCGGGCCGTCTCGACCCGGGCGGAATCTACTTTCTTAGTCCTGGGAGCGGGGAATTGTAGCGGGGCTAGCTACCCGCGCTGCAAGCATCGCCGCCAGCCCAGACTAAACCCATGATGGCTCCTAAACATCAAGAGAAAGATGTTGTGTATATTTAAACTGTGCAGACTAACTATGTCTTCGTGGCAGGGAAGGCTATGGTAAGTTGTACAGGTGGTTCAGACGGGACAGGTAAAGTCACCGAACGGTGGCATGTGAAGTTATATTATTTTGTTCTTGCATATCTGCTAAATGAAATCGGAACTAGGCAAGAATAGAAACCCACCTAAGCAAATAATTGTAGCATACTCATTAGATCATATCTCTTGAGCTTGGTAAAGTTGAGCAGCTAGCCTTCACCAGTACTTTCCGAAGTACTGACCCTCGTTGTAGCAGGTTCCCCGGCGCAAGGCGACGCGGCGAGGAACTGAAGCTCACTCCGAACATTTTGGGATCCTTGGCGGTTCGTGGCCAAGACTTTTGAAGGCTCAAGCTCGAAGCCTTTCACTCTCTCTCTGTTGCTGAATATCGCTAAGGCGATGGTGCTTACTCGCACCCAAGGTGGATTTTGTGTTTTTTGAATCTATGTAAAGGGACATAATGTATGGATCGGCTATCTCATTTTGTGTCCAAGTCTGTAAGCCCGTGGGCATTTTATACTTTTGAGTCAAGCAATGTAAAAAGATGTTCATTATGAATAAAAGAGAAACTTTTCTATGCCTCAACCTTGTGTTATCTTATATTTCTACTCTGTTGCATTGTTCTAAAAATATCCTTATGCCTAAGGCCTTGTGCACTCGCGCCCTACGCGTGCACGGCATCACGCCCGGGGGACGATTATCGAATAGCCGAAATCGGGGCGTGACACTTGACATGTGCTAGTCCCGAGACGGATCAAGATGGTAGAACGCGGGCCATAGAAGAGCTGCTAGCGAGACCCGAAGGTCCGCTCTCTACTGGAACCCAAGTTGTCGTCGAGATTATAGATTCACACAAGAGTTCCTCATCTGATATTTCTCGATTTCAACGAACACGAACCAAGAACATGTTACAAACTGGCTTCGAAGAAAATAAAAATTAAAACAAGCAACAAGTAAAACATTCTTCTCTTTATGTTCGCAGACGCTACAATGAGAAAGAATGAAGCAAAAGAAAAACTAAAGAGAAGCTCCTTGCTGGGGTGGTCAAAACCACCGTTGCTCAAAGCAAGATTTGCCGTACAGACGATCTGTCCCCAGGAACCAACAAGTTCATAAATAAATTTCTGGAACGCTCAATGTCACCATCGAAAACACTCAAAAAATACCATATGAGAGGGAAACACTCTAGGCCGCATATGATCTGGTGTTCTCAATTTTTTCATCTGTATTCTCTTGTCTCAAATGAAAGAGGAGGTCCTCTATATATAAAGGAAAACAACACCTATGCGGCCGGAGGAAACTCCAGGCCTCATACGCGCTGATCGACCAGATCTCCCAAATTCGGGTGTCTGAGCCGTCGGTCGCCGAAGTCACGCTGTACTGGACGAGGCAGACAGCGCCGCCAAACGCCAAAAGTAGGCCATGTCCCCTCCACGTCAGACTCTTCACATAGCACCTTGCCTCATGTAGACCAGGTCGCAAGGCCCTGGCCGCAGGAGCACAGGCCATATGGGCACAGGCAGCATGGACATAGGTCGCATTGGCACCAGGCAGCATGTGCTCCTGGCCATAATGGCACCGAGCCACATACGTACCGAGCCGCATGGGCACTGAACCGTATACACACCTGGTCTCATGGGCACCGAGCCGTATGCGCACCGAAGCATGCGTCCGAGCTAGCAACCGTACATGCAATTCGTGCAAGAAAAGATCTTATAAGCTCCATGCGACGATGCTAACGTGCTAAGTGCAAAGTATGCCAACAAAGCGCCACTTGGTGCCCTTGAGCACGAGCCCGAGTTTGAGTCTGAGTCTGAGTCGCTAAGCCCCTGCGGGACTTAGCTCCTAAGAAAAATGTTCCAAATGTGGTGACAAAATAAAGATTGTCATAATGGAGTTCACTCTTAATCCCTCTAGAAAAGTCAACCCACATGGGTCACCACCCCATGTGCATATACCAATACTAAACATAGCTATATATTGAGATATACACATTGGTGGTTTTCCAATGTGGGACTAAAACTCCTAAAGCCAAGTAGAAAATACCAACAATCTCCCACATATATCATAATATATGGTTGAGGGTTCCTCACAGTGACTGCCATCATACAATAGGATAGATGTCGCTGACGACTTGAATCTTTCCGTATCGGTCAAACAACAGTACAATACGAGAATGGACTAGGCCTTAATTATGTACCATAACTGCTATACTTTCTACTCACACAATAACCTCAGCTATGCCATCCGGTCGCACGTTAAAGATCCTGTGCTGACCTGGTCTCAGTGTATGTATCTTGGGCGTCTACAAGTTTTTCCTCAAGAGACGGACTATATCTATATCCATATACTGTGAGTTCTTCCATTATAGAGAGTTTATTATTTGACATGAAGCATTGCGCTTCCGTGTGGTGCTATGCCGCATGACATGGCCGCCCAAGGCCAAGGATCGCCCTCTTGTGGTGTTATACTACTGTAGCATGAGGACACAGGCCTCTTAGTAGTGTTGTTACTACACACAACATGGAGCCTTGCGCTCATGTGAGTGCTACGCTGCTGTGACATGGCTTAAAGCCAAGGTTTATTCCCTCATGTGGTGTCACCCACTATAGAATGAGGCCACAGGCCTCTTAGTAGTATTGTACTACTTTCCAGCATAAAGCCTTGTGCTACCGTGCGGTGCTACGCCGCTGTGACATGGCTCAAAGTCAAGGTTCACTCCCTCATGTGGTATCATCCACTATAGCATAAGGTCACATGCCTCTTTGTATTATTGTACTACCACTCTTTATTTCCTTTCAGCATTAGGCTACCTGCCTATGTGCAGTGCTACTGCCGCTGTGACGTGGCCCAAGCCGAGGTTCACTCCCTCGTGTGGTGTCACACTACTGTAGCATTGGATACAAGTACCTTGTAGTGCTGAAACTACTAGTGCTTCCTGTAACGCACGCCGAACATTCACTCTGCTTGAGAACTCATTAAGGCGTCAAAGCCATCCTCCCACAGGAAATATTCTGATCAAGAACAAATAGTAGACCACAGTAGTTCTGGGTACGTATCCCACAATGTTCCTGAGGACTACCCAATGTACCTGATATTCTCCTGGTCAATGGTCCTCCCTTGAACCAATAGCTAGATGCATGTTAGATTTCTCTTCGAACCAATAGAATAAAACTAAATGGTAGGATTGCAGAGACGCAATACCAGAGGTCCTCCAAGTCCATATCTGTTGTGTCCTTGACTATGTGCGGTGTTACTACCGCTGTGATATGGCCTGCAGCCAAGGCTTTATCATGTCGAGGTACCTCATAGTGGTGTCACCCAACAGTAACATGGAGTACTACGCTCCTTTATAGTGCTTGACTCTGACTATATGCGGTACTACTGTCGCTGTGACATGGCCCGAAGCTGAGGCTTTACCCTATCGAGGTACCTCATGGTGGTGTCACCCCACGGTAGCATGGAGTACTACACTCCTTTATAATTCTTACGATCAGCTAAAACTTGAGGCCTATTATGAACGGATCTACCAGAATCACCTGGTTCCGAATGTTAACCACTGTAATGATCCACGCTAGCTACGCTCATTCAGTGTTCTGTGTTGGACTGTTATAAACCGGTCCATCAGAATCACCTGGCTCCGAACATTAATCACTATAATGATCCACGCTGGCTGCTCTCTTTCTGTGTTCTGTACTGGCCTATTATGAACGGATCCATCAGAATCACCTAGCTCTGAACTTTTAGCCATTGTAATAATCCACGCTAGCTGTGCTCATTCAGTATTTTGCATTTTATTCGCACAGTTCTCTTTAGATATTTGAAGAGATGAATAGATGTCACTGCTGCAGCTTCCTAGTTTTTACAGTATATCGGTATCATCCGAATCTGTGTACTAACCATAGGAAGATCATCTGAGAGCTTCCAGAGCCATCCTACTTAATATGCTGCAGCTGATAGTGCATATAACTCTGAGAGTAAAGACTGCTTCTTCGACTTCCACGATCTAGAAGCACCACTCCTGGAGAAGTCACGTCCTCATGTAGATATTTTACTCTTCTTTCCTGAGCACCAACTGGCATCACTGAAGCCTTCCATCATATCTGGATAACTACTGTAGTACAGGATATACTACTAAGTCCACTTAAGAATTATGATGACTCTCTTCATAGATTCCAGTATTTAACAACAAGTATTCTGCTCGTGAACTGACTCGGCATCCCTACAGCAAGAGCTATATCAAACCAGGTGGTACTTGTAGCATGAATCGTGTACCTGATGATGCTTGAGTACACCAACTGTCTGATATTTTTTCTTTGATTAGGTTTCATCTCCATGTCACACCTGACGAGTATCATCCCTGATACCCAAAATGTATGATCAGCTCTTCATGCACAACCCTTGTGACTAAGCAAGACCCCATGGCATCTAGATTATCTTATATCCTTAAGGATAATATCCGCAATCCCATGTCCTGAGTCTGAAAAAGGACATCTTTGTTCTAGTGACACTTCTATATCCTGTCATGCCCCGATCTCCTGCAGGCTAATCAGCCGTCCCCGCTAGGCGAGAATTACCGCGCCAGCACTCCCGCGGGATGATCGCTTGACCCATCTGGGCATGATGCCGCACGAGCGTAAGCCGCACCCGTGCAAGGCCGTAGTTCTGGCTGGCAAAAAGTGGTCTAAGCCACAGAGTCGTACAGATTTGTACGGGTATAGTGAAATTTATAAACGCATAAGCGATTGGTAACAAGTTCACTGAGTCGTCAATAGCAGAAGCATTAAATTTCACAAGTATAGAAGTAAATCAAACTCTTTATTGATATTGAACAAGTGTTACAGGCGGCGCTAGGCCGAGGTTACAAGTCACTCAAGCCTCTCTCTCTGAAACAGTAAAAGCGTGCCAAGTGGCTACATTTGTGGAATGATGTATAGGCGATGTTCCAATATTATGTCTTGTATATGTGCTTCAGTTCTGGACGCAACGCTACGAGGCTTCAGAGTGAACTCAATGCCTTAGCACGCACGAAGGAGGCGTCCGCACCGAACGAGGTTCTCCCGCACCCTGCAAGCAATCTGATGGGTTATCAGTACATGAATGCACTGGTGGGGAGGCTACTCTCCCGCTCGACAAATCCAAACACATAATATAGGTTCCGTGCACCATCTATTAGGTTAACTTTCTAGTCTTGCCTTAGGATCAGTTTTATGACAATATTGAATAGCCTATCTAGTGCGGCAGTGTGTCGTGTGACATAAGAGAAAATACGGCAAGACTTACCAACTTACTATTTGTCCTTCCCTGTCCAAGGCAAACCAAGTTAATTCAAGCACGAGCATATATACAATGAATCAGGACATTAGCATATGCAAACACAAGTGTTTTAGTACGAGATTACGTTTCGGGGTGCACGAGCATATAGATTATCCAGAAGTATTGCAGAGGATTCTCTAGTGTTCAATTATGTACAAGTATCTTATATCCATGATCATTCAGGTGGTTCCTATTCACAGGATGCGATGTAATGACTCGCACGCGGATAGCCGCTAAGCGATGATGACTTATCTATATGAACAATTAGTCACTGGCACGGCACCATAGTTGGACGGTATAGTCTCATGTCGGAATGGTGTACAAGTAAGAACAAGGGACATTGTACACACATTCCGCTCGATGCTAAACGACTACCAAAAGTTCCGTCTAGACCGGATCGGCCCCGGTGCCCCGACGATCATCCGCGGAACGGGATACTATAATCCCCCTTGTAAAACAAGTTGTCCTATGACATGCAGGTCTTGGTCTTCCAAATCCATAACTTGATATGATAATCCATGATACTTATTCTGAACCGAGCATTTGCTCTACGAGCTGGAATTCTTGACTTGCTTGGCAGGATTCTCGTTCAGAGATAAACTTGATATGATTATCATTCAGATGCAAACTTGAAATAATCCTCGATCAGTGATCCACTTGCCTTGATTTATTTCCCCTGGTTCGGGGACTGCCTTGTTGACCTAACGGTCCCGGATACTTTCAGGTTCATATTTGCACTGAATGACTATTAGATAGTTTTTCGAGGAGAACTTGATAAATGTATGACACGCACAGTGTTACATGATTGAGGCATAGTTTGTACGACAAGCATTAAAACGAGACAATAAAGCAAGTTAACATATAAGCAAGCAAGCATGTATTTGTATAACCATAAGCATTCACATTAGCTCGGGCCTAAAGGTAAGCCGAATAGTAAAACCGTAAAGGAACTTTTTTAGCGACATTATCTAGGGTCGTGCAGTGTAAACAAGTGAACAGTGCACTACAGAGCATATACATATCGTTCTACTCGAGGCAAAGCGGGGTCTAGTTGCACAAGGCAAAGGTAGCATGCAAGGATCTGTATATAAGCAATATTTTATTTCCATGTTCTAACACAAGCAATACAGTCGGAATTATTTCCTTAGCTAGGTGCGTTGTATTCTTATTAGCATGTAGGGGGTGATTCACCTAGCAACTAGCATGTATCATTCCATATTTTAAGTGTGTTGGCTAAGCAAAGACAAGTTCACCATAGCCACCGACCTTAGCGATAATTTGCCTCGGTCGAGGGATACTCCGAGCGAGCCTCTAAAAGCCTAAGCCAGAACTCCTGTAGGGACAAGTCTGGAAATTCTCCTGCCTCAAATGAGTATTCTCGCTGAAAAAAAGCAGGTCGGGATGTTGCACTTTTGCCGTTTGAATTGGCAGTCTACTTGAGCGAAACGGGTCATTACATATCCACAGCTGGAATTTAGCAAGTCGCCCACATAGATACAAAAATAACTCATTTCTTATCAGCGAACTTTGTGTACACACACATGTCTGTCTCGCTGATCCTGCGATAACTTTGACTAGATGACTTGTCAAACTTCTTCTGCCATATCCTGGTATTTGCTTCAGGCCGTTTTGAGATATCACCAACCCGCAGATTGTCTTTAAGCCTGAATGACAAATAATTTTGACTGTTGTCCGTGAATCTCTCATGCATGTCTTCCTCCATCTGATAAACAATCAGCTTATGAATAACATCTACAGCAATCATCATCCTGATATATGACACCCTCAAGGAGGTGCCTAAGAACTCAATCCCCTGTTATCTGAGAAAATCCCTAGGCTACAAGCCTATTCTTGAACTCAACTGTTCTGTCTGCTTCTATTTTCTTCTCCTAAAGATATATATAGTTGAAATATGTTAGAATATTTTGCTTGAATTTATTTATGTGAGGAGCTACATATTTATATGAGGGACCAACCCCTCTCACTTTAATTCTATCCGATGCGGGACTAAAGTCCTTTCGTACTCTCAATACTCCCCCTCAAGATGGACGATAGATATCAATCATCCCTATCTTGTTACATTATTTAGAAAGACTCGATAAATTAAGACCATTAGTCAGACAATCTGTAACTTGTTCTTCTGAGCGAACATGATCGAGATTTAATATCCTTTTTTATGTGTTCTCTTTAATGAAGAACCGATCGATCTCGATGTGCTTAGTTCTCTCATGCTGAACTGGATCGTTAGCTATACTTATTGCAGCTTGACTATCATTTAGAAGATGCAATGGTGTTCCATGATCCAGTTTTAACTCTGTCAGCAGTGCTCTTACCCATAGCAACTCTGACACACCTAGAGCCATAGTTTTATATTCTACTTCAGCAGTCGACCGTGCTACCACCGACTATTTTTTGCTTCTCCATGAGACTAGGTTACCTCCCACAAAGATACAGTCCCTGAGGTAGACCTTCTGTCATCTATGCAGCTTGTCCAATATGCATCGCAGTACCCCTCAACACCCAGGTGTCCATTTTTTTGAACCATAGTCTTCTTCCAGGAGTTCCCTTCAGATATCTCAAGATATGGAAAACTGCATCCATGTGGCCCTTCCTTGGATCATGTATTTAGCGACTCACTATACTCACAGCAAATAAAATATCAGGGCGAGTGTGGCCTAGATAAATTAATTTGCTTATAAGTCTCTGATATCTCTCACGATCAACCGGCTCTCCTGCCTCTGCCCCCAACTTATCGCTCAGATCAATTGGAGTGGTTGTCGATCGACATCCTAACATCCCAGCATCCTAGTCTCTGTAAGCAGATATAGTATATACTTTCTTTGAGAGGGGATGATCACATCTCTTTCTCGAGCCACCTCGAGCCCGAGAAAATACCTCATCATTCCCAAATCCTTCACTTCAAACTCCTTGAGGAGTTTTGATTTCAGTTGGGTGGTCTCCTCCTCATTATCACCTATGATCACTATATCATCCACATACACTGCAAGTATAGTGATGTAGCCTCTTGCATGCTGAAAAAAGACTGTGTGATCTGTATTGGTCTGGTGGTACCCCATGCATGTGACAGCCTTCCTGAATATATCAAACCAGGCATGAGGAGATTGCTTGAGTCCATACAGTAATTTTTTCTTAGCTTGCACACCTTTTCCGCCGACTATTTCGTACAAAATCTCGGGGGGGGGTCTCTATGTATACTTCTTCTTATAGATCCCCATGAAGAAAGGCATTCTTTACATCCAATTGATACAGCTGCCACCCATGGTTTGCTGCAAAAGAGACTAGGGTTCTCACAGTGCTCTTCTTGGCTACTGGAGCAAACGTCTCATCATAGTCGATGCTATAGGATTGAGTGTATCCCTTTGCAACCAACCTTGCCTTGTACTACTCTACTTTACCTTATGGCATCTCCTTTACTATGAAGACCCATTTGCATCCTACTGCTTTTTTTCCTTTAAGCAACGGAACAAGCTCCCATGTCCCATTTCTTCGAGTGCCCCAAGTTCTTCCAATATTACAGCTCTCCACCTTGGATCTTCCTTTGCCTCCTACCAACACTTGGGCAAAGAGGTGATGTCTAACGATACAATAAATGCTCGATTAGTAGGGGATATATTAGAGTAGGATAAGAAATTGGTAATGTCATGTTCATAACCATAACCATAATGATTAGGTACTTTTTCCGTATTACTGCGAGAAGATCACCTTAAGAGAATATGAGGAATATGAGGTAGTGGTGGAGAGATCATATCATCTGAATCAGAGAGATCCGCATCCGAATTAGAGGAATCCGGTGCAGAAGAAACATCTTCAAGAGTTGGGGCAAGGTTACGCGAAGGATTTGGCACAATAGATGAGGGACACGACATAGTATTGGACTACTTCTTTCTTATTCTGTAGACTTGGAGCTCTGTAGTCTGTTTCTCCCCTACACAGCATCACTTTCTTTCTCCTGACTGTCACCACTTTCTTCCTCCTCATTCTCATCACTTTTCTCACCCTATAACTCTCCCTTGTTCCTTTGTACCATCTTTCATCATTGGGCATAGAACTGACCCGATAATCACGCTTGGGCCCATCTTCCCTTCACTCCTAATACCTCATGTGTTAGGTGTGTCACCAAATATAGACCCTTCAAATGAACCATTATGGTAGTATGGTTCCATCTCTCTGAATGTAACGTCCATGCTTACAAAGCGCCTCCGCTCCACCGGACTCCAGCAAGAGTATCCCTTATGAGTCCCTGAGTAGCCAACAAAGATGTACTTCAACGCTCGAGGGTCCAAATTTTCTACAGTAGGTCTGTTATCTTACACAAAATATACATACCCAAATACCTTTGGGGAAATAATGTACTTATTTTCTCCTGTAAGCATCTCAAATGGTGTCTTCCATCCCAACACCTGAGAGGGCATCATGTTGATGAGATATGCAGCCATCAACACAGCATGCCCCTATAAGTGTTTAGGAACATTCATGGCAAACATCATTCTCCGTGCTACTTCCAACAGGTGCCTGTTCTTCCATTCTGCCATGCCATTCTGTGCTGGTGTATAGGAACACAAAGTCTAATATTGTATCCTATGGGTTGAAAAGTATTCTTCAATACTCTTGTTTTTGTATTCTTTTCCATTATCAGATCTCAAAATCTTTACTTTAGCATTATACTGGGTCGTAACTCTGTGATAAAAATCTTGAAAGAATGCAAAAATGTTACTCTTACTCTTCATTAGGTATACCCAGGTGACACGAGTGTAACAGTTAATAAATGTGATAAACTATTTAAAATCATTAACACCAGTTGTAGGACAAGGTCTCCACACATCTGAGTATATCATATCAAAAGCAGCTAAACTTCTATTTTCAGAACTCACATAAGAGCTTCTGGTATGTTTTTCAAGCTCACAAGCATCACAAACCAACTTTTATTTATTAGCCTTTTGATACATAGATGGATACATCTGCTTCATTAGACTGAATGAAGAGTGTCCCATGCGCTGATGTTGAAGTAATAATTTTGCTTTTATAGTTCTTCGTGGCTCCTCTGGTTGTGCTTCCTCCACCAATGACGATAGTGTTATGTCCAGTCCACCCCTGTCTAAGTACCATAGCCCCTTATGCCAATTGCCAGTCCCCGACCGTCTCTTTGTTCCATTCTTCTCAAAAGTCACCTTAGGAATGTCAAAAGAAATAACACAATTAAGTTGAAGAACAATGGCACTAATGGACAAAAGATTAACAGGAAGAGATGGAGCATGCAAGATATCAGTAAGGGTCATGGAAGGGGTGCATTCAACCGTGTCTTTACCCAGAATGGGTCAGGCAGTATCATAAGCAGTCTGAATGCTTTCAGACATTATCAGGTGAGTGTATTATTGGAACTCACCATGGGATCCCATGACATGGCGAGATGCCCCAGAGTCAATTATCCAACCTGGCTGGTGGATAGATGCAAGGGCATGAGAAGATATACCTGTGCTTGTTCGGGCATAGTAGGTGATGTTACCCCTGGAGGTGATTGGAGTTGATGCCCAAGGGGTGGTGGCTTGACTATCGCCTGATCCAAGCCTCATGCCCCTCCATATCTCTAGTATTTTTCTCTCACAAGGGGTTATTCCGGGTGACTAATTTTCACTTTCCTCTTCTGCCAGATTTGCTTTATACCCTCCAGAATAATTACTTCTACCACTAGTATAGCCTCCTCTGCCACCCCTACACCCTCTACGGTCACGGCTGCTGGACTGGCCTCTCAGGGGTTTCGTACAGAATCTGACGAAGTGCCCAGGGTCTCCACAGTTATAGCACCCACCCCTTCCAAAAAAAATTGGGTTAAAAACTACTAGGGCTATTTTTTCCCCCAAAAAGTTAATGGTACTAGGCATCAGCTTCAATCGTGCCTCTTCTTGTACCATAGCAGCTATGGCCTCCTCCAGTGATGGCAGTCTAGGTTGTGCAAGTAGGACATTCCTCCTCTGCTCAAATGCTGGGTTGATCCCCTTTAGGAACTTCATCATCCTCTATTGCGAAATATACTCTATGAACTTCTTATAATATTTCACAAATGTCGGTTCCACTTACTCATCCTCCATGCCAATAGGACCATAGTGGTCGAGATCTGACCAATACTTCTTCAGCAGAGCCACGTACTCAGAGATGGTGTGATCTTCTTGGACCACCTTATCAAGTTTATCTTATAGTTGGAAGACCCTCATAGGGTTCCCCGACCCTGAGTACATGTCTTTTAGCATCCTCCAAATGTCATTAGCACCCTCCATCGCTTCCACATTAACTGATACTTGGTCGGTCAATAAAGCTGTCAACCATCCAGCTACCATATTGTTGACGATTTCCCACACAACAAACTTTCTTGATGAGTGATCTTCAGGTGCCTTGGTTTGGCTATTAACATAGCCCACCAAGCCTCTTCCCTTCAGAGTTCGCATCACCTGATGCGACCACTTCAAGTAGTTATCTCCAGTTTCTCCAACTTTCCCATCTTATACTGTGAAGGATCCACATCAACGTGTGCAGTACGGAAGCTAGTCTCGGTCAACCTCTTGGAGGAGAGATCGTCTACCAAAGCCTTCATCTCTTGGGCCGTCAACTTGCCATAGATCGTTTACATTGTCTTCTTATTGTTCTCTGTCATCAGTGAGGCGACGGCAGATCTAGGTCGTCTCTACCTCTGATCTTCGACCTCTCTTCGTCTACTAATCTTCCTTCAGCGACAGCGGTATCCCTGAGAGCCGCTGCTCATATCCCGTGTAAGGCTTCGACTAGAGGCCACATGACCTCACGAGATGATAGTTGTAGTCGAGATCAGGGGTCACACAAATATGCCCTCACTGATATACCTCGATCCAACTAGCAACTATATAATTAATATCCCGATTACAACTGACTTGTATAAAGCAATAATCAAAAAATTAATTATCTCATTCTTTCTTGCAATCGTAGTTGTATGCGGACAGAACCGAGTTATAAACTTTAGAAAAGAAGAAGAAGAAGATGAAGAAGAAGAAGAAGAAGATCGCTGAGATCGAGATTAAGGTAGATCGAGGTCGTCGGGTCGTCGAGTAGTCACGACAGCACCTACGAAGGCATCGTGTAGCCGCAAAATAGCCGCAATAGCAGCAGCAGCAGCCGTCCGGCAAGCTGTAGCAGCAATCGCCCGGAAGGGGATGGAGGAGAGAGAGGGGAAGGGGGCGGAGGTGGAAGGAATGGGAATAAAGGGGGCAGAGGGGAGGGGGCGGCTATGGGAGAGGGGAGGGGGATTAGGGTTAGGGTTTGGAGAAGGAGAGGGGGGAAGGGGAGTTTGGCTCTGATACCAAGTTGAAATATGGTAGAATATTTTGCTTGACTTTATTGATGTGAGGAGTTACATATTTATAGTAGGGGCCAACCCCTCTCACTTTAATTTTTTCTGATGTGGGACTAAAGTTCCTTTCATACTCTCAACATATATATAAGCATATGATAGGTTTAGCTCATTCAGGCAGATTGATCAATATTCAAGTATTGTTATGGGGTCAATCACTTCATAGACTTCCTCCTCCCAATAGACCGAGTCCCTGGTCTTCATCACATCATCATTGGTAAGTGGTACGACCTCCATAAGATAGGTGATAAGATCATCTTTGGTCCCTCAACTCCTGACTCTTCTAGATGTCTGCTCTTCGAGTTTTGGTTCAAATGTCTCTTAAAAGACAACTCCTTCCTGGACTACGTCTTCTTCTACAGAAGTGCCAACAACTCTTGGCTAATACGATCCTCCGAAAAATCTTCACAATCGAACCATATTCATGTGGATCTGACATTGAAGTCTCTGAGGTTCTCGAACGCTTCATCCTTCGATTATGAGAAGATACGCAAACGCGTTTCCTACGAAATCGTCAAAGAAAGAAGTGATAAACTTTATCCCGGCCCTTTATGGAGAATAGAAGTCACAGATATCTGAGCGTACCAGCTCCATAGGATCTGTAATTATAGTCATCCATCTAAATGGCTTCCTGACTACCTATGTCTAAACATAGCCATTATTGTCATGCCCCGGTCCCGCAGGGGGGGCGTTCGCCCTCGCTTGGGTCCTTGTGGGACCGATCGTCCTAACCTAGGACATGATGTCGTACAAGCCTAAGATGCGCTTGCACCAGGCCAAAGCTTGAACAAGGATAAGTAAGCTATTCAACATGGGAGCAGCGGCACAATATTGCAGAAAAGTAAAAAATACAATGGCATAAGAAAACAAGCACTTTATTGAAAATCAAGATGTGTTACAAGCGGCGCTTGGCCGAGATTATAATTCGCTCAAGCTCTCTTTCTCTCGATTACAATGACATCGTTCCATGCATTATGTCCCTCTATACAAAAGTAGCTCAAAGCAATCTCGATACGACTCAAGACATTGACTCTAGATTTCTGGGTCCTGGGGATGAGGCACAGCTATCGTTTTCTCGGACAATCCAGCACCTGAGAACAAGCATAAATGTTGGTAGGTCAGCACTTTGAAAAAAGTACTGGTGAGTCTAAAATCAACGAAAAGAAGCAACACTCCCTGAAACCAACACTAAGTAAGCATATGGCAAAATATTACATTACCAGTGGTCTTTCTAGTTTTACCTAGGTTCATTACATGCAGTACAAGAACTGAGTCATATTACTTCTTTTGGAAATATCTTTAAAATCAGAGTTCATGTTTGATATACAAGCAAGCAGGCAAGCAGTTTAAGTATGATAAGCATATTCATATACTATCTCTGGTGTGCAACGTGTCTCGTGAGTCATATTCATTTCTTTAAAGACTCTAGCATGCATCTAGTGGACTATCTTCTTAGCATCTCTCTCTTTCTCTTATCAGCAATTATCATCTTATCGTGTGAACAAGATAGAAACATATGCGAAAATAAGACTACTCTATGAAAGCATTTAATATAAGAGAGTATGTTCGATAGTATAAATATCACTTATTCAGTGATTCTTACCGTTTTGTCGAACGGTTATCCCTGCAGCAGACATACAAGTTAGCAACATTTGCATATATATGAATAAGGTTCTCTTTTTCTGTCTCTCTCTACATTAAACAGTTAGGTAAGCAAGAAGGCTAAATTCTAGCATGCAACCTAACTATATGATGGCCCATGGGCCTACTTTCTCATAATTAGTAGCGGTGTTATCACGGTCCAGCATTGTACTAATATACTCATTCATATACTAGCTACTTTGACTCATGAACCAGCTATCTAATAGACATGAATACCCCCCTGATCGCAAGGACTTTCTTGTCTCAGGGTATTCCTCTGATCTCCTCTAGGGCGAACGGTCCACAGTGCCCCGGGAATCGGTCCTGGGATTATCCTTGTGCACAAGTTGTCTAAAAACCAATGCATGAATGCAACCCTATCAGATAAACTCTATATGGATTTAAAAGTTCAATAACAAGCATATAGTCAATCTCTTCTCTTTATCTCTGTCTCTTTGCAGACAGGCCACCATTTGTATCTCTATGCAGACTGGCCGTCATATCTCTGATATCGTTCAAGCATTTCAATAACTTCTATGGAAACATGTAACAGTCTCTATTTAAGCAAGCAAGTATGGAAGCAGTTCTCTATCTCTTTTAACTAAGCATGCAGTTCTACTATTTCTTTTTAGCATATGATAAAAAAATATGAACATCTATTACTCTTATTTTTTAGCATGACAGCAGTTTATTTGATAGCGGTGTCCCTGTAACTAAGCATGCAACATTCTATTCTTTAACTTAGCATGGCAATAGTTTTATCTCTTTTAGACAAGCATTCAAGTTCTTTAGTTAAGCAAGCAGGTTCTCGTTCTATCATTCTCATGCGATCGTTATCTTATTAAGCAAATAAGCATTTCAAAAACTTAGATTCATTATTAAGGTGTACAAGAATCAGAGAATGGAGTTCTGCCCACTCACTTAGATCAATCGTCTTGTGTTTCGATCGGGAACTCTCTGAGAAAACTTCCACTCGAGTCAGCAAACCAATACTCTTATACATAGTGCCAACGCGAAGCGGGGTACTATATACTTACCCACCAAGAAAAAGTTTCTTCCTCAAAACTTTAAGGAGAAACTTTTAATATACAGAGCAACGATAGTCCTCATCCCTCACCATCCTCAATCAAAAACTCTAGCAATTAAAAACGATCACTCAAGCAAACAGAAATCAGAAGCCATAACTCTCAAGTAATAAATTAAATCAAGAAAACTTTTTGCTAGCATCTTTGAGAATATCTATGGACTTATTGTATGGAACGTTCATTGCAGCACAATAGCTGGGACATCTCTGAGTCGAAGGCAACAAAATGGGCAAAGAATCGAGTCGCTCTGATACCATTATGTCACGCCCCGGTCCCGCATGGGGGGCGTTCTTCTTCGCTTGGGTCCTTGCGGGACCAATTGTCCTCTCCAGGGGCGTGATGTCGTGCAAGCTTAAGCTGTACTTGTACCAGGCCAAAGCTTGAACAAGGGCAACTAAACTATTCAAGATGGGAGCAACGGCACAATATTGCATAAAAGTAAAGAACACAATGGCATAAGAAAATAAGCACTTTATTGATAATCAAGATGTGTTAGAAGCGAAGATTAGCGAGATTATAATTTGCTCAAGCTCTCTTTCTCTTGATTATAATTATATCGTTCCATACATTATGTCCCTCTATACAAAAGCAGCTCAAAACAATCTCGATATGGCTCAAGGCATCGACTTTAGGTTTTCGGGTCCTGGGGATGAGGCACGGCTATCGCTTCCTCGGACGATCCAACACCTGAGAACAAGCAAAATTTTTGGTGGATCAGCACTTTGGAGATAGTACTGGTGAGTCTAAAATCAACAAACAGAAGCAACACTTCCTGAAACCAACACAAAGTAAGCATGTGGCAAAATATTATATTACTAGTGATCTTTCTAGTTTTACTTAGGTTTGTTACATGCAGTACAGAAATGGAGTCATATTACTTCTTTTGGAAATCAGATTTTATGTTCGATATACAAGCAAGCAGGCAAGCTATTCATATACGATAAGCATATTCATATACTATCTCTGGCAGCGTATCTCGTGAGTCATATTAATTTCTTTAAACTGGTGCGCAGCGTATCTCGTGAGTCATATTCATTTCTTTAAAGACTCTAGCATACATCTAGTGGACTATCTTCTTAGCATCTCTCTCTTTCTCTTATCAACAATTATCATCTTATCTTGTTAATGAGATAGAAGCATATACGAAAATAAGACTTCTCTATAAAAGCATTTAATACAAGAGAGCATGTTCGATAGCAAGAATATCACTTATTCAGTAATTCTTACCCTTTCGTCGAACGGTTATCCCTGCAGCAGACATACAAGTTAGCAACATTTGCATATATATGAATAAGGTTTTCTTTTCATGTCCGTCTCTGCATCAAACAGTTAGGTAAGCAAGAAGGCTGAATCCTAACATGCGACCTAACTATATGATGCCCCATGAGCCTACTTCCTCATGATTAGTAGCGGTGTTATCACAGCCCAGCACTGCACTAATATACTCGTTCATATACTAGTTGCTTTGACTCATGAACCAGCTATCTAATAGACATGAATACCCCCATGATCGCGAGGACTTCCTTTCCTCAGGATATTCCTCTGATCCCCCCCAGGACGAACAGTCTCCAGTACTACGGGAACCGGTCCTGGGATTATCCTTGTACACAAGTTGTCTAAAGACCAATGCATGAATGCAACTCTATCAGATAAACTCTATATGGATGCAGAAGTTCAATAACAAGCATATAGTCAATCTCTTCTCTCTATCTCTGTCTCTGTGCAGACAGGCCACCATCTTTATCTCTATGCAAACTGGATGCCATCTCTCTGATATTGTTCAAGCATTACAATAACTTCTATGAAAACATGTAACAGTCTCTATTTAAGCAAGCAAGCATGGAAGCGGTTCTCTATCTCTTTTAACTAAGCATGCAGTTCTACTCTTTCTTTTTAGCATATAATAGAAATATATAAACATCTATTACTCTTATTTATTAGTATGGCAGCGGTTCGTTCGATAGCGGTGTCCGTGTAATTAAGTATGCAATATTCTATTCTTTAACTTAGCATGGCAATAGTTCTATCTCTTTTAGACAAGCATTCAAGTTCTCTAGTTAAGCAAGCAGGTTCTCATTCTATCATTCTCATGTGATCGTTATCTTATTAAGCAAACAAGCATTTCAAAAACTCAGATTTATTATTAAGGCATGCAAGAATCAGAGAATAAAGTTCTGTCCACTCACTTAGATTAATCGTCTTGTGTTTCGATCGAAAACTCTCCGAGAAGACTTTCATTCGAGTCAGCAAACTGATATCTCTTGTACATAGTGCCAATGCGGAGCGGGGAACTAAATTATGTCTCTCCACCTCCTTACCCATATATCTTGGAGATATCCCTGAACTAGACATCTTTGTTGAAAAAGACATGTCTTAGTCAGATGCGTCACAACCCAATAAGAGCAATCTCCTCCTCAAGTTGAAAGTCCATAATCATCATATTGATTCCTAGATCTTCTGCTTTATAATTGTTAACCTTCTTCTGAGATAGTGCTCTGCTTTGGTGAACAGCTCTTCCACAGAGCATGCATGGCCGAATGCACCAGTGTCTACCCACTAGTCAGTAACCACGCTTGATAACTCAACCTACGCAATCATAGCAACCAAGTTAAGTAATAAAAGGAACCAAGTTTTAGCTATACCTTGCTATATTGGTTCGAATTGGTTCTACTTTCAAGCTCCAATTCCAGCCATGCGTCAAGTTATGCCATGCGTATAAGCCTCCATATATCCTGTATGCGCATAAGCTTTCATGCGTCATGCATGTGCATAAGCCACTATGCGGCTAGCTCTGCCATGCGCAGAGACGTCCATGCGCATAAGTCACTTATGCGGCCATCTCTGCCATGCGCCAAGACCTTCAATGTGCTTACATGCGGCAAGAGTCTTCTATACGGCAAGAGACTTCATGCGGTAAGAGACTGCTTATGCGGCCAAGTCTTGCCAACCGCCAAGAACTGTCATGCGTTAAGTCTCGTTATGCGCATACTTTACAATCCTTGGTCAACTTGTAATCTTTCTTTCAACTGGAATGCGCGTCCTGCAAATGCTAATATCTCCATCCGGGAAAATGGTACGTTCTGACAACTCACGTTCAATATTTGACAAAGGACTATTTCCCTCATCCAAAGGTTCGAAGTGTATCCCGTCAATCTTCTCAAATTTGTGAAAACTTGTTGCCGAGATGATATGATCAGATGTTCTACATCTTTCTTCGGATCTTGCTTTGAGATTGTTAGTCCCGAGATGGATCAAAGATGGTAGAATACGGGCCATAGCAGAGATGCTAGCGAGACCCAAATGTCCGCTCTCTACTGGAACCCAAGTTATCGTCGAGATTAGAGAATCATACAAGAGTTCCTCATCTGATATTTATCGATTCCAATGAACACGAACCAAGAACAGGATATAAACTGGATCCAAAGAAAATAAAGATTACAACAAGCAACAAGTAAAACGTTCTTCTTTTTACGTTCGCAGATGCTACAATAAGAATGAATGAAGCAAAGAAAAACTAAAGAGAAGCTCATTGCTGGGGTGGTCAAAACCACCGTTGCTCAAATCAAGATTTATTGTACAGACGATCTATCCCCAGGAACCTGCAAGTTCAAAAGTAAACTTCTGGTCACCATCGAAAACACTCGATAAATACCATGTGAGAGGGAGACACTCTGGGCCGCATACGATCTGGTGTTCTCGATTTTTCTATCTGTATTCTCTCTTATCAAATGAAAGAGAAGGTCCTCTATATATAGAGAAAAATAATACCTATGCGGCCAGAGCAAACTCCAGGCCACAGACGCGCTGACCGACCTGATCCCCTAAATTCGGGTGTCAGAGCCGTCGGTCGCTGCAAACCACGTTGCACTGCACGAGGTAGACAATGCCGCCAAACGCCAAAATCAGCCGCTCGTGCCGCCTGATACACTGTATTGCACGAGGCAGATGTCGCTAAATGCCGAAAGCAAGCCATGTCCCCTCTATGTCAGACTCTCCATATAGTACCTTGCCTAATGTCAACCAGGCCGCAAGGCCCTGGCCGCATGAGCATAGGCCACATGGGCACAGGCCGCATGGACACAGGCTGGATGGGCACCAGGCCTCATGCGCTCTTGGCCACATGGGCACCGAGCCGCATACGTACCGAACCGCAAGGGCACCGAGCCGCATACGCACCTGGCTGCATGGCCACCGAGCCACATGCGCACCAAAGCATGCACCCGAGCTAGCAACCGTACATGCAACTCACGCAAGAAAAGAGTGCATGAGTTTCATATGATGATGCTAACGTGCTAAGTTTAAAGTGTGCCAACAAAGCGCCACTTTGCGTCCTTGAGAACGAGCCCGAGTTCGAGTCCGAGTCCGAGTCCGAGTCGCTAAGCCCCTGCAGGACTTAGCTCCTAAGGGAAACTTCCCAAAGGTGCTGAAAAAATAAAGATTATCATAATGGAGTTCACACTTAATCCCTATAGAAAAGTCAACCCATATAGGCTACACCCATGTGCATATACCAATACTAAGCATAGCTATATATTGAGATATACACATTGGTGGTTTTCCAATATGGGACTAAAACTCCCAAAGCCAAATGGAAAACACCAATAGTATAAAGCCTTGTGCTTCCTTGCGGTGCTACGTAGCTATGACATGGCCTATAGCCGAGGTTCACTCCCTCATATGGTGTCATCCACTATAGCATATGGTCTCAACCTCTTTGTAGTGCCAACCTACATAGCATTAAGCCTTGAGCTTTCTTGCGGTGTTACACCGCTGTGACATGGCTCGTATAGCTTAGGATTTACATCTTTTACCTCTATGGTATCACACCACTGTAATATTAGGTCACCGGCCTCTTTGTAGTACTCCTACCACTCTTCATTCTACAGCATTAGACTACCTGCCTATGTGTGATGCTATGCCACTGTGACATGACTTGCGAAGCTGAGGCATTACCCTATCGAGGAAACTCATAGTGGTGTCACCCACTGTAGCATGAAGACCTTACGCTCCTTTGTAGTGCTGCGCTACCGTGCTTCCTACAAAGCATACCGGACATTCACTCTGCCCGAGAACTTATTAAGGCGTCAAAGATATCATCCTACAGGAAATGTTTTATTCAAGAACAAATAGTAGACCATAGTGATTCCGGGTACGTATCCAATAATGTCCCTGAGGACTACCCACTATATCTGATATTATTCTAGTCAATGATCCTTCTTTGAACTAAAAGCTAAATGCCTAATAGATTTCTCTTTGAAACAATAGAATAAAAATTTAAGGTAGAATTACAAAGACACAATATCAGAATATCTTCAAACCCATTTTGATTATTGTGTCCTTAACAAGCTGGCACTTAAGACCTTTGGTGAACGGATCCGCCAGGTTCTTGTGACTCCGAACATCAATCACGATAATAACTCCAGTCTTGATAAGATCATTCACTGACATGTGCCTTAGCCGCACAGCCCTCTTCTTACTATTGAAGAGGTTATTTGATGCTACTGCTGCAGTCGTCTGGTTGTCGTAGTATATTGGTACCACCGAAGTCTGTGCACCAACCATTGAAAGATCATACATGAGCTCCCAAAGCTATTCTGCTTCATCTGTTGCATTCGCCAGTACATAGAACTCAGATTTCATTGAGGAATAAGATAGCAGTGTCTGATTCTTTGACTTTTAAGATATAACAGCTCTACCTATGGATAAGACGTATCCTCCTGTGGACCTTTCGCTCTGAACTTTTGAACACCAGCTTGCATCACTAAAGCCTTCCACTACTGTCGGATACCAGCTGTAGTGCAGTACATACTTCTAAGTCCTCCTGAGATATCTCATCACTCTCTTCACAGCTTTCCAGTGCTCCACACTTGGGTTGCTAGTGAAACAACTCAGCATCCCCACAACGAAAGCTATGTCAGGCCTTGTGACAGTTATTGTATACATCAAACTAACGATGATGCTCGAATACTCCAGCTGTCTGACACTTTTCTTAGAATTTGGCTTCAGCTTCTTGTCACACATGTATGGAGTATCGATCTCTAGAAGATCCTGATATCCTTAGCGTGTGAGCATCTTTTTAATATAATGAGACTGTGATAATGCCACTCTAGTGTCCGTCCGGATGATCTTTATCCCGAGGATAACATCAGCTTCCCCCAAGTCCATCATATTGAACTTGGATGAGAGAAACTTCTTTGTCTCAATGACTCGTGCTAGATCTGTGTCTAGGATCAACATGCCATCCACGTATAGACAAATGATGACTCATCTTCCGTCAGTAAACTTTGTGTAAACATACTTGTCCGTCTCGCTGACCCTGTAGTTGTTTGATCTTATGACTTTATCAAACTTATCATGCCATATTTCAGGAACTTGCTTCAGACCGTATAATAATTTTACCAACTTGCAAACTTTATCTTCAAGGCTTTTGACGACAAATACTTCTGGCTGTTGTATTTAAATTTTTCTTGGTCAACTCTCCATTCAGGAATGTTGTTTTAACATCCATCTGATGAATAACTAACTTATGAATTGCACTCAGAGCAATCAATATCCTGATGATCGCTATCCGCACTACTGGAGCATATGTGTCGAAGTAGTCGATCTCCTGCTTCTGAGAAAATCCCTTGGCAACCAACCTTGCCTTGAACTTGTCAATAGTTCCATCGACCTTTATCTTTTTTTTGAAGATCCACTTGCATATGATTGGTTTAGCTCCTTCAGGTAGATCGACCAACATCCAAGTGTTGTTAGAGGTTATTGAGTCATACTCATCATTGATAGCCTCCCTCCAGAAGACAACATCTCTGGTCTTCATCGCCTTATCATAGGTAAGCGTATCTGCTTTCATGTGATAGGTGACAAAATCTTTTCCGAAGTTTTTTGGTCTCCTCACTCGCTTAGACACCGGTTCTACTAGTTCTGGTTTGAATGTTGTCTTTAGAATGACAACTTCTTCTTGGACTATATCTCCATTGGAAGCGTTAGCCTCCTGTGCACCCACATTATTCTCTGAAATATCCGCGATAACAATGTTCTTGTGCCTTAGAAATTTATCTTCAAAGAATTCTGCGTCGCGAGATTCAATGATATGATTTGATTCTATATCAAGAAACCTCTGAGCATCACTCTTCTCAGTATAACCCAGGAATATGGTCTTCGTAGTCCTAATACCCAGCTTCTGTATCTTTAAGTTTAGGAACTTCATATATACCAGACACCCCCACACTCGAATGACATTCAAGTTGGATCTGACTTTGAACCATAGTTCATTAGGAGTGACATCGAAAGTTACGTACGGTACTCTGTTTAAGATGAACGTTGTCGTCAACGCAGCTTCTCCCTAGAAGCAGTTTGGACGACCCACAGTCAACATTATTGAGTTCATCATCTCTGTCAACGTCCTGGTCTTTCTTTCTGCTACTCCATTTGATTAAGGAGAATACGGAGAAGTTTTTTCATTAACAATTCTATGTTCTTTGCAGAACGATGCAAATTCAATGGACCTATACTCTCCGCCTCGATCACTTTTGAGTCTCTTGAGTTGTTGCCTTGTTTGACAATCAGCCTCAGCCCTGAACTCCTTGAACTTCTCGAATGCTTCATGATTTGACTTGAGCAGATAGACGAACGCATACTTTGAGTAGTGAAATACTATAACTTGACATTTGTGAAGAACTGTTTGAAGTCACAGATATATTAGTTCACCAACTCTAAAAGATCTGTGCTTTGGTTAATCCGTTTGAACAATTTTCTTGTGATCTTTGTCTGCGCACAGACCTCACACTTTTTTACCTCCTTACCCCCCATATTTGGAGATAAGAACTAGACTAGACATTTTGTTTATTCTTTTACAATGAATATGCCAGAGTCTATTATGCCAGAACTCAAGAGAATAACCAGAAGAAGAGACTGCAATTATAATTTCATGTGGAGTTGCAAATTGAAGTTTGAACATTCCTTCAATACAAAATATTTTTTCAAAGTATGTTCCTTTGAAGGACATCACCATCTGTCAGCATTAATGTCCATCCTCAAGCCTGCATTGCAGACCAGACTTTCCGAGACCAGGTTCTTGGCAATCATCGATACATGTTTCATATCCTGAAGCTTCAGTGACTTCCTCGAAGTCAGGCTCAGTACCACGTTCCGGTCCCAAGTACTTTTGCTTGTACTTGGTTCTCCTCCATATCCTTCTCAAACGTTGGCTTGTATATGGTGAACAACTCCCTCTTAGAGCAAACACGTCAGGATACACCAGTGTCCAGCCACCAGTCAATATCGACACCAACCGTCATAACCTGCGCAATCATAGCAACCTTATTAGGCTCACCTTGCTCTATCTGTTTGGGCTTGGATCTGCAGTCTTTCTGGTAGTGGCCCTTCTTTCCATAGTTAAATCAAGTAATATCTGACTTGTACTTGGGCTTCGGTTTGAACGAAGCTGACTTCAACTTCAGATAGTTAAAGTCCTTCTTTTTTTGTAGGAAGCCTTCTGCTTCCCCTTGGAATCATCAGCATGCACCAAGTTGGCTTTTTTCAACTGCTTGGATAGGGAGTACAACTTCAGTTGTCCCCTGGCTTCATCTTCAATGTGAATCCAGTAAAGAAGATCTTCGAGTTGGATCTCCATCTTCTTACGGTACATGTCAGTTTTGAACTTGATTTATCCTGGAGAAAGCTTGGTAACAATAGGCCCTACCATGAACTTGTCTTCCTGCTTCATGCCCTATTCCTCTAGTTTTTGCTGCATCTTCAGAAGTTTCTTGACTTGTGGTAGCATTACCTTTGATAGATTTTGGATATTTTCTCGTCAGTTTTGTAATTCTTCTCAAGAGCTTCCTAGACATCTCTTGCTTTTTTTTTTGCTATAGGAATCTGCCATCGAGTCTTCTATATCATTTACAATCAACAACCTGCAGAGGTTATTGTATTCTTTACACTTGGAATGCGTGTCATGCGCCACACCAACTTCAAGTTCTCCTTCATCTTCAGGAATAGTAGGTTCAGGATCAACCAACATGTAAGTAACTTTGACAAGGCAAAGATTTAGAGATATCTTTCTCTTCCAAATGTTGTAGTATTTGCCATCAAACTTCTCAAGCTTGTGAAAGCTAGTATCGAGAAGGTTTCAGAGATTCTCCATCTAACTTAGATCTTGCTTTGAGATTGTTAGTCCCAAGGCAGATTAAAGATGGTAGAATTTGGGCCAATCACAGAGCTTCAAGCGAAACCCGAAAGTCCGCTCTCTATTAGAACCCAAGTTGTCGTCGAGACACATAACTTCCGGTAAACATATTTTTCCTCTGAGGAACTCGATTCCAACGAATCATAAAACCAATAGAGAAGATGGCTCACTAGAAACTCGAAATAGTCTCTCTTCAAGTAATGCACAACTCCTAAGAAGCACACCTCCAAGAACATGTTACAAACTGACTACAAAGAAAAGGAAACTACAAATAAAAATGTTCTTCTATTTATGTTCGTAGACGCTACAATGAGATAGAATAGAACAAAGAGAACAAGAAGAAAGATCAGAAAAGAACTCATGCTGGGTTGATCAAAATCACTAGTGCTCAAAGCAAGGTTCGTCCTATCCGCGATCTGCTCCCAGGAACCAGCAAGTTCTCGAAGAAATTCTGGAACGCTCGTGTCACCTTTCTCCTAGACTCGCACGAACTCCTGGACTCCTTTTGCCGACACAGCAGCCTCTTCAACTCTCTCTCTCTCTCTCTCTCTCTCTCTCTCTCTCTCTTTCTCAAAATATATTATTTATGAAGGCTGAGAGGAGAGTATTTATAGAGAAAACTGGCCCCTAGTCGTTTACAAAAAGATATGAACGAATTTAATCCAAATCCCACAAAATATGAACTGAATTAAAGACACAATTTTCCATACCGACTCGCTTCTATCTTCAACACAACAGTGCACCAGCACAATGGCCCAGCGCGCAGCAGCGCATAGCCCCCTCGGTACCCCGCTGAAGCACCCACGCAACTAATGCACACAAGCGTTATGCGTCGATGCTAAGTGCAAAGTGAGCCAATAAAGCGTCACTTTGTGCCCTTGAGCCCGAGTCCCCGTCGCTAAGCCCTTTTGAGGCTTAGCTCCTATGGAATAAATACCAAGAGCATGACAAAAAGCTTAAAATCTTCCATGAATGATTTAATCTTTTTTCATCCTAATAAAATACCCCCACATGGCATCCATATGTCCCACCACACCCCATGTGCACACCTCAATACAAGCAAAGTATTATATTGAGATACCCACTTGGTGGTATAGCCAATGTGGGACTATCTTTCATAGTCCAAAGGCAAAAACACCAACAATATATATATATATATATATATATATATATATATATATATATATATATATGTGTGTGTGTGTGTGTGTGTGTGTGTGTGTGTGTGTTATGCCTTTCTGCTAGTCTTTAGTGTCTTATAATCAGTTTGCTTTCATTCAATAAAATAATTTGGTTTATATA
This sequence comes from Iris macrosiphon, assembly GCA_036927795.1. Taxonomy (NCBI): domain Eukaryota; kingdom Viridiplantae; phylum Streptophyta; class Magnoliopsida; order Asparagales; family Iridaceae; genus Iris; species Iris macrosiphon. The sequence goes on along the minus strand of JAYESA010000002.1, from coordinate 199,750,748 downwards.
TATATATATATATATATATATATATATATATATATATATATATATATATATATATATATATATATATATATATAAAGTATTATATTAAAGAAAAAATGGATACACCACCATTATTACATCAAGAATCACCCTAGATAATCCGTGGAAGAGATTATCCAGGTCAACCTTGAAAACAAACAAAAAATAGCTTAGAGCTTATCGTCAGGTGTTAACACCCTTATTAGCGCTTTGACTAAGGATCTGCTTCGCAATTGTGGGAGTAGCTATTATGAGTTATTTTTAGGGTATCGGTTATGAACGGTTATAAGGGGTCCAATTTTGAGTGGTTTTAAGTAGCGACTTTTAAACCAATTCAATCCATGCTTGGTAAAGAATAATTCTAAATTTTTTTACAAGAATAAATAAAACAAAATAATAAAACCCCTTAGAACCCACCAATTTGGGATGTTTATAAAGCAACCCAAAATTATATTACATCAATTTTGGAAAAATTTTGAGCCGACCAAAACCAGTGTCTCATAAAAATTACCAAGCATAGGTTTTCATAAACGATCGGCTCAAAAATATCCTAATATCGGTAAAAACATTGTTATCAAGTAGACCCTAAGGGGACGACGATGACCAACACCACCTGTAAGCCACCTTTCCCGGCACACTATGGCGCATGTTGTCTTTGGCATACTTTGGCGCATGTTGGTTGCTAGTCCGGCCTTTGTTTAGACCGGACTCATGATTTGTCGAAAAGAGTAGGTTTGGTTGGGTTGGTGGCATGTGTGGCTTGGAAGGGTTTGAGTGATCCAACAGTCCACATCTCAAACCTAAATCTATATGTATTCTCATTTCTTTCTCTCTGCTCATTATTTTTTTTTTCTCTCTCTTAGGTTTTCTCTCCCTCCGTAGGCAAGTACATCTTGTACAAGAGAAGAACCATAAATTTATGCATGCTTTTTATTTTTAATAATTTTTGTTTGTTTCTATCTCATGTTGTTGGGACTGAGCACCCATTCATCTTTAATACTTGTCGTTCTTGATTTTTTTGGTTGGAATTGCATGGACCGGAGTTTGGGTCTATGGGTTCACTTTTTTTTCTTGGGGATTGATCTCCCAAAACTTTTTGTTTTATAAAACTAATTAGATCATAGTGTAGAGCACCATATTTTATGTAACTTTGCTTTTTGTCGTGCTTATTTTCAAGTCCAACTAAGTTCAGTGCTGAAACTTGATACAAAACATATACCAAATGGCTTACTGGAGAAGAAGAACAGTGCTCTGTGAAGAGTATGCAAGAGAACCCATTTGACGTAAAAATACGTATGTTTTACTTTGGGCGCATTGGTGTGCTGTCCCAACTCCTCGTGCGTACTAATCATACTGCACTTAGTCTCCTAGCAAAAGTGCGCTAGTCACACTCCTTGAGTCAGTGGCGCACTTTTGAGAGGAAACCTAGTTGTCGCACTTTGATGCGTATTAAATCAAAGTTCTCCCTGAGAAACGAAGGAAAAGTGCGTCACAGTCACTCTGCGCACTTTCTTTGAGTTAGCAACCTGGCGCACTTTTTCTATGTTTCATCAGCCGGTGTATTTTGCTTACGTTTGGTAGCTCGCGCACTTTTCTCTCTTCATTTCCTGAGGGACGAATCTTTGGTTGGTTTCTCAATTTTTGTGTTATTGATTTGTGTGCTCCTCGACTGACGAATTTTTTGACTATCGAGCTTTGACCTCGAATTGTGTATTTTGTCTTGTAGCTAGCTTGCTCGTGCACTTTCCTTGAAAGCGTGCTTTATTCTTGCCCATGCACTTTTGTCAAGTGTGCCGTGTTGGTCAACTTGACAAAGTGTGCCACCCTTTGTAGCTCGCGCACTTTCTTGCGAAAGTGCGCCAACCTAGTTTTGGTCGTTTGTGCGCCAACCCTGTTTTTGTTTGTTTGTGCGCCACTATCCAGTTTTGGTCGTTTGTATACCTACTATTTCCTACGCACGTTGAGCCCTGTAGATGTGGCCCTATATGCACTTGCTAATTAATTTACTTTTCCTTGATTACCTTATTATATGTTGGATAGAATAATAGTGTGAGAACCCCTCGAGATCAGATCCATAACCCTTAAACCAAACAAGGACCAGAGTTGCAGAATGTCACCCGTGTTGAACTATGCCTCTTATTCTCATTCATCGATATAATAAAGTGATAAATTATATGTGACCATTATTAAACTATCATGTCCTGAATAAATTGCTATCTGATAACTTGTCCATGATCTAGATACTAGAACTTGTTCCTGTCCTGACTATTATATCCGTGCTGATACACTTGATCACACCAAGAGGGCTACTTGATATATATATATATATATATATATATATATATATATATATATATATATATATATATATATATATAGTGAGTCATCGTGCCACATACTCCTGCTACGTAATATACGTTATTATTTTTATACACGGATCTGGTAGTTGGATAGTGACTTTAGTCGTGGCTAGATAGTATTGATTGTTGCATCATACTTTGGTGAATCCAGATTTAACTTTTGAGTGACAATATGGATTCGTATCAAGAGTGCGCATACTTATGGTACGACATCTAAGAAGGAATATTCATGTGACCATGGCCTGAGATTCTAACTAACCTAGGGTTAACTAGGCAACTTAATTGTAGAGCATTGGAAGGGAACGGTATCTCGAGATCATGTATGTCGAACCACCCTAAATTAGCTAGGGATAAAGGCTGGCCACCACGGATATTGTATATAATACGCACTAGTGGAGTGCAGTATCTGATTTAATTATAAGACCGAGCCAGTATATTTCTTATAGAAAGCTTGGAACTGTTACTGATTATTAATTAGCTTAGGTCCCTTGCGAGGGACTGGTGCATCATTTACATATATTCTTGCTTGTATATCATTTATTCAGCTAGTCCTGCTCGATTATGGCATGATATGAGGATACTTATATATTGTATTACTAGAATAACCCAGAGATCACATATCAAGCCATAATACATGATTAGTCGTCTAATTTTCTTATATAGGTGCCTAGCCAGGAAAGTGGGCTATCATGGCATGATGAATCAACCCATGTCCTTGTTTGGTTGTTGGGTTGCGTCGTTGTGTTACGATACTCCATGGACTGAAGCTATATAATTTCTCCTTATTGTATCTCTGTTTGTGTATTATGACTTTTGTTGAGTAAAATTATGGACACATGATGTTGTGGCATGATAGTTCAACTCATGTTCTTGTTTGGTTGTTGGGTTGCACGTTGTGTTATGATAAACTATGGACCGAAACTATAGCGCACAATATTTTAGCTTGACCATAATCAAGGGACGTATTCTATCTTGATATGATAGGGCACTTTATGTCCTTGTTTGGTGAAGAGGTATCGTATTATGTCATGGATGGGATATATGCCATTGATTGTTGGCTCATGCATCGCATGCTATAGATCTGATTTTTTTTATTTATTTTGTGCTTCCTTTATGGTAATTGTTATTTGGGGTCTGATCCCATTGGTTTTGCATGACCAGGTTTAGAGCCAGCACCGGAGGATCAAGCTTACTTCTCCCTCAGTGATGGCACGCACCAGAAGGATGGCTGCCGAGGGTCACGAGTGGGTTTCTTGTTTTACTGCTCGTCTTTTGTAAAGTATATTCTTTTGGGCGTTTAGCTAACCAGTACCTGTTAGCCGGCAAATCTGGACACTAGTTTCCTACATGACTGTATTTTTACTCAGACTGCAGCTGACTCACTGTCATGTAAACTTTTGATTGTGTATCTGTCATATCAACTTGTATTGCTAGAACTCTACATCCTTCTGATGCGGCATTTGGGACGCCTTACAGCTTATTCTGAAATATTCTATGTTATCGCTACTTGATTGAATAATTGAGATATATAGAAGTTCTTGACCCTAGGAGACTTGATTGTAGTATGCACCCCCTCGTCTCTAGACAACCTTAACACATTGCGGGTTACTTCGGTATTCCGTAAGGTGCGGTTGACTGAGACATTCCTCCGCTCTCCAGTATTATCTGGGGCATGACACCTCCCTTATTAGCTCGTTGACTAAGGTTCTGCTTGGCAATTGTGGGAGTAGCGGTTATAAGTTATTTTTAGAGTATCGGTTATGAACGGTTATGAGGGGTTCGATTTTGAGTGGTTTTAAGTAGCGGTTTTTAAACTAATCCAATTCATGCTTGGTGACGAATGATTCTGAATTTTTTTTACAAGAATAAATAAAATAAAATAATAAAATCCCTCAGAACCCACCGATTTGGGGTGTTTATAAAGCCACCCAAAATTATATTACATCAATTTTGGAGTGTTTAGACCGTTGCTTGGTTATAAACAAGTAGTAACTTTCATGGGCTACTCTTTTCCGGGAATTGCCCTAACACATGCTCGAAGCTTCAATACAATCAACGGCGTGGAGGGACCCATTCGTACTCTACCACTTGGTTAATAAGCTTTTCATTGGGCATCCTAACCTTGATGGCCGATGATAGTCTTACTAGCATCAGCTGTAGTGTCCTATTCCTGACGATGATACCTTGTGACTAATATAACTCAGTCAAAACTTAGTTAAATGGGGAAAACGTTCGGTCTCAAATTGATCGGGACAAATCTATGGAGAACATTTTCTATTCATGGATTGGCTACTGTTGAAATAAGTCCAAAATGCAGTAGATTGCATCTCGACGAATGAACTCTATATAAAAGTCTTTTTCTATATCCTTTCACTGTTGTTTTCGTTGGACGTTTTCGCTGGATGGTTTTGATGAATGCGTTTTTGCTATCGTTTTTTATAAATGTTTTCACTTTCCGCTTTCCTCGATTTCTGAATTCATTTGAGAATTCAGAGAGAAAGAGAAAGGAAAGATAGAAGAAGTATATTGATCCGATGTAGGTGTGATTGTAGGAGATTTATATATATATATATATATATATATATATATATATATATATATAATACGACTTGAAAATGACTCAAAAATAAGTCGTCTTAATCATTTGTATATCCTCAATTAATTAATAATAATTATATTCTAAAATATTTTAAGTATGTATATTCCTTACATAAAATACTCTTAAAATTTTCCTAACTACCTGAACATATATCAAAAATATTATAAACAAATATATATACCAAATTCAAATTAAAAGATATTTAATATTCAAATCATATTTAAACTAACTATATGATATTATCTAAACATATATGCAAAGTTCTACAAACATATATGTAACAATTTTTTATTAAAATATATTCAAATCATATTCAAACTATTTTATTAATATAATTTAAATTTCTATATACCTTTTCAATCATATCAGAAAATATTTTCCACATTAAAACCTCATTAGGGGCCCTCTAACCACTGTCTACTTAACAGCAAACATGACTGTTCAAGCCATTGCAGCCTCCACCCTCCATTGAGGTTCTTTCCACTCAAGCAGAGACTGTCATCTTAGTTCTCCTCAAACTTTTCAATGGCTGGAAGCCAGGACACCAGCCAAGGGATAATGGAGAGAGTACGGGAAGTTCCGGTTAACGTGTGCAAAGCCCTATGGAAGCTGGGTAGGGATGACCCAAGAAGAGTTATTCATGCTATCAAAGTGGGACTAGCCTTGACTTTCGTCTCATTCCTGTACGTCTTGGAGCCTTTGTTCGAAGGGGTCGGGCAGAGCGCGATGTGGGCTGTCATGACGGTGGTCGTGGTGCTCGAATTCACAGCAGGTTGATGAGCCATGTATTATGATTCACATTATGTTGGCCAAGTATTTATTAAGTTGAAGTTTTCTTTGCATTTTTCGCTTGGAACTCTAGGTGCAACTCTATGCAAAGGGTTTAACAGAGGGCTCGGAACATTGTGTGCTGGCTCTCTAGCTTTTTTCATCGAGTTAGTGGCGGAGAAATCCGGAAGAGAATTTCGTGCCATTTTCGTAGGAGCATCAGTCTTTGTAATAGGTAGATAACGGAACCTTATTTAGAACTCGGGCTGCCTGTCTATAGTAACAGAGTCCTGTAGCAGTCGTGTACTCACTCTCTTCATCTTAGGATTTGTTTGGTAACTAGAATTTGACCCCTATGAAACGTGACAGGGTTTGCATCGACATATATAAGATTCTATCCACATATAAAGAAGAATTACGACTACGGGGTGGTGGTTTTCTTGCTAACCTTCAACCTGATATCGGTGTCAAGCTACCGGGTGCAAAATGTGTTCCACCTGGCCCAACAACGGCTCTACACCATCGCCATCGGCTGCAGCATCTGCCTCGCCATGAGCTTCCTGATACTGCCATGTTGGTCTGGCGAAGATCTCCACAGGTCCACAGTCTACAAGCTTGAAGGGTTAGCAAGATCTATTGAAGGTATATGTATATCCTAGCTCAACAAGAATTTATAACATACTTTTAGCGGAATTATAACAATCTGATGTTGTTGCAGATTGTGCAAACGAGTATTTCGAAGACAAGGAAATTGCAGTAACTGAAGAGGAAGGGGTATCTAACGAATCAATACAAAAGGGCTATAGAGCTGTCTTGGATTCAAAATCTAGTGAAGAAACTCTAGTAAGTTCATAGTTCAAGTAATCTGGTTTGGTATGATAGATATATATACTAAACAAAGTATTTCTAGAGGGGATGCTTGAACCAAGAGGGACTCTCCATGCCCATTGGAGAGAGTCCTCGTACGAACAAGGAGGTGAATCATAGGTTGTTACAATGATTCTCAGGAAAGTCTAGCTAGGTTCTTGAGTGTTTTCTGCTGTTTGTTAGTATATTTGTACATATTGCCTAACGGCTAAAGTTTTTGTAGGCCTTCGAGCTAGGAGTTTGCCATTTACCGGGAAATAGTAATAAAATTACCGTGTATATGCAGGCACATTTCGCAAGTTGGGAACCAAGGTTTTCAAGACAGTGCCACAAATATCCATGGCATCTGTATGTGAAGATTGGAGCAATTATGAGGCATTTCGCGTATACTGCAGCAGCCCTCCATGGCTGTTTGGATTCCCAAATCCAGGTGCTCAAGCTTATTAGTTCCCTTCCACAAATTCATCATATTTCCCTTCATCATCGTAATCGTTTAAAACTGCAAACAGAAATTGCTAAAACCACGCTTGTTTCTGCGGTTATGAATTGTCTCTGTGGTGTTCTCTGAATTCTTGGATTTATTTCCGCTGTGACACTACACAATTCAATCTCTCCATGTTATTTCTTAGGTTTGTTTGCTGATCTAGATATCTACCTTTGCTGTAGACTCCTCAATCGGTTCGGTCACTATTCAGAAGTCCGTGTACTCGAGTTGCTAGAGAAGTGTCAGCGGTCCTACTTGAGCTTTCTACTAGCATAGAAAACCGTCGTCGTGTCTGTCTCGATTCGCTCACTGACGACCTCCAAGAGGCTTTACAAGCGCTCAATTCCGCTATCAAATCGCAACCCAGGCTCTTCCTCGGCTCCAATAGTGCCAACAGAATCCTTAGGGAATGCAAGTATGACAAGGAAAACTCACTTCGGGTTGCCTTGTCCTCGGCCAGGACTGATGTATCACCGCTGTTGGAGTTTGCGAAGGATTCAGGTGAGCGGAGGCAGCTGAGGCCGTCGTTGAGTAAGCTAGCCATCACCAGCCTCGAGTTCTCCGAGGCCCTCCCTTTCGCAGCCTTCGCTTCTTTGCTGGTGGAGATGGTTGCAAGGCTAGACCTTGTCATCCAGGAGGTGGAGGAATTGGGCAGAGCTGCAAATTTTAAGGAGTTCTCCCAGAAAGATGGCACGGTTATCGATATAAGCGACAACGGGAAGAAGTCCAGAGAGGGTGGAAGAGAGATTCAGGAGCACCACCACGCCTCTCAGGATGGAGAATGATGGCAATGCAGATTGTCTCGTATGGTTGGTTTCTTGTATGTTACTCTTTCCTATTGAAACCAAATACTCACTGGTGCTATTCAGTTGCTGGGTGCCAGATTATTGTCTACTTCCACTGTGTTGTAATATAAATGCTGTAATACCCAGAACAAACATTATGAAATATAATGCTTACTGTAGGTATTGATAGTATATTTTGCAGTATCGGCCGATACTAATACGATGCGGCCGATACTGCTACGGTTTAGCATGTCCCGATCCGAGACCGACCTATTCCTGATACTTACCGATACCGACATTGAGAGTCTCTTTTACGATCGATTCGGCAAATAAAATTGAACGAAAAAAGTCAGATCAATAAAGCTGTAAAAAGCATGGTAAGATTGTAAAACCATGTAAAAGAAAGAAAAAAAAATTATCTATCGCATGTAAACCAATCAGCAAGTGTGACTACTATTTCATTCAATTTCAAAGCTACTAAGAAACAACACTGAAAATACTTAAAATTATGCCTAAATGTATAAAATATATTTTCTAAAATATTAACAATTTATTACTAATTATTTGCTTTCCAATACCAAAAAAAATTTGATACTCCGATCCGAAAGTACCGATACCGCCGATCCCGATACTCATTGGAATGTTATGATATCGATTCCGGTATCGATACTGCCAACCTTGATAGATGAAGTGGAAGCAGAGGAAGAATAGGAAGAGAAGTAGAGTCGACTTGACCGGAAGAACATACATAGGTTGACGAATCCCGACTCAACCAGAACTACGGTCACAAGACACTCGAATCCTGGTAAAGTTTGTAGAGTACAGTCCCGAAAGGCATCATGTGACAGAAGATGAGCGGAAATTTCCTGTAGCCTTTAAAATTCAGCTTCGACTCCACAGGTGATATTCTCCTCAGTCTCACCATAGAGGTGTCAATCCTAAATAATGACAGCAGTAAGTCTCGGATAGTTCTTGATCATCAGTTTTAGCTCATCCTCATCATTAAATATGAACTGAAAATCAAATGCTTGTCCATTCCACCTTTCTCTTGATCTCGAGCAAACAACATTTTGTGACGTATCAATGTTTGGATATTTCTAAATGCTAAGCCCAAATGAATAATATCATGAGCCTGAAACATAGGTAAGAGATGACAAAGGGGGAGGTAGTGTTCAAACCTTGTTCTTGCCAAGAGATGACAAAGGGGGAGGTGGTGTTCAAACCTTGTTCTTGCCCATTGAGAGGTGACCATTGTAATGCCCGTAATCGTTCGGTGCATTACGCTGAGATTTGAAAATGGAACAAGTATTGATTCAAGTTGGTTTCCTTGTGCAGATGGTGTACATAGTTCAGTGCTATCAAAGTGGCGCCTCGCACGGGCTGAGGCATGGACGTCGTGTTATGGAATCAGTGTGATCGTTCGGAGCAAGTGCTGGGATAGCGGGATTGGAGCGATAATGCCATCTTGTTTAGTCTGATCGGTCGGATGATTTGGAGAGCACGGCCTGCTCGCACGGTCATATCAATTGAGTATATCGTTCTTTGCATCAGACCATGGATTCAAGTGATCGGCCGTATCGGCAAGGCAGAGTGCTAGCGGATTCAACTTGGTGAGTGGTCTTTGTCCCTTCTTCTCTACTCCTTCGTGCCTAATAATTGAAAAACACGTAATGGTTTGAACACTTGGTTTGGAACATTAGAAACACCGCACTGTAGCGTGCATAGAGTGTGTGTCGTTTGAAAGGATATAATTTGTGGCTTTGAGTTGGATTTATCGTTGGGCATGGTGCCACGAAATCCATAATGATGTGGCATTATGCATTTGTGTGATGCAGCCTTAGGCCTTGTGTGGGGACCTTGGATCATCGAGCAGACCATGGAAAGAGATGGATAATTTGAGAATGGATATGGTGAATCAGTTGGAACGGGGCGAGTACGGTGGAGCGAGAAGCCTCGATTCCTCGTCGTACCTACATTTATCGGAGTATTGCATGGTCACGGACAACCTGTTGCGAGCAGGGTTTGGTTTCCTCGAACGGGTTGCACCGGGGCCCCGGGACCGTTTGGCCATGGAGGAAATATTGGTAACATGCTTTCGAAGAACGGGTACTTGCAGTTCGAGACCACCAGCGGGCTAGCTACTCAATGCTGAATCGGGTCGAAATGCAGTTGGATAGTCCTTTATGGCTGGGCCAGTGACCTTCATATAGATAAGAGTTTGTTTGATTGTTGCGTTTAAGTAGACAGCGGGCGGCCACCTTGCCTCGGGCAAGAGTGTGCATATCGAGGATGAATTTTGAGACTTGGATTGTGATGTGGTTCGATAGGTTCACGCTAAACTTACAGAAATTGAGTATAACGGGTTGCAAGCTTAGTTTCATTTGAGTTTGGATATAAATACTAGTATGATTTCTTGAGTTCAATGCTTGCATGCTTAACCTGCTTTACAATTTTTCTTAACCTAGCATGCCACTGGCTTGAAATGAATCTAGGTTCATGTAGAAAGATCACCATATAACTACTTGCATTCACTATCTACTTAGTGTCGGTTTAGACGAGTGAGTTTTTTCGCTCACCAGTACGGCTGTGTACTGACCCACGTTTGTAGGCACTATTTTTCCAGGAACGCAAGTGTAGTGGCTCAGCTTAGATATACGGAACATGATGTATGGAACGGTAAGTACCTTTATGGGCAAGTAAGAGCAAGAGTGTTGTTAGCATTTGTGGAATTTTCCTTTGTGATATTTTTATTTGGACCATTCGAGAGCATCGCTTTGCATACTCTGATCTGTGCTTGGTACACAATACTTGACTTTGCAACTTGGTCGTTTCGATGATAACCATAACGTTTGACGTCATCGCCTTGTGCGAGCGCAACTCCAGGCTCGCACGGGATCACATCCCGATGAGAACGATTATCCTGCGGGAGCGCTGTTACGTGGTGATTCACGTTCAGCGGGGACGATCGAACTTACGGGAGATTGGGACGTGGCAATTTGGTATCAGAGCGCCCTGTTTATTTCCTCTGATTTTTCCATTGGTTCATCACAAACTCTAAATAGCTTTCGCGTATCGATCGGTTCTTGGTTCTACTCAGTGCCACATTGGATATTCCATATAATAAGTCAACATATTTGTTGGTTGTGTGTGCATGTTCTTTGTCACGTTAGATTTCATAGGATATCGGTAGAATCGTGTAGCAACGTTTGGCATTGTTGCATTCGTGCAGTAAGTTATATAGAGTTATTGCATTTGTGAAGCAAGTTAAGAGGTGTCGTTGTGTTTGTTTGGCTTATCGTTCGGGAAAGATTTGGTTGCATAAGTGGAGCAATTTGTTTGTCAGAAGAGATTGGGTATGTTGGCATGCTGTGAGTAGAAATACCAGATGAGAATGGAACGTTGCATGAGTTGTGCGTGCGACACATGTCACGCCCCGATCTCCCGCCGGAACCGGCCGTCCCCGCTAAGCGCGAATCACCGCGCCAGCGCTCCCGCAAGACGTACGTTTCCATCGGAACGTTATGCCGCGCGAGCCTGGGATTGCGCTCGCGCAAGGCAAATACCGAAACGGCCGTTGATAACTAGTTCACAGAGTCAACAAAGTGGAAACATAACATAAACACAAGTATTGAATCCAAATCAAGCTCTTTATTGATATGAAGTGAAGATTACAAGCGGCGCTAGGCCGAGATTACAAATCGCTCATGCTCTCTCTCTCTTACAATGAATATGCCCTTAGGCTCAGAACCAATACAAACAATCTAGATGATGATGTTCCCATACATTATGTCTCATATATGCGAGCTCCAGGTCCGTGCGCCACGCTCCAAGACGCCAAGTGCTGTCCGGCGCCTCATTGCGTTAAGCGATCTCCAAATCCGTACGAGTTCCCCCTGCACCCTGCATGCAGACTGGTTGGGTATCAGTACAATGAATGCACTGGTGGGGAGGCCTCTCGCCCACGCCACAAAACAAGCACGTTCATTAGTTATGTGCACTGACTGGTTTCGTTGTCTTTCTATTCTTTTGCCTTAGGATCAGTTACATGGCAATATAAAAAAAGTAATCTCCGTGTCAGCTCAAGAGTGTCATTATTATGAACAATTGAGTTCGCCTTACCATTTCTTACCATTCGGCCTTCCCTGTCATATGCAGCAATATAAAGATTGAACTACGAAATAACAAGAAGCAACTATGAAACCCAAGTGTTATACTGTGCCTCTGCCTCACAAGACCCATTTTACTCGAACTATGTGTGATACCGTGCATCCATTCTAATTATGCATAATGTCGTGCAAACGCACTCCTTTCCGTTTCTCCTTTATTCAATGCGGATAGCCGCTATGCAAACATGACTTATCTATATGAAGGTCACTGGCTCTGCTAGCCATATTGGACATAATCTGCGATGGACGGCCGTCTTCCCAGCTCGGTTGCTAGCCTTGCTGGGCCTCCTCGCCGTCTAACGAGTCGATGCCCATCCAGGTCGGTAGCAAGCCTTGCTGGATGTCTCGCCCTCGTCCGCTAGTCATCAGCTAGCGTACTGCCAGGACTACACTAGCACTGTCCTCCCGGGCCGACACGATTCGGATGCCTCAGCAATCGTGTCGAGGACTCTCTCTACCTGGTGCACAACCAGTTGTCCGTGACCATGCAACTACTCCCCCCACATTCCATTCCTAGCCGAGGACAACTCTCGTATCAGTCTTAGCCGAGGACTACACTCGGATCTTTTCTTCTTCACGCAGCTCTCTGATTAGAGACTGCCTCGGTGATCAGCATATCCCGAGTTCCTTCCTATCCTTCCATCTCCTGACTTAGAACGACTACTTGATAGCCTTCCTCGTCCATGCATGCAACATGATTTTACTCCATCCCGTGTCATGTTCCGTGCGGTGCAATGCCTCAGTATGAACTCAAACTACTGTATGGCATATATAAAGGAAACTACTATATTCCAACTCAACGATCCCGACTACGCAAATAGCAAGTAAAATCTCCATGTTCTATAAAATGATAAGGCGGGGTTATCCCCTTAGCTATGTGCGTTCCTCTCTTTTATTAGCATGCAAAGGTTATCGCTTGTACTAGCTAGCATGTAACATTTATTTTCTTAGTGTGCAACTAAGTAGAGACAGGTTCACTGGGGCCACCCACCTTAGCGATGTATCGCATCGGTCGAGCGAGACTCCGGACGCGCCTCTGATAGCCTAAGTCTGACTCCATTGAAGATCCCAGCATAAATCCCTTGCATCGAACGAGATATCTCGCTGAGCAAGGCGGTTGAATCGCTATACTTGTGTCGTTTGAATCGGCCCTCCGGGTTGAGCGGAGCGGGTCGTTATATTATACACCACTCAGAACAAGTCTCGTCCTCGAGACTTCCTGAGCGCAACTCGTATAATCACCCAACTTTCTAAACCAAACTCTACGCATCTCATCTAACTCCCAAAGACTGTCTTAATACCATAATCGTTTGTTTTCTCACCATGCGCTACGCCAATGTTGGCCAATTCTTATCGAACGACTCTATCGTTCAATGCTATTGAGCTATACTCAACTCACTCGTTGCACTCCCGACTCAAAATCTACTGCACCTAGCATAGGGCTGTAATACCCAAGCACGGAGTATCTATAACTCAATGGGCACTACAACTCATAATTGGGTAGGCTTGCCCAGCTTATTGTGTTATCTCCATAGAAACCCAACGCATCCAAACACATTGACAGTTTACTTGACGACGTCTATCGAACCATCGTTGTGCCTAAACCCAAAAGTTTGAATCTCGACTAATTTTTTGAATCTCGTTTGCATCAAATCTCACTGAGTCACCGCCAATCTCGCTAAGTAAATCGCTCCCAATCCTCTACGTTTTTCTGACTCAATCTATATTGCGCCTTAGCACAAAGCTAGTTGCCCACTTGGGGTACGCTCTAATCCTTCAAGTCTTTGGTTCAATCGAACTTAACTTCCTATTCGTTTTACTCGTTTCGTTCGCACGAGTGGTTAATCATTAATCCGAATGATCCCTTTGTACAACTATTGCATTCCCAAACTCAGTCTCGCACTGTGCCTTAGCGCAGAACTATCTCGGTAGCACGGGAAACGATACAATCTTTCCTTTATGAAAGCTTAGGTTGAGGCTAACTTATTTCAGTTGCCATACTCATCCATGCGAATCCGAACATTTTCCTTTGCAGCTGCATCAGAGTTATGCATATCGCTAAGTCTGGATCGTACCCATATTCAAGACGTCCCCCAAATATGTGTATTTCAACCAAGCTTATTGACAGCTAAGTCTGACAAGCTACTCGTGAAAATCTTTCGAAACGCGGATCGTTCTGCTATATAAATGACCGAACACTGGTTCGATTTAGTTATCATCTACTCCAATCTCACCCAATTTCAAGTTTAGCATTACTAATAGCAACGTACATCATCCAAGCGATGATCCAACTCAACACGCCAACTTACCATCAAAATTACCAACTCTAATCGTGAGAGTCCGTCCGACAATTCTCTAATACCGTCTTATTCCTCACCGTCGCATAACCGATTAGACCAAATCAATTATTACCCGAGTTCTATCTTGCATTGCGTTTGTTTCAACGCGAACGTTGCTAGTGTATATTCCCAACTCCAAATCCTAACTCTAAGTCTCGTTGCCCCAGTTCCATCATTCTTCCCGAACGATACTCTGAAGTCAGCCACTCCAGTTAACTCAAGGCACAGGGTCGTCTGCCTAGCCACTAGGTCAGTTCGCAAGGTCATAGGTACAGTTCAAATTTATGACTCATCGTGCAACCGCGTTGCACAACGCTCGCCCCAAACACCCTAAGGTCAAACCATTGTTCCTTTACACGGGTATTCTACCCAAGCTCGTTTCACTCAGATTTTTAAACATCGAGCCCAGATCATCCTATCACACCAACACGCTCGTTCAATCGAACCCACGATACGCCCATGTTGTAGGTTCAACCCATCGATTCGCACACATTATCTCTAACATCATGTTTGATATAATTCACCAATCCAATCCTTTTCCAGGTCTGAATCACTAAGCCACAATTCCATTATAGAGCATCGATGTATATAATAAACTCTAAGTCGTCCAACTCGATCTGCGTATTCCATTCATGAAACCATCCCGTACTTCTTTATTTCATATTCTAGACTAACTCCTCACCCCAAAAATCCTTAGATTTATTTGTATCCTGAAACTTGTCTTTTCGTATCGAACCACAATCAAAATGATCCTTCAATTGCCACGTTCCGGTCTCCCGCAAGTTCAATCATCCCCGTCGGACGTGAGATCACCACGCCAACGCTCCCGCGGAATGATCGTACTTATCCGGACGTGACGCATGTGCGAACAAAAAGTCGTACTCGCACAAGACAGAAGGTCAATCGTTATGGTTATCATCGAACGAACAGACACCTTATTGTCACCTTTAGTTTTATCCCAAGTTGTACATTAATCCACCGAGCCATGTTCTTCCACAAACCGTTCTTACCGCCACCCAAGTTCGTCTAACCAAACTGTCCAACATCAATATTACCATTTGATCACTTCTTAGTCTACTCTTGGCATTCCTCAAACAACTAAGTTCAATTCTCAAACCCAAATGTATCACATTTTATACGTTCCATTCATCGAGTTCGTTTGGAATAATCACCAAATATGTTCCCTTTGAGTTCGATTATCCCCGCTGTACGTGAATCACCACGCCGGCGCTCCCGCAGGATAATCGTTCTCGCTGGGACAGATTTCGAATGTTATCCTTCCGAACTTGATTTCAAGATCGTTCTTCCACACTCCAAGCCAAATCTGTTACCGCTTAACTCGATGCATCAAACTCACCATTTTACTAACTAGCATCAATCCATACTTGTCTTCCAACCATTATTATGGTCTAAATCTCCCAAAATTTGAAACCATCGCATTCGTACTCAACCCGAACTCTATCGAGCGATATCCTACTCAAATCAAAATTTTCCATACATGCTATCCTTCGTTTTGCTCCATTATTTCCGATCGCACTTACTCCGATCACATTTCAAATTATTCAATCTCAACTCAAGTTCTTAACTCACTTGTTTCAACTCAAAATTGCTCGTACAATCCTTTAAGTTTCCCCATCCATGTAATCAATTCCAATTGCCATGAATTCCTATTCGATGCAAGCTTTATCCCTTATTCAACTCATTGCAACTCGTTCGAACCAAATATTGCGTGATCCTCCAAGCTCGCTTACTTGTTAGGCATTGTTTATTTATACTAAGGCCTTACCCGATCTCGTCGCTTGCTGCTAGACTCGCTTAATACTCCAAAATCCTTGATTTATTCGAATACTTCTAAATCGACCCATACACCACTCAGGGTTCAAGTTATACTCCATGAATCTATACAACTCACTACATACACAATTCGCATAATCGAATAGGGGACTTATCGCATACACCACTCAGGAATCGAGTCATTCTAATAACTCATGAATCCCGTTCGCATCCTTCACTCGTATTCCCAATTTGTTCCTTAGAACTCCAACACGATCCCTATTCATCGCCTTAGCGATCTTAGACTCATATACACCTCTATTCATAGTCCTCCATACAGACTATGCTGTAAATCATAACTTATTGCTATGAACAACCGTCTGAACTATATCTGAAATTCCATACACGTTTCCCATCACTCGCCTTAGCGGCACTCCGATAGCGTCTCTATCGATTTTTCCTGCTAAGTCAAACCTTCTTCTTATCCGAACAACACCCAAATCTCGCTGCAACTCGCTAGCACCAAGGGTCTTGGTGCATTTTACTCAATACAACTTGGCCAAAAGGCCAAGTGCACAGGCCACTGTCTTAACGATATATCGTCTCGCATCACAATCCCGTTCAAGCAAGCTTACAATTCATACGCACTTTTCAAAAATATTTAGACTTATTGCATGGAACATCAATCGAAACACCGAGAGAGAGCAATCTACCACTTCTTCAAACACACAAGTTCAAGACTGAGAGAATCGAAACGAATTCCAAGGACGTAAAGCCGTGCTCTGATACCAATATGTCACGCCCCGATCTCCCGCCGGAACCGGCCGTCCCCGCTAGGCACGAATCACTGCGCCAGCGCTCCCGCAAGACGTACGTTTCCATCGGGACGTGATGCCGCACGAGCCTGGGATTGCGCCCGCGCAAGGCAAATACCGAAACGACCGTTGATAACTAGTTCACAGAGTCAACAAAGTGAAAACATAACATAAACACAAGTATTGAATCAAAATCAAGCTATTTATTGATATGAAGTAAATATTACAAGCGGTGCTAGGCCGAGATTACAAATCGCTCATGCTCTCTCTCTCTGTCTCTCTCTCTCTCTTACAATGAATATGCCCTTAGGCTCAGAACCAATACAAACAATCTGGATGATGATGTTCCCATACATTATGTCTCATATATGCGAGCTCCAGGTCCGTGCGCCACGCTCCAAGACGCCAAGTGCTGTCCGGCGCCTCATTGCGTTAAGCGATCTCCGAATCCGTACGAGTTCCCCCTGCACCCTGCATGCAGACTGGTTGGGTATCAGTACAATGAATGCACTGGTGGGGAGGCCTCTCGCCCACGCCATAAAACAAGCACGTTCATTAGTTATGTGCACCGACTGGTTTCGTTGTCTTTCTATTCTTTTGCCTTAGGATCAGTTACATGGCAATATAAAAAAAGTAATCTCCGTGTCAGCTCAAGAGTGTCATTATTATGAACAATTGAGTTCGCCTTACCATTTCTTACCATTCGGCCTTCCCTGTCATATGCAGCAATATAAACATTAAACTACGAAATAACAAGAAGCAACTATGAAACCCAAGTGTTATACTGTGCCTCTGCCTCACAAGACCCATTTTACTCGAACTATGTGTGATACCGTACATCCATTCTAATTATGCATAATATCGTGCAAACGCACTCCTTCCCGTTTCTCCTTTATTCAATGCGGATAGCCGCTATGCAAACATGACTTATCTATATGAAGGTCACTGGCTCTGCTAGCCATATTGGACATAATCTGCGATGGACGGCCGTCTTCCCAGCTCGGTTGCTAGCCTTGTTGGGCCTCCTCGCCGTCTAACGAGTCGATGCCCATCCAGGTCGGTAGAAAGCCTTGCTGGATGTCTCGCCCTCGCCCGCTAGTCATCAGCTAGCGTACTGCCAGGACTACACTAGCACTGTCCTCCCGGGCCGACACGATTCGGATGCCTCAGCAATCGTGTCGAGGACTCTCTCTACCTGGTGCGCAACCAGTTGTCCGTGACCATGCAACTACTCCCCCCACATTCCATTCCTAGCCGAGGACAACTCTCGTATCAGTCTTAGCCGAGGACTACACTCGGATCTTTTCTTCTTCATGCAGCTCTCTGATTAGAGACTGCCTTGGTGATCAGCATATCCCGAGTTCCTTCCATCTCCTGACTTGGAACGACTACTTGATAGCCTTCCTCGTCCATGCATGCAACATGATTTTACTCCATCCCGTGTCATGTTCCGTGTGGTGCAACGCCTCAGTATGAACTCAAACTACTGTATGGCATATATAAAGGAAACTACTATATTCCAACTCAACGATCCCGACTACGCAAATAGCAAGTAAAATCTCCATGTTCTATAAAATAATAAGGAGGGGTTATCCCCTTAGCTATGTGCGTTCCTCTCTTTTATTAGCATGCAAAGGTTATCGCTTGTACTAGCTAGCATGTAACATTCATTTTCTTAGTGTGCAGCTAAGTAGAGACAGGTTCACCGGGGCCACCCACCTTAGCGATGTATCGCATCGGTCGAGCGAGACTCCGGACGCGCCTCTGATAGCCTAAGTCTGACTCCATTGAAGATCCCAGCATAAATCCCTTGCATCGAACGAGACATCTCGCTGAGCAAGGCGGTTGAATCGCTACACTTGTGCCGTTTGAATCGGCCCTCCGGGTTGAGCGGAGCGGGTCGTTACAACACATGTGTTTAGCAGATTTGAGCAGTGGCCTGGAATATCAGGAAGAGAGAACGTTGTATGAGTTACTCGTGCAGCGAATGTGTCTAACGGTTAAGAGATAGTTGGGAGTATCAAGCATGCAATGTTACGCAAGTTACAATGGACGAGGTCAACAGAAGAGTGAGATGGTTCATGTATTGGCTGAGTTTCGTGTCAGACTTTGAGTAATCGGTTGAGTTGTGAACGGCAGGATCACGCAGATTGGATGATTCGAACGGATGTTGGATCGATGCGGAGTAAGTATAGTGTAAGGAGTGACTCGATTTCGAGTGGTATATGGTATACCACGTAGTCATCGCGGCGTTGGAATGTTTGGATGGACAGCAATGAAATTGTCGCAACGGACGCGAATAACGAAAATGAAAGTTTGTTGGTGCGCATCGGCTGAGTTATGTTTTGAAACTTGGAGCAAGCGAATGTTGAGTTGTGATCGGCAGGATCACCATGGAATAGTCAGTCAGGAGTAGATATTGGTCGATGTAGAGTAGAGATATGGTGTGATAGCGACTCAATTTCCAACTGGTATATGTCGCGCCACGAAGTGGAGCGCGTGTTAGAAATGTTCGAAACAAGATAAGTGATAGGTTTGCTCGCAATGGATTATATTATATAGAGATTCAGCCGGAATTGGTACAACAGAGTTTGACTCGTGTATTCTTCGATGCGTTGGATTTGGGCGATCAGGAACGGACTCGCATAAATGGAAGTTTCGTTGGACGAGAACGGAACAAGTAATGGAACGACTATTTGGAATTCAAAGGATTGATACGGACCAAGCATTGAAAATAAGATGAGATCGATTAGACAAAAAGTTGAATATCAGAGTTCACTTGCGCGATTTGGAATTTCAGTAGAGCATTCATTGATGCAAAGAGAGAGTTGAGCATAAGAAACAAACAGTTGGGGCACGCATGCGCGAGCGATGGATGTATCGAAGAGTAGTGAGCACGAATTATGGATTTTGACAACGTAATAGAGCAGTTGGCCAAGCAGAGGAATACGTTAGGTTTTGATGGAGCAGTGCGATGGAGTCGCACGAACTTGAAGAATTTTGGATATTGGCGCTCGAGGAGTTTGACTCAGAGTATAGTGAACACAGACTTAGCGGAATGGTGCAACGAAGTGGATGTATATTGAGATTGGCATGCAAGTCGTCGAGATCAAACAGACGCATCAGAACGCGAAAAAATCAAGATGGTGCTAAGAAAGTAGAACGAGAACAAGGATTGTGGCAGATGAACTTTTGAAGATAGTTGAACGAGAGAGCAACGTTGAAGCAAATCGCTGTGCTACTCGAGCAAGTTGGACGTGCAGTGTGAAGCATGGCATATGGATAAGAAATAGAGCAAGTCAATAGATTTCAAAAATCGTTGCAAGTGGTAGTGCGAGAAGTCGAGCAAGGCGGTTCATAATTTTGATGGATTCAGGACAGAACAACGCAGTAATGGAAGACGGTTTCAACGAGCTCAGTTTGACAATTAGTTGCTTGGATAGATAGTAAGACTCTAGGTGATTAGGTGGCATTTGGTTAACAAATATGTCAGAGGTAGTGCATGAAGTGTTCGGATTCATAAGTTTATTCAGATTGGATGGTTGGATTATGGCTCAGATTTGCAGAGGAAGGTATATCATGGTTCGTAGTAATCGTCCATCATGATGACTTATAATTATCAAGCGTAAATTAGGTACAGCTGACCCTAGGGACTTGACCGCCAAATCAAAATAAATAATATAGACCCAAAGAATGATCCTTGCGGCGATGCGTTTGAGGATGCGTCAAGGGTAGATGTGAGTGGTGTATATTGGAGATAGCCTAGGTGACTGAGTGTTGTATTTGAGAGATCATTGGGATAGCTTTCAGCTGAAGATGCAGCCAGAAGATCAAAGCGATGGTGAAAATGGCCTAAGTCAACTGATGAGATTCGGAGTCGCAGATTTTTTAAGATGACATCGCCTCTGACTCATCGTGCCCCGGAAGGGAATATCATTCATATGAATTGACGACTATATAACTAGCTTCAAGGAGTTAAAGTCGTGGCTCTCTTTAACTCGGATCATTGCACTTCCAGAAGAGACAGATGTGCCTCAGATCTACAGGATAAAATCAGACTTGGTTTGCGGTACGTGTTCATGCAGAGGGCGATGGTAATATCCAGAGCTTCGAGGCAGTCGAAGAAGCACGAATAACTATTTCATACGCGACCTAGGAATTATGGCGAGTGTGTCCGCATTAAAATTATGGCGACATTATCCCTATGGCGTAGCAGCAAAATCTTTGTGGATCACATGAACCCCAATATAGGTGTTCACTCAGAGAGGAATTGAGTTTGCAGACAGGGGTGTTGGGCCGAGCTGATATAAGAGTATAGTGTGATGTTGGGTAAGTCGCTTAGTTGGGGTAGTATCAGATGTGATGATCTTTAGGAGCATGAAGATGATATTTTGAGATGGTGTGTGCGTAATATGGTGAGATTGAAGTCAAGCTAGAGTTTGGTTGGTTGAGCTCGGATAATACAAGTATAAATTTAGAAATAATTAGATGGTAGGGTCTTGCAGAATACTCGTTGCGCTTGGACGCGCAAGGACTTGAAGCTTGCGTGGTTTGGGCTATCACTAGAGAATGGATTGAGTCAGAACACAAACTGAATTGGGTCAGGTGGAGAGATAGTTAGTGGAGGATCATCGTTTCTGAGAATAGTGCGTGTGCGATGAGTTATGGGTGTAGAAGCGTGAAAAATCTACACTATGCGCCTCAGTGACTCAGCTCCATGCGCCTCAGTGACCCAGCTCCATGCGCCTCAGGGGTCCAGCTTCATGCGCTTCAGTGTCCTCACTCTTGCACCAACCGTCTAAGAAGTGTCTCGTGTGCCCGCAGTGCCATGCGCCACTACGCATCTTAGTGTCTCATGTGCCCACAGTGCCGTGCGTCACTACGCATCTTATTGTCTCATGTTCCCGCAGTGCCATACGCTACTACGCATCTTAGTGTCTCGTGTGCCCGCAGTGCCGTGCGTCACTACATATCTTAGTGTCTCGTGTGCTCGCAGTGCCATGTGCCACTACACATCTTAGTATCTCGTGTGCCTACAGTGCCATGCGCCATTTTGCATCTTAGTATGTTCCTGCAGTGTCACGCACCACTACCCCCTCAGTGCTCTCCATGCGTCAAGTTGATCTATTCCCAAGATGAAATCACAGCTATCCAAATTAGAACATGACACGTGTCACGAGTATTATGGGCATCAGCAACACCAGATCTCGGCTTGACACGTGGCAGCCTTAACGGCTTATGCGCCTGCAGTGCCATGCGCCAATATGCAGCCCACGTATATGCGCCTGCAGTGCCATACGCCAATATGTATCCTAAGTACATATGTCTATGTAATGCCTGCTTAAAGGCTATAAATAGTGGGCGTCCCCCACATGTAAGCGGCAGCCGCGTCTACACGTAAAGGAGACATACGTAGAGGCAGCGACCACCCGTAGAAAAGGAGGAGAAGAAGATAGAAGCGCCATTCGAAGCCTCGTCAACCTTTATGGTCTCAGATCGTCAACGGGGTAAAAGAGCCGCTGTAGTGCTCGATCTCCACCTTCACACTTATCCAGATCTTTCTTTATTGTACTTAGATCCTCTTGTATAAGGATTCTCTTGTACGCTTTGTCAATTCGAAATAAATAAGAATTTTACACCCTCCACCAAAAACGTATTTTTGCGATGTCGACAAAAATGGCGACTCTGTTGGGGAAGACTTCTCCTCCAACGAGAAGCTGGTGATGCAATCTAACTTGACCAAGTTAGGTTCGACTCAGAGAATGTTGGTCGTTCGCTTCAACCAACAGACGTTCAAAGATATGTTGGACAAGCCAATCTCTCCAATAGGTCCCGTACGACCTCGCAAGACTCGCATAACTCGGGACGTTAGTGCCGTTGTGCCAAGTCCAAAGTCAGTATCCGATGCATCGTCAATCCACGTCGCAGTTGCACACGTGGTTGACCTGTACTCCGCCGACAAAATGAGTCCCTTGCCGAGGCTAGTACGACCTCAAAAATTTTGAAGGATGTGGGTTGCTAAGGCTGTTGCGCTGAACCTCGAACCTGCTCCAGAAATGCCGCCAACCTTCATCGCAGGGGCACATAAGGTTGGTGCGCATCCTGTCTTCATCTCTGAAGCTGTGCTCGAGAAGAGCCGTGCCAAGTCCCACAATACTCATGCGGGGGCGTCTAAGCCAGAAAAGATGTGCTGATCACAAGCGCATGGAGTCTCCTCCAAGCAAGGCTCCTAGTAACAAGGGCTAATATAGTCCTAAATTAGATTCTTTGTACTATGCACCCAAGGACGCTGGCACAAGGAAACCCAAAATACCCTGAGCCATGCGCGCTCGAGAGGCTGTGCTGTCAGCTTTTCAAAAGCATGCATCGTTGTCTGTGACACGCACTGCTAACGGAAGACTCTATAGGGCAGACCCAGGTTCTCATGCGCCGGATATGGGTCGACCCTTAGAGCCTTCTAAAACTCACTTGGATGTCGTAGTTGCACCTAAACCAAGTCGAAGAGCAAGCATTGAGATGACAGACCCATGTGCCCAGTCTACCTGTGCGCATGTAGTGGGTCCATCTTGCCTTAAGTATTCCGTCAATGATCCAGTTGCAGTTTCTGTGGAAGAACTGGATCAGGAAGAAAATATACCAACTCACCTCCATGCACAAGGCTCGTCCGAGCGCATGAAATGGGGGTAAAACTGAAGCTTCCATCGTCTGATTTACACAACATGATTAGTCACAAGCGTAAGACGAGAGAGATGACTCTCCCAGATGATGTGTCCTCTGGCAGACACACTTGTGCCAACATCATCATCAACTGTTGTTGCTCCAAGACACCAGTTACTGCAACCAGACAGTCAGTATTCTAGCGGCTACAACCCGCAACGCCAACCCGACAACGTCCCCAGAGACCTCTACGAGACAAGGAGGAACTGCCTGTCGCCTCATGTTGCTCAACATGGAGGTCTTTTCCTGTGAAGAAGATCTCAAAGAAAAGCTCGCTTCATCTAAAGGCGTCGGTTAGCACAGCGCGAAGCCGTCCGAGGAGTAGCAAGAAAGTGCCCACAGTAGGGGTATCTTAAGGTACACACTCGAGAACAAGGGATGGGGATAGCCATGCCTCCCCGAATCAAGCTTCAGCCAGAGCTGGGGTTATCAGTCCTCCGGTATTCTATGACAACCCATCCTTCCAAGATGACAGTGAACCTCTACACAAAAATGACAGCTTAACTGGGGTTAGTCGTACACTCCAGGACGAGCCCACAACTAAAACTGGGGGTGGCAATCCCTCCAATAATAAAAGTGATACGACACTAACTACTCTTCCAGAGGACAGTGATGCTCAGACATCGAAGGCAGAAAGTGAAGAATCCACCTTCCCGTCATTCTCTTCCCACTTAATGCCAGTATACATAACAGGAGATGAACATGGCATCGAATCCAGTGACCAACAACGCCTCGAGAAACTCAAAGCCATAATGCAGGCTACGAGTACTTCAATGCAGACTCTGACTCACACAGTACTGGAGCTCAGAGAGTGTCGTCCCAACACAGCCGCAAGTGCCGAGATAAATAAACGAGGAACCTGATGCACCTGATCCGGCTCCTCAGGTTGCAAGCAGTCATACAGCGCTTCGATCCTCTACTCCCCTTTTGACAAACGATATCTAGGAAACTCTCAAGGACCTGCATGCCCGCATCGATGCTCGAGACAACCAGGGCAGGCTCCAGATGTTTGGGATTCGACAACCCTATCCTCTTGAATGGGTCAACGTGGTATACCCTCCCAATTATAAACCATTATCTCTGGCTTCATTTGACGGGAAGACCTCACCTCATCAGTACATGAGATACTTTCAGTCTACAATATAAAATTTACCTCGGGATGAAGCCTTACTCACCAACTTGTTCATTGGGGCACTATCAGGCATCACCTTTGAGTGGTTCTATAGCCTCCCAAAAAAATGTATCTCCACCTTCGAGGGCCTGAAGTCTCTGTTCCTCACACAGATTTATGAAGGAGGAATGGACATGACCATGTCCTCCCTGATGGAAATTACCCAAGGAAAAAGGGAGCTCGAACAAAATTACATCGAGCATTTTTGGTAGGCGACATTGAAACTACCTCATGGTATTCCAGAATCCACGATGATGGACACATACCGAAAGAATCTTCTACCATCGATAAGACTCTGGACGGTGTCCGGCCCATTCAGTAACTGGAAGACATTTATCATAAGTGTAGCTACGACAGAGAAGAGCGCGAAAGACACCCGCTTATTAGGATTCTAAGCTCCCAATGATGAAAACAAAGAAAAGTGTCCTTTCACAGTTGTAGTGCCACGTTCCCCTTTTTCGGGGAGCGAAGCTAAGAAATACTTGGTATTGTTCGATCGGGACATATTGAATCAAGATTATTTTCTCGTTATGGATTGGTTTCTTCGGAATCAAGTCCCACATTCAGCGAATCATGCCTCAAGAAGGACTTGGCGGCAGAGTCAAGATGGACATTTCTGTTGCGCTGGTTTCTTTGCTCGTTTTTTATGTCGCTTGGTTGCTTTCTTATTGGTTTTGTGGCTTGAGTTTTCTTGAACGGTTTTGATGGATTTTATTATCTTCGTTCCTTGAACTTCGTATTTCATATCGAACTCTGGAAGACCAAGGTAGGATATATTGATCATTTATTGATTTGTGTAGGTGATCGTGTAGGCAACTCGCGAGCGGTGTCGTAAAGATCTTCCATTTCTTTTCTCTGATTCACCAACTTGTGAGTGGCCTTACTTCCAATTAGCGCCCTTCTTCCAAGTCTTCATTCTGAATAATCTGACTCGTTTGTGCGTTCCGATCGACGATACCATAATAATAAAAAAATTGAGTTAAGATAAAAAGAAGAAGTAGACTTGAAACACTTAATGCTGGTCACATAAAATCACTATACGATCATATTATTGCGTGCTTATCCGCTAGGCATGTATCTATTTTATGTTTCAATTATAACTAGAACTTATTCATCTATAACTGTTTAATAGGTGGTACATAACTTGAAATAAAATCACATCAGCAGGTAGACTATGCTATCACACTGTGCTACAGTAGTTATGTTCATTTTGATGTCTTAAAATGCTTCATATGTTGACTTAGTGTTTATATTGCCAATGGTCATGGACAACTGGTGCACAAGGTATATGGATCCTACGAACGGTCTTCGGGGCACCGGGGTCGATTCGTCCCGGGAAGAACAACAGTTAGTCGTGCTAGCAACTTAGCACGAGTGAGACGGGAGTTTGTAGCGGGACTCGCTACCTGTACTGCAAGCATCGTCGTTTATCCAGACTATAGTCCATAATGGCTAGTCAAGACAGTGATCCTTATGTATATTTAAACTGCGCAAACTAACTATATCTTCGTAGCAGGGAAGGCCATGTTAAGTTGTGTACAGGTGGTTCAGATGGTGCAGGTAAAAGTCATCGGGCGGTGGCATATTTTTGTTATATCATTTTATTTTATCGCATGTTGTAAAATTAAACTAAGATAAGATAGAAGGATCACATAATAATAATGTTGCATGTTCACATGAATACGGTGTCGATTTTGGTCTATTGGGTTAGCTCGCCCTCACTGGTACTTTTTGAAGTATTGACCCTCGTTGCATCAGGTTCCCTGAGCCAAGGCGACGCGACGAGGAGCTGAAGCTTTCCCCCAATCTTTCACTGATCTAACGCGTTTGTGTTCGTGACTTTTTGGAACGCTAGTATATATTCTCAAGGAGTCGCACATACCCTTTTTGATGCTCCTAGACGATGGTGCAAACATGCACCCAAGGTGGTTTGCTCTTTGAATTTTAGTAAGGGATGTAATGTATGGATAGGCTATCTCATTTTGCGTCTATGTTGTAAGCCCGTGCGGCACCATTTTTACTTTTGAGTCAAGAGTTTGTAACAAGATGTTCATTATCAATAAAGAGAACTTTTTTTATTTCAATGTGTGATATCTCATTTGCGTACTCTGTTGCATATTTTTCTAAAGTATATCATTATGCCTAGGCCTTGTACGGGCGCGCCTTACGCTCGCACGGCATCACGCCCGGATGACGATTATCAATTTAGCCAAAATTAGGGCATGACATATTGGTATCAGAGCATAGCTTCAGATCCTTTGACCTTCGTGTCATAAGGATTTTCTTGAAATGACCATGTCCCTCCTAGTTGAACTCTTGAATTCGCTTGGCCAAAATGAGATGTGTTCCATACAGTGAGTCCATAATATATTTTGAGACTGATGTAAGTTACTTTTCTTTAAAGGAACGACCTCAGAGCTGGATGCACAAGCGCAGGTACTGGTGCAGGTGCAAGAGAGCAGTTCCGGCACTTCGGACAGTTCAGGAAGTCAAACAGCGGCGCCATTTGTTGATCCGTTCGAGCGGATGATGCGCTTGATGGAAACACAGCAGAGGCAGGAAAAATTACGTTAAAGTCAATTCGAGTCCTAAATTGAGGCTCAGTTTCAGGCGCAGTGGACTTAGGCTGAGGCACAGCAGAAGCAGATAAATACCCTACAAACGATTGTAACGACGCTCGTCGCCAACAACCATTTTGCATCAACGGTCGTCGCGACAGTGCCAGTTGTAGCCGAGATTGCGGGATTTTAGGGCTCTCAGGAACCTCCGCACATAGACGAGAAGGGTTTCATCCTTCAAATATCAGATTTTAAGAGAACTTTTCTTCATTCCAATGTGTGATATCTCATTTGCGTACTCTATTGCATATATTTCTAAAGTATATCATTATGCCTAGGCCTTGTGCGGGTGCGTCTTACGCTCGCACGACATCATGCCCGGCGGACGATTATCGATTTATCCAAAATTGGGGTGTGACAACAGCCACCAACAATCGTGACGGTAAAGGAAAGCAAGCCCTGACAGTTAACATGTCAAAGGGTCCAACCTCTCCTGTTACTAAGCCGACAGAGCCACTAACGGTACAAGAGACTTTTTTCTTTAATGACGATGATGTCATGGGGCTCTTCAAAGTGATGATAAAGGGCAACAAACTTAAGCTACCCAACATCAGGCGCCCCGACGAGGCAGGCAAGGTCAACAACCCTAAGTACACTACCATCGATATGTCCACAATGCCACACGTTACTGATACTTATTAAAAAGGCAGATGCAGCGACTAATTGACTCTAAAGCTCTCTCTTTGGACTATAAAGACAAGACAGTCACTACAAACATGGTGTCTCTTCAATTCGGTACTTTTTCGACAACTGAGGCTCAAGATGGTGTCGTCCATATTCCTAGGACAACCATGGAGGTCGTTAACCTCCCTCCAGCCCGAGCAGATGGATTAGCTCCCCTCTAGTCCAAGAGGTAAGGTCGTGTGGGTTCATCTCGACCTCATCCCCGAAATAATAGAGCAAGCAGTGCCTTCTGTGTCTAAATCCATGAAAACCAAGCCGTGTCACATGGTCTCTCCGTCAACCGATCCGGAAGAGGAAGACGAGTGTCCAATCGAACTCTTCAAAATTGAACCATGGGCTCAAAAACTGGATCCACTATGGGAACTGTGATTCGAACAGCGGGAACCCCTACTGAGGATGAAGTCGTACAAGTTGATTTTTGTGACGATATTGCTCCTAAGCCCATCTTCATCAGGAATAATCTCTCATCAGAAGAACGTGAATCCCTTGTCCAGTTGGTGAGAGAATATATCGACATCTTTGTATGGAACTATAAGGATATGCCAGGCTTGGATCTGCAAATTATAATGCACATGCTCAATATTCAGTCCAATGCCAAGCCAGTAAAGCAACAACAACGACGGTTCAATCCAGACGTTATGAACGTCAATGAAGTTGAAGTAAATAAGCTAATAGAAAAAAGATTTATTCGCGAAAAACAACATCTGGATTGGGTAGCTAACATCGTCCCCGTCATTAAAAAGAACGATAAACTTTGAGTCTGCATAGACTTCCGTGATTTAAATTCGGCTTGTCCGAAGGACAAATTCTCTCTTTCAATCACAGATGTAATGGTCGACAACACTTGTGACTTCAAGCGTATGTCCTTTATGGATGGGTTCTCAGGCTTCAACCAAATCAAAATATTTCTAGACGATGAGAAGCATATGTCGTTCCTGACCCCGATAGGAATATATTGCTACAAAATGATGCCCTTTGGCCTGAAGAATGTGGGTGCAACATACCAGCGAGCTATAAAAACCATCTTTCGCGATCATCTGTACAAGACGGTAGAATGTTATGTCGACGACATCGCTGTTAAAAGTTATTTTCAAGACAATTATCTCCATGACTTAAAGACAATGTTCGAGTTAATGAGAGCCCACCAGCTCAAGATGAACCCCACCAAGTCGTTCCTGGGAGTCTCCAACGACAAATTTCTTGGCTTTACCATAACTTCCAAGGGCATCCATATTGACCCGGATAAGATTAAGGCCATCCTGGACTTGCAGCCTTCGAAGAACCTGCGAGAACTTCGTGGTCTGTTAGGAAGACTGGCATACATTATGAGGTTCATAGCCAATCTCTCCAGACGAAGTCGACCCTTTACACAGCTCATGAAGAAGGGAGTCGCTTTCGCTTGCACGGAGGAATGTCAACAAGCATTCGATGACATTAAGAAGTACCTCATGAACCCTCCGGTGGAGGTGGCTCCAATCATGGAAAAACCCTTCCTACTCTATGTTCGTGCAATAGATTATTTCCTTGGCGCACTTCTCGCCCAAAACAGCGATGAGGTCTATGAGCAAGCTATTTATTATCTCAGTAGAACAATGATTGGCTTAGAATATAGATATAATACGGTTGAGAAATAATGTCTTTCTCTGGTGTTCGTCATTCAGAAGACGCGTCACTACCTGACGGGGCAAACCATTCACGTGATCTCTCGAGTAAATCTCCTTAGGGTCCTCATGACCAAGCCCGGAGCACTTAACTCTCGCCTAGCCACATGGGAAATTCTATTGTCACCTTACGACATGTGTTCGTCCCACAAAATACTATCAAGGGCCAAGAATTGGCCAATTTTCTGGCAGCCCATCCGGTGCCGAAAACCTCAAAGCTCTACTAAGAAATCCCCGATGAAGTGTTAGAGTCTAACACTGCTACAATCGGAGGATCAGTTTGGTGAATGTTCTTCGACGGTGCTTCCAGGACAGGGTCCAAAGGCAACATCGTCGTCGGGGTGGGGATAGTGTTGATCTCTCCCGACGACCTATTCATCCATCGCGCATACTCACTTATGGAGTCATGCTCCAACAAAGTGGCAGAGTACAATGCTCTTATCATTGGACTCCAGCTGGCTAAAAAATTGGAGGTGGATTACCTAGAAGCCTATGGTGATTCCAAACTGATAGTTAGCCAATTCCGTGGGGAACACGAGGTTCGTCATAAAGATATACTCCCTTACCATCAAGCACCCATCGACATGATTTCTACTTTCACGAAATTCTTCATAGAACATGTGCCGCGACTGCAAAACATTGAAGCTGATGCACTCGCCGACTTTGCCGCATCATTGGCCCTCTCAATCAAGACTCATCTATTGGTCACAGTTGTCAGTCAAGAGTTGGTCTGCCCAAGGAACAACTTATGCTTGAATATAAGCCACTCTACGGACGCAGATGTCTACGTCATAGACTGGAGGCTCCCGTTCATAGACTATGCAGTATACGGAATCCTCCCAGATGACCCAAAGGAGGCCACGTCCGTCAGAAGACGTTCCCTGCGGTTCTACTACGATACATCCACTAAGATGATGTACCGTTTGTCATGCCCCGATCCCGTAAGGGCCGATCGTCCTCATTTGTTCCTTATGGAACCAATCATCCTCGCTTAGACATGATGTCGTGCAAGCCTAAGTTGCGCTTGCACAAGGCATAGTACCTGCATAAACACAAGTTAGACAAAAATATAAATATATAGAAGCACGGAATTTAAAATGCAGAGAACAAAGTTGAACACATTTGATAGGAACACAAAATATTTTCTTTATTGAATACTTGAAGATTGGATTACAAAGTACTTGCTTGGCTGATTATAAAATATACCATAAATGGCTACAATACTTGAAAACCCAAAACTAGCCGCAACGCCCATAGATCTTATCATTTTAGTATGACCAAATTTAAAACACCTAGCATAAGAAAAGCTTGTATACTAGAGAGGAAATCTTTGGGAAGCAGCACGAGCACGATTCTACTTGAGGGGATGAGCCCCTAAAGCTTCAAAATGTTTGCCAAACTCTTGCTACCCGAACCTGAAGATTTTTCCACAAACGTGGGTCAGTACTCAATTTGTACTGGTGAGCGACCGTGGCCAAACTCACCTAGAAATACATATTAAGTAAACATGTGAAGCTAGCGTTACTATTATATGATCTTTTTAGTTATCTAGTTTATTTTTATCAATTTATACAAAGAAGACATAAACAATAGATAGACCACGCATATAGTAAATCTTACCCACGGCTGAGCAGTTATCCCTGCAGACATACAAGTTAGCAATAATTTGTATATATGTATGGTATTTATGACTCTTTGGCATCAAAAAATTAGGTGTGCAAGAAGGTAGACCTAGCATGCAACCTAACTACATGATGGTTTATGGAAATCCATGATTAGCAGTTGGGACGTTCAAGCCCATATCACTAATAAACTGACACCCTTACTTGATCACGAGGTCTTCTAGCCTCAGGGTGTCATGTCCTCTCCTAGGCTGAACGATTTCCAGTGCCACAGGAACAGATCGAAAGATTACGTCCTTGTGCACAAGTTTGTCCAGACCGATGCATGAATGCACTTCTATCAAATCAAAAATACTATTATGCAACAGTAGAACAACAATCATGCAATACATCCTTTCTTCTTATTAGATTTATGGGGCACGTAATCATCTATCATTTTTTTATTGGTACAACAAGTGATCAATGGACAGGTTAAATGCAACAGTTCTATGTATCAAGCATACAGTTACCTCATTTTTCACTTATCTTGTTTATGTGAATATATTAAGCATAGAGATAGGCATCATAAGTGAACTAGAGATTTTTTTTATTAAGGCGTGCAGATTAAAGGATTCATCGAAGGGCCAAAGCAACTCACCGATTGAATCAACGAGAGGATGGGGAAGCCTTACGCAACGACTCCTTGGTTATGGGTCCTAAAATTGCAACAACACTTGGTTAGCATCATTCAATCACTTTCTCTTAC
Organism: Iris macrosiphon; assembly: GCA_036927795.1. Lineage (NCBI taxonomy): Eukaryota > Viridiplantae > Streptophyta > Magnoliopsida > Asparagales > Iridaceae > Iris > Iris macrosiphon. The sequence goes on along the minus strand of JAYESA010000002.1, from coordinate 199,718,556 downwards.
GATTCAAAAAGAATACATAAGCGAGAAAAGCGAATCATGAAAACCAAATCATCGAAAGCAAGACAAAACACAAAGCAACACAAAATCAAGCAGCAAAACAACCAACGAAAACTCTTGGACTCATTTCAATAGAAGTCGTTCCATCAGTTGGAAGGGTTCATTACATTTCGTCCTTGATTGATTTGGCGGTAAGGTTTTTTCGAGACTCGATTCTCAAACGAGTCAAAGTTACAAGTGTTCTATTAGTGAACCACTAGAGGCGGGGCATTACACCGTCGATCTTACGACGGACTTCTGCTACAATGCCTATCAGACGGAGAAGCCAAGCAAGATCTTCGTGAAGCTCACGATGGTGTTTGTGGTGCTCACCATCATGGTCCTAAGCTTCAAGATCGCCTCCAATGCATGGGCTATTACTGGACCACAATGGTGGCGGACGTCGTTGATTATGCAAATAGGTGCAGGATGTGTCAAATCCACGCAGACTTCATCCACTAACCCTCTGAGTTCCTACACCCGACTATCACATCCTGGCCATTCGAAGCCTGGGGGTATGGACATCATCGGGCCAATCAGTCCACCTTCATCTAAGGGGCACCGGTTCATCTTGGCTATCACGGACTACTTCTCTAAATAGGCGAAAGTTGTTCCGCTCGCAGAAGTGAAAAAATCCAACATAATCAGTTTTCTTAAACATCATGTCATCTACCGCTTTGGCTTACCTCGAAGGATCATTCATGACAACGGTCCACAGTTTGTAAGTCACGCTTTCTTCCGATTTTGTGATAAAAATCGAATCTAAAATATAGCTTCAATTGTCTACAATCCAGCAGCGAATGGGTTAGCCGAAGCGTTCAACAATACCATCATCAAACTCCTCAAAAAGTGTTTCAGCCAATAAACGTGACTGGAATGAGAAGCTCAAAAAATGTCTATGGGCTTACCGTACGACAGTTTGAACTTCGACTAGCAGCACGACATTCTCCTTAGTCTACAGAAGCGAAGTTGTGCTTCCTGTCAAACCGGCTCCTATTTCAATCCGTGATGGACCGATCAAAGAACCCTACCCCTGGGTCTTTCTTCCTTTGGAGACGCAAATTCCATCTATTCGGGTAGCACTCTCTAATCAGCTCTCTACTGAAGACAATCATCGTCGACGCTTACAAGAATTAGAAGCACTCAATGAAAAACGCATATTGGCTAAACAGCGCATTGAGCTATACCAAGCATGACTTTCCGGAGCCTTCAACAAAAAGGTCAAGGAAAGTACATTTCAAGTGGGCGACCTAGTCCTCACAATGAGAAGACCAATGGTCATGACCCACAAGAAGGCAAAAAATTTCCAATCCAAGTGGGAGAGCCCCTTTGTGGTAGAGACAGTATATTCCAGTAGTGCATATAGACTCACCAAGACCAACCGTGACTTGCTCATGATGCCCATCAAGACAAGTTCCTAAAGAAGTACTACGCCTAATCAAGGCAGTAGCAAAAAAGGGGGGTTATTATCCCTCCTATCCCTAACAGGGGAACATGAGAGGACAGTGTCTACAGTTAGCATCCTCCTCGGCACATTATCTTTATGTACCGTCCGCAGCAAGCGGACAAATCTGTTATCCATACTCAGGAGTCCCGAGTACGCAATGGGTAACGGATTCTCAAAAAACTTTTCTGAAGGCAAATGGCTCACGTCCATATTATCTCGTTCTCCCCACTAAAAGAAGACAGTCACGTCCATATTACCTCTGACTCATTTTTCTTCGCTCTCCACAAAGTACTCCGCCATGGCAGTGCTCAGCTACAAACAGATGTACTTGACTCTTGGTTCTACACCAAAGTATCTCCACCATCGCAGATGATGTCTCCACCGGACCTCCTTAATGGAGCCAATCTAACCTATCACGTCCATATTACCCCCCTGATAGGGCTTAGTGTTATCGTCGTTATGATGTTATACTACGTCCATATTACCTCTGGTATAATACAAGATATCCCAAGCAACAAGAAAAGTTTCAAATAGGAGACAAGGCAAATTTTTCATTAATATTCCAGATCACAAGTACATATGGAAGTCCATTACATTCAAGAATTTGTATTAATATTCAAGGTCATGGGTACATGTGAAAAGAAGGAGACCCTTTTTGTGATATTTCTGGCACTAATGAGTGTGAAACTGGCAGCTCAATCGATTCTAGGTCATCACTTCAGCAAGACTCCTCAGTGCAAGCCACGGGACGAGAAAAGAATCCATACCGATAGATAGCAAGGGAGCTTGCAACTCAGAGCTGAGCCGTGCAGACCCAACTATGTCGTGTGAAAGAATGCAATTAGAAATCTATGTTGGGATAATTAACTAGCCCTGTCGCTGACACTCAGATGGTCGTCAGGAGTCGAACAGAGATCCAACCATCACATCCTGGCCGCATACGGATGGAAGCTACAGTGAGCAAGGTTGGAAGATCGTGGACAATCCTCCAGGTAATGTGTTTATTCGTCACGCACAACGGTGACTATGATATACTTTCATGCTCCATCATAACCAGAGCAATCCGAGAGTTCCTGGACAAACGGGCATACCAAAGTCAGAATTATTATTAAACAATAAAAAAAAGCGCATCAGAGTCATGCGCCATTCAACGGACCAGCTATTAATGTGCTCAGGAAAGCTGTACATAGTCATTAAGTCCCACGAGACAGGCACAGCGCAGCCACAGTACAAAGGCAACATTCACCATGCAGAGGCAAATATGCCCTTACAGTGTGATTGCGCATCAGTCCTCGGCGCATGCTTCAGGTGAGTGACCGGAGTCAGCCTCACCCATGCTACCAAAGTTAAAATCCTCGCCGTCAGCGCATCACGAATCTCTTCAGCAACGACCATGTACGTCAGGCCAAGCAGTTCAGACAGTGGCTAGAACGGTGTGAACTCGCAGTACCAAGAAAGTGTCCAAAGTGACCAAAGAAAGAAGACTACAAGTCCTACTCCTCACCTTCGCCGACGACATAAGCGTGGTCGACCATCAGAGGGAGAGGGTCAACGAACCGCTCGACTGACTTCCCCGTGCCCAACTTTAACAGAGACATTGTGAGAGAGAAACACACTATTCTCTTCCTCCCTAGCTCTTTATTTATAGAAAGGAAGTCATTAATGGCTCCCGAATTGCTAGGGACTGAAATCGCGGGATGAATCTAACAGTCAAAGGATGAATCTCCGCCTCGGCTTGATGCGCTCAGTGGTCCTATGGGCCACGTAGTCCGCTGCGCCTGGCTAAGTAACTTTCTTCATGCGCCTAACAGTCAAATACGCCAAACAACTTGTTGCGCCAAGAAAAATACTCTGTTACGCCAAACATAAGGAGGCTTCACACGTATGTCAAACTGATTCCTGCACATATATCCTCCATGCTTATATTCAAAGTATTCTGAACTTTAAAACTTATAAGTTTAAGTCTAGAAACTTTGATGGGGGTCTTGTAGAAGCATGAAAAATCTATACCATGCGCCTCAGTGACTCAGCTCCATGCGTCTCAGTGACCCAGCTCCATGTGCCTCAGGGGTCCAACTTTATGCGCTTCAGTATCCTTGCTCTATGCACCAACCGTCCAAGAAGTGTCTTATGTTCCCGCAGTGTTATGCGCCACTCACATCTTAGTGTCTCGTGTGCCCGCAGTGTCATGCGCCACTATGCATCATAGTGTCTCATGTGCCCGCAGTGCCATGCGACACTACGCATCTTAGTGTCTCATGTGCCCACAGTTCCATACGCAATTATGCATCTTAGTATGCGCTTGTAGTATCATGCGCCACTGCCCCCTCATTGCTCTCCATGCGCCAAGTGAAAGTATTCCCAAGGTACAATCACAACTATCCAAATTAGGGTATGATACGTGTCACGAGTATTATGGGCATTAGCAACTCCAGATCTCGGCTTGACACGTAGCAACCTTAACGCATTATGCTCTTGTAGTGCCATGCGCCAACATGCATCCTACGTACATGTACATACATCACTACCAGAAAAAGTTAAATTAGGACATAAATAAACGTCGCTAAATGACCAATAAACGTTGCTAATCACTTTTAGCGACGTAATTAGCGACGTTTTATAGAAGTCGGAACTTAGCTAGTCGCTGAAAGGAAAAACGTCGCTAAATGTCGCTATACCGATATTTTTTAGCGACGTAAATGTGTCGCTAGATTAACGACGTTTAGCGACGCAACATCGCTAATTAGCGACGTGCTCTTTTGTCGCTAAACGTCGCTAATTAGTGACTTATATAGCGACGTTACAGCGACGTCTTTAATGACCTGGCAAAACTGCCATGTCAGCAAACTTAGCGACGTATTCAGCGACGAATTCAGCACCGTATTTAGCGACGTATTCAGCGACGTATAAGAACGTCGCTAAACATAGCTAAATTTTCAGTGAAAAATAAAAAAAAATGTTAAAAATTACCAATCTTCCTGCAATTTATGAATTTCTAATTATAAATAGACCCGGATCAACCCTCCGTTGAATTCTCTAGGTTTGCCGACCCCTTCGGTGGAACACTCATCACCGGTAAATTAATATACATTTAATATGAATAAAAAGTATCACAGTCACACAATACACACAAATATTATAGACAAACCTGGAGCAACCCTCCATTGAATTTTCTGCGTACAAAATAACACAAAGTATATAAAATATCACAGTCACACAATACACATAAAATAAAAGTATCACAGTCACACAAAATACATAATATAAAAGTATCACAATCACACAATAACCAAAATAAAAGTATATGAAACATCACAGTATCAATCTCGAGGATATCTACTACGCTGGGGCACATACCAGTCCCTCAGATACTGCGCATAAACAGCGTCTATGTGATCAATCTCCGCTATAGGTGCTGGGTGACTGGAACTCCCCCTCTGAGCTGGTGCATGCCCAACAGTAGGAGGCACAACTTCCTCCTTAACAACCAATTCCAATTTAACAGCAGGTGGTATCTCTTCCTCCTTAACATTCACTTCCTCCTTAACAGTAGGAGGCATCACTTCCTCCTTAACAGTAGGAGGTATCACTTCCTCCTTAACAGTAGGAGGTGTCTCTCTCAATCGACGTGCACGTACTCAGGTCATGGGTGTCATCTGATAAGATAGATGAAAACAAAGAATATAATTGATAACAGATATAAATATATTGTCTAATATTAAATATTGTGTAAATTTTAGCGACGTGAACTCAAACCATAAATTGATCTCTGCCACAACTATCTATCTTAACTTTGGGATGCATGTGATGGTCTTCCATGTTTCCCTCATCCACAAACTTGACCGAGTCTAGATGGAACACAACATGATTAAGGTTAAAGACTTGGTTTGGTTTTGCTACTGCTTTTCAAAAAAAGCAGACGTAGCATCCTGGATAATTCTATATAATTAATTGCTTGTGAACAGTGTATTTGATAAAGAAATTGATCTCTGCTTGAACTCAAACCACAAATTGATCTCTGATACAGCATCTATCATAATTTTGGGATGTGATGGTTTTCTAATGATGCTAAGTTGCATTTAACTTCTGTAAGAAAAAATGAGTTAGATTTTCTAATGAGCACATAGATGGTTTTCAAAATGAGTTGCGTCTATGTGATCAATCTCCGCTATCTTAGGGATGTTAAGGTGTTCTAATGAAGCCAATTGGGTTTTCATCTGAATTAATTTTGGTGTAATGCTCCAATCTACGCGATCTATAAATGTAAGATAAATGAGTATGGGAGTATAATCCAATCCTTACCTGCATCTATGTTCTCCTTATTGGAATAATCAAATAAAGTCATTTTGTATGGTTTGTTATTGTGCCATATCTGAAAAAAATATCCCTTTTAATATAGCTCTCCTAAACATTTCATATGTTAGGATAAATATGAATCGTCGATGGCAACCTTTAAATCTGATCTGCATACCAATACAAGACTGAGGCGTCGTTCGCACTCCATATATTTAACACGAGCCGAAGAGCGGAAATACTTGTGACAAATAACATCTTGTTACATGGAGACTATAAATTTTGAGTAATAGTTGAGTTGATAAAATTAAGTGGTTGAATAATGGAAAATTTATTTCATTGAATACTAAATTGAAAAGGATAGCATGGCCTGTTCATTAAATAGATCATATGTTAAAAAATATACATTTATAATCACAAATAAAGAAGCAATTTAATATTCACAGGATTCCTTATAACTAATACATACACTTATTGCATAGTGACCAGAGAGCATACAAGTTCATTTTAAATATTTCAACAACAAAAAGCATTTGAGGTGGGCAAAAAAGAGGATTACAAATAAAAAAAACTATCTTCCAATTTCCTCCATATTAAGGGAAGGCAACCTACAAACAAGGAAATATGCATATTTTTACTTCAAATTTATGCAAAAGTCCTCGTAAATACTTACATGGAAACTTACCAAAATGGAATTTATGTTTATGCAGCATATATATGAATGAATATTCTAAAACTTATGAATAACGACAAGAATGTCTTGAACTATCACTAATTGGAGGCCGTAAATAATATTCACTCGTTACTAAATATATATTGTAAAAAAATAGTAATATTCATGATATATCAGATAAACAAAGCATACCTCTGTAAGAGAGACAAAAATAGACACATCTTGTGGAGAATGCTTGGTAGATATTAAATTCCTTATATGTGAATGTATCATGTCAAGATGAACTTGTATATCTCGTAGTAATTTCAACTCTTTTGCAAAGTCTGCTTGCTTCATAATATAGATATCATCATTTACATGATGTATCCTACTCTCTAGTTTCTGAATATCGTTTTGAATTGAAGCATATAAAGTATGAGGTTCCACAGATCGATAACTCTTGGAGACATTTTTATTCCTTATACGTGCGCGCAGCACTGTGCTCCAACTTCCTTTTGCAAAAACGACAGTATGTATCCTATAAATTATTACATACAATATGTATCCTATAAATCATTATATACAATGTGATTATGAACTTAGTTAGGACAAGTCGTCACACATAAAAAGTGAGTAGACAAATATAATTTAACTTAGTTAGGACAAGTCGTCACATATAAATGCATCAGGAGAACGAGGCTTCACCCGGATGACAAAAATGGTCAATTATAAATGTCAAGATGCCCTATGCTTTTATTATTTTTTGTAGGAGATATCAGGAAATGTCTAGGAAGGGGCACCTAGCCTCTCCTGTATGTTGTACTAGAAATGCGGACACTAACCCTAATACTGACACGGACACACGGACACGGACACGGGAATGAGGGTGTGTATGTGTGTTCGAGTTTGTTACGAACCCAAACCAGTGAGCTTCACTTCCAGTAGCAATATCGAAGTGTATGCAGTGCAGTGACAAAGTGCAGAGGTTCAACAGCAGCTCAGTAGCAGAGTAGCAAGAGTCTCAGGAGCATAGCCAACTCATCATCTACTAGCCAATCGTATCAGTAGTCCGAGACATCATCTACGAGCTAGTATCAGAGTGAGGCACATGAGTATCACTCACATGCGAGTATATAAACATTTCTTAAATTCTTCAAGCAGAGAGAGAGAGAGGGCAAGAGGTAGCACTCATAATTGTGCATCACCGTCAAGAAGGGCCTACTATGTAAATTTATAGGCGCAAGACAATAACAGTTTTACATGGCCAAGTGCTATAATCAAGATGGTGTCGTATCATGTTTATCAGAGTTAGGGCTAGTACTCACAATGCCAGTATCACTCACATGCGAGTTTATCAGAGTTAGGGTTAGTGTCGTGTCATATGTATCAGCATTTCAGCACTGAAACATCATTTCAGTGGCAGCAACATTCAGTAATTACCCGAGCTACACTAGCAGCAATGCAGCAAGGCCCTTCAAGCACACAACAAGCAGTACAACATTGCAGCAACAACAAGCAACATAGCGTTGCTGCAAGAGTAGCTTCCTTTTATAGCACTGGAAGAACCAAGATCCCAGATCAAAAACTCTAACCCTAACCCAAGGTCAAAAACCCTAACCCTAACCCCAGGTCAAAAATCCTAACCCTAACCCTAGGTCCTGATCCCAGGTCATGTCAGTTTTGGGTTAGGGTTGGTGTCACGTGTGTGTGTGTGTGTCGTGTCTGTGTCAGTGTCTGTCACGTGTGTGTGTCGTGTCAATGTCAGTGTCATGTGTGTCCTGTGAGAGAGAGAGAGAGAGTTAGGCTTTACCTAGAGGAGGAGGAGGAGGAGGAGAGGGATGCCGGAGTAGGCCGATGTGGAGACGTCGGTCGCCGGAGAGGGGGTGGGGAAAATCGAAATATTTTGAAAACTTTCAAAAAATTTGACAGATGGGGGAAATCAAAATTGATCCCTAATTAACAAAATTTTAGCGACGTACAGCGACGTCAAACAAAAACGTCGCTAAAATAAATATTTAGCTACGTCACAGACGTTGCTAAACACGTTGCTAAATATTTTTAATATAAACGTTGCTAAATACGTCGCTAAACGTTACTAAATTATAAATTTCAGCGACGTTTAGCGACCTAAGATAACTTATAGCGACTATTCTTTTAAAAAATTGAATTATAGTCACTAAACGTCGATATATGTCGCCAAACAGCGACGTATAGCGACGTTAATATTCGGAGTCGCTGAATTAGCGACGTTTTAATTTATCGTCGCTAAAAACGTTGCTAATCTCGCAATTTTTAGTAGTGCGTAATACCTGCTTAAAGGCTATAAATAGTAGGCATCTCTAACATGCAAACGGCAGTCGCGTTTACACGTAAAGGAGACATACGTAGAGGCAGTGACCACACGTAGAAGAGGAGGAGAAGAAGACAGAAGCGTCATTCGAAGCCTCGTTAACCTCCTTGGTCCCGGATCATCAACAAAGTAAAGGAGCCGCTGCAGTGCTCGATCTCCACGGTCACACTTACCCAGATCTTTCTTTATTGTTACTTAGATCCTCTTGTATAGGGATTCTCTTGTACTCTTTGTCAATTCGTAATAAATAAGAATTTTACACCCTCCACCAAAAACTTATTTTTGTGATGTCGACAGTGGGATGAATGCTAGGATTGGTTCAATCGAGATTGAAGCGATGAATATTTTAGACATGAAGATACCCTTGTAACTTATCTAAATTCGCTATTGCTAAGCTCGGCTGAAATGCATGTATTTAAGGGACGCCTTAAATATGTGTATGATCCAAACTAAGCGATATGTTAAATTCAAATTGAGATGCAAGAAGGATGTGAAAATATAAAAAAATTGTGAGCGTTCAGAGCGAAACAAAGATGATAAGTCCGGATTAGTGGAATATAAGTTACATAAGGCAGAGTTTATGAAATAGGAAAGTGGCATACGAGAAAGGAATAGGGACTGGTTTGGTTCGAGAATGAACCTTATTCTAAGTGGTATATTATGTAATGCCCCGCAACCGCTCGGTACATTACGCTGAGATTTGGAAATGGAAGAAGTATTGATTCAAGTTGGTTTCCTTGTGCAGATGGTGTACAGAGTTCAATGCCATCAAAGTGACACCTCGCACGGGCTGAGGCATGGACGTCGTGCTATGGAATAAGTTTGATCGTTCGGAGCAAGTGTTAGGATAGCGGGATTTGAGCGATAATCCTGTCTTGCTTAATCCGATAAGTCGGATGATTCGGAGAGCACATCATGCTTGCATGGTCATACCAATTGAGTATATCGTGCTTTGCATCGGACCACGAATTCAAGGGATCGGCCATATCAATAAGGCAGAGTGCTAGTGGATTCAACTTGGTGAGTGAGCTTTGTCCCTTCTCCTCTACTCCTTTATGCCTAATAATTGGAAAACACGTAATGGTTTGAACACTTGGTTTGGAACATTGGAAACACCACACTGTGGCATGCATAGTGTGTGTGTCATTTGAAATAATAAAATTTGTGGCTTTGAGTTGGACTTATCGTTGGGCATGGTGCCACGAAATACGTAATGATGTGGCATTGTGTAATGCGACCTTGGGCCTTGTGTGGGGATCTTGTGTCATCGAGCAAAACATGGAAAGAGATGGATAATTTGAGAATGGATATGGTGAATCAGTTGGAACGGGTTGAGTATGGTGGGGCGAGAAGGCTCGATTCCTCGTCGTACCTGCATTTATCGGAGCATTGCATGGTCACGGACAACCTATTGCGCGCAGGGTTTGGTTTTCTTGAACAGGTTGCACCGGGGCCCCGGAACTGTTCGACCAAGGAGGAAACATTGGTAACGTGCTTTCGAAGCACGGGTACTTGCAGATCGAGACCATCGGGTCAAAATGCAGTTGGATAGTCCTTTATGGCTTGACCAGTGACATTCATATAGATAAGAGTTGGTTTGATTGTTGCGTTTGAGTAGACGGTGGACGGCCACCTTGCCTCGGGCAAGAGTGTGCATATCGAAGATTGGTTTTAAGACTTGGATTGTGATGTGGTTCGATAGGTTCACGCTTAACTTATGGGATTTGAGTAGAACGGATTGCATGCTTAGTTTCATTTGAGTTTGGATATAACTGCTAGTGTGATTTCTTGAGTTCAATGCTTGCATACTTAACATGCTTTACAGTTTTCCTTAACCTGCCATGCCACTGCCATGAAATGAATCTAGGTTCAACTAGAAAGATCACCATATAACTGCTTGCATTCACTATCTACTTAGTGTCGGTTTAGACGAGTGGGTTACCCCGCTCACCAGTACGGTTGTGTACTGACCCACGTTTGTGGGTATTATTTTTCCAGGTATGCAGGTGTAGTGGCTCAGCTTGGATATACGGGACATGATGTATGGAACGGTAAGTACCTTTGTGGGCAAGTAAGAGCAAGAGTGTTGTTAGCATTTGTGGCATTTTCCTTTGTGGCATTTTTATTTGGACCCTTCGAGAGTTTCACTGCGTATACTCTGATTTGTGCTTGGTACACAATACTTGACTTTCGCTGTAACTTGGTCGTTTCGATGATAACCATGGCGTTTGACGGCACCACATTGTGCGAGCGCAACTCCAGGCTCGCACGACATCACGTCCCGATGAGAACGATTGTCCTGCAGGAGCGTTGTAACGTGGTGATTCACGTTCAGTGGGGACGATCGAACTTGCAAAAAATTAGGACGTGACAACCATGATGATTGGCTTCAAACACCATGCTCCAAGATATGAAGGCCCATAGATTCCACCTGCAGAACCACCCCGACCAAGAGAGGGGTAAACATAGCTGATATTGCGGATCACTGTCACAGGACCTGTAACCTTCTCTCCTACTGTTAGAATCTGCCACCGTCCTTTTATTCCGAAAGGGGCCAGGGACGGTCATTTCCAGATTCCAGTGATAACAGGATTCTTGGCTTGTTATTCTTGGTGGAAAAAAAATGGAAGGCAAAGCAAATTGTGAGTTATATTAATAACCTTTCTAGAGAGATGATAATTCACACAAGTGACCAGATTTTGCCCTGCCAATATGAGAATGAGATAATAGTTTATGTACACAGTACAAAATATGAAGTGTTAACTCCCATGTTGATCTTAGCTCAAGTAAGAGCCTCCCTGGTACTGCATTATGTAACTGCAGATCGAGAACATAATAGAGTTTCAATGCCAGAAATATGTCTGAGCTACCAATTAATTGTTTACTCCCAAAATTTCAGACATAGGGGTAATATGCTTGTTTCTAGTACAGAATCCTTAAACATAATGGTTAGACAATAAATTACCCAAAATAGTATTATACCCATCTCATTTATGTCACCAATATAATATTGCCTCGATAATTGGCCTTATTGTAATCCTCTTACTGGTGGAGAGTTTATATAAACAGGAACCATGTGAATGAAACTGATACGAACTTTCAAGAAAGGGGAGAAAGTATCACATTTTGTAGGAAGAGAGAGAGAGACCTGGAAGTGCAGGCAACCTAGTTTGCAATATCCACACCTCATTGTTTCCTCCATTTAGCTTAACATAGTAGTCAAAGGCGCGTCTAAGGGACGTCTTGCTGCTAGGCGCAGGAGCAGCGCCTCAGGACACTCCAGGCGGGGAGCAATTATTAAGGCGCGTCTAGGCGCATCTTTTCTGAGCTTCTTGGAATAGTTAAGACGCGCCTTGAAAATCTTGTGAAAAAAATAACATGTTAGACTATTTTTTTGAACTATTGTACTATTTTTTCAACTGCTGTACTTTTTTTTACTGTTTTCTCTCACTCATTCAATTCAATGTGATTGCAACCTAGACATGGGAGAATTTGAAGCACACATGTTTATTAATGTAGAAATCCGATATATATATATATATATATATATATTATTTTTATGTCACGCGCCACTCGTCGCTCGGACGAGCACCTTAAGTGCGTCTTGCGCCTTGGACGATTTGGACCATTTGTGTCTCGAGTGCACCTTGCGCCTTTGACTACCTTGCTTGTACACCTATTTTCAAGTTCTACAGAAAACTATATGTCTTCCCAGTGGTTGAAAATATTTGGTAAAGCAACCAAAGAAAGCCAACCAGCAAAAGATTTCGGCTTATCCTGTTTTGACTATTTCGGTTTATTCGGTTTTGAGTATTTCGGTTCGGTTAAAACCAAATAAACCAAATGCTCACTCCTAGTCTTATTTACAACAACAACAACAACAAAGTCTTTATTCCAAATATTTTTGGGTCGGCTGTTTGAGTCCTCTTCTTCCATCCGGCTCTTTTAAGGGCAATGTCCTCTGTAACGCCAACAAAAACCATATCTTTCTGTAAAACTTCAAATTCTGGATTTTATTTACTGAACATGTTTATTGAACACTAATATTCTCATCAAAAAGTATGATTAGTAATAGATTAATAGTATGTATGCGCTATAAATTTCCCTTGAGATTCATGTGAATCAATCAATCACATAAAACTGTTGAAGCACTTGTTACTTCATCGGTTCAACAACCATAGTGCTTTGACTCTACAACTGATGTTCTCCTCAGTCTCACCTTACAGGTGTCAATCCTAAATAATGAAAACAGTAAGTCTTGGGTAATTCTTGACTATCATTTTTTACTCAAACCTCCGCATTAGATATGATCTGAAAAATCAAATTTTCATCCATCCCACCTTCTCATGATCTCGAGCAAACAACACTTTTGACATGATAATTCTATACAACACCCTAATTTGTGCAAGATTCTCGACAGATTAATACTCGGATATTTCCGAACGCTAGTCCAGCATAAATAATATCATCAGTCTGAAACATTGGCAAAAGATTACAAAGGGGGAGGTGGCACCATGCTCCTAGACATGAAGGCTCAAAAATTCCTCCCGCAGACCAACTCCAGATCGTGAGAGGGATAAGTAACATAGCCAATATTGCTCCCAGGACCTATAACCCCCTCTCCTAGTCCTACTAGAATCTGACATCTTTCTTTTACTCCAGAAAAGGGCAGGAGCAATTATTTCCAGCTTCCAGCGATAAACAGGATTCTTGGTGAGTCCAAATTCTCAGAAGAAAAGAGGAAGGCAATGCAAAACGAAGAAGATTAAGAAAAAGGAATTGCAATTTATAACCGTTCTAGTGGCCATTTAAATGCTAACATGTATTTTCCAAGTGTATGAGCATACCCCACGATTTGTTTATTTAATTTATTTTTTACGAGATCTCGACTAAAATACCACATTTTTGGCAGGCAAGCCGTGACTTTGCGCAAGTGATAATACTCGTTATTTTTCATTCAGGTAGAAACAACAATAATGAATAGAAAGAATGGCTCATAATGAAACAACGCAGCATAACATCAGATAATTTAACTTGTTTAGTCTAAGTAGAAGGACTCAAGAAAACAATTAAGCCCTGAAAGCTATAAGATTTAAAAAACCAACCTGAACAAGACATGGATAGAATAAGACAAGGCAGTACCTTCTCACGATCCTATTTCCAGATCAACTAACTTAACATATCTAGAGACTCAGATTGCATCCCGGTCCTGCGGGTGTTCCTTCTTTAATTAAGGACAAGAAAATAAACAATTACATCATTTCATATTAGAAACGGGTAAAGATGAAGTGATACCAACAATTTAACAGTTGAACTAAATTCCATGTTGATATCAGTGCCTTCAAACATGCAGTCCGAGAATGTAAAATAATGTTTTTGTGTAACACATCATCATGTCTGGTGCTACCAATTAATTACCTACTCGCTACAGCTGTGACAGATGATCTAATATGCTATGAAGCTAGTATATAATCCTTAAACATAGTGATTCATTAGACAATAACTTAAAAAAGTAGTATTGTATCCTATCTGCTTCCTACCACTAATATAATATTGTCCCAATGATTGGTCTTAGTGTAATGCTCTTATTGGTGGAGACTTTATACAAATAGGACTTATGTGTGATTCTATAGCAACAGGAAAAGCTATCACCATTTGTAGGAAGAGGGACACCTAATAGTGCAGGCAACCTAGTTCACCAGCCTAGTTCCTGATATGCACACCTCATTTTTCCTACATTTAGCTTAACATAACTTGTAAACCTATTTTCAAGTGCTGTACCTTTCTAACCAATGGCTGAAAACAGAGATAGCACCAAAGGCAAAGCAAGCAAACCTCCAAAACATTTAATCGGCAATCTAAGAAACCTTCTAGTTTCAGTGTGCAAGTCTCTATGGAATATAGGCAGAGGAAATCCCAGATGCTTCATTCACGCTCTAAAGGTTGGTTTGGCCTTGGCACTTGTTTCCTCCTTGTATCTCGTGGAGCCACTGTTCAAAGGCTTAGGGCAGAATGCTATGTGGGCTGTCATGACAGTGGTTGTGGTGCTCGAATACACTGCAGGCAAGTTCATATCAGATCTCTCACATTAGCTGCATTTCTAATTTCTTCACTTCGTTATATTCTCAACATTTGTGTATCAACTGGTATGTTGGCTTTCCTCTATTTTCGAATTTCAGGTGCAACTTTGTGCAAGGGATTTAATAGAGGATGTGGTACAATTTGTGCTGGCTTGTTAGCATTTGGTATCCAAGAGGTGGCAGAACAATCTGAAAGAGTTTTTCGTGCTTTTCTCATAGGAGGATCAGTGTTTCTAGTAGGTACTTATAAATTTCCTTCCTAAATTCTATGTTGTGGATGGTCATTTTGCAAAAATGAAAAAAAGAAACAGGTAATATAGTATCTCTTGAGCAAATAGATGTAGGATTATGAAGTTGAGAATTATTTAGTTCTTTGGTTTGCAATAATATAGGCAGAAAGGCTAAAGATTGGGTAACCAAATGGTTGATATCATTGGTAGGGGAAATGAACATTCTTTAGTCTGTTGTTCTTCAGAATCCGCTATTTCTCAGCACTCTGAATGAGTTGGATTGACTATGGATCATTCCTAACGATCAGCGAATTCGCTCTTTCATCCAACTCAGGAATTCTTTGTTGGTGTTTTCCACTTAGCTTCAGGAGTTTTAGTCCCACATTGAAAAACCACTAATATGTATATCTCAATATATAGCTATGCTTAGTATTGGTATATGCATATGGGGTGGTGGTCCATGTGGGTTGACTTTCCTAGAGGGATTAAGTGTGAACTCATTTATGACAATCTTTGTTTTGTCACCACCTTTGGGAAGTTTTCCTTATGAGCTAAGCCAACTCGGACTCGGGCACGGGCTCAATGGCGCAAAATGGTGCTTTGTTGGCGCACTTTGCACTTAGCACGTCAGCATTCGTCGCATGGCGCTCGTGCGCTCCTTTATGCGCGAATTGCATGCACGGTTGCTAGCTCGGACGCATGCTTCGTGGCACATGCAGCCTGACGCTATGCAGCCAAAGCGCTATGCGTTCCGGCGCTATGCGGCCAAGGCGTTATGCGGCCAAGGGCTATGCAGCTAGGGCCTATGCGGCCTGGCGCTATGCGGCCAAGTTTGGATGAGCGAGTTGCATGTGGAGGTGACAGAGTCTGCTGGAGGCGGTGCATGCGGCGCATGGTTTTCTGTGCCTTCCGGAATATGCGGCACATGTGGCGTGAGCGGCTACTTTCGGCGTTTGGCGGCGCTGTCTGTCCCGTGCAGTACAGCACGACCGGCGGCGGAGGCGGCGCATGCGGCGAGGGCGGCGCCTGCGGCTTTGACACTTAGATTTTAGGAGATCTGGTCGGTGCGCATATGCGACCTGGAGTTTCCTCAGGCCGCATGGGTGCTGTTTTCCTCTATATATAGAGGACCTCCCCTTTCATTTGAGGAGAGAGAAAACAGGTGGAAAAATTGAGAACACTAGAACATATGCGGCCCAGAGTGTCTCCCTCTCACATTGTGGTTTCCGAGTGTTTTTCGAAGGTAACATTGAACGTTCCAGAAGTTCATTTGTGAACTTGCTAGTTCCTAAGGGAAGATCGTCTGTACGGCGAATCTTGCTTTGAGCAACGGTGGTTTTGACTATCCATCAAGGAGCTTTTCTTCAGTAATGAAGATTACAACAAACAACAAGAAAACGTTCTTCTCTTTACGTTGATGACTTGCTAATCCCATTTGCAAATAAAGAAGTGTCACTAGAACAAAGATGTCATTTTGTCCAGACTCAAGACATGGGATTGCGGATGTCATCCTAAGGATATAAGATAATCCGGATGCCATGTGGGCTTGCTCAGTCACAAACTCTCTGCATAAGAAGTTTGGTCAAACGCTTTGGGTATCAGGGTCGATATTCCTCAGGTGTGACATAGAGATGAAGCATTATCCAAGGGAAAGCATCAGACGGTTGGTGTACTCAAGCATCATTAGGTGCATGATTCAAGCTGCGAGTACCACCAGGTCTGGCATAGCTCTTGTTGTAGGGATGCTGAGTCAGTTCACGAGCAGGATGTGTGTTGTTGAACACTGGAAGCTGTGAAGAGAGTCGTCAGAATTCTCAAGTGGACTCAGTGGTATTCCTGCACTACAGCAATCATCCAGATATGATGGAAGGCTTCAGTGATGCCAGTTAGTGCTCAGGAAAGAAGAGTGAAAGATCCAGAGGAGGATGTGACTTCTCCAGGAGTGGTGTGCTATATCGTGGAAGTCGAAAAAGCAGTATTTACTCTCAGAGTTCTTTGCACTATCAGCTAGTTCTTTGCACTATCAGCTACAACATATAAAGCAGGATGGTTCTGGAAGCTCTCAGATGATCTTACTATGGTTAGTACACAGATTCGGATGATACCGACATACTATGAAAACCAGGAAGCTGCAGCAGTGACATCTATTCATCTCTTCAAAGGTCTGAAGAGAACTGTGTAGATATAACACAGAACACTGAATAAGCGCAGTCAGCGTGGATCATTACAGTGATTAAATGTTCGGAGCCAGGTGATTCTGGCATATCCGTTCATGATAGGCAGCTTGTATGGATCATTACAGTGGCTAAAAGATCGGAGTAAGGTAAATCTGGCGGATCCGTTCATATTAAGCCTCAAGCGTCAGCTGATCGTAAGAACTATAAAGAAGCGTAGTACTCTATGCTACCATGGGATGACACCAACATGAGGTACCTCGACAGGGTAAAGCCTTGGCTTTGGGCCATGTCACAGCGGCAGTAGCACCGCATATAGTCAGCGTCAAACACTATGAAGGAGCGTAGTTCTCTATGTTACTGTGGGGTAACACCACCATGAGGTACCTTGACAGGGTAAAGCCTCGGCTGCGGGTCATGTCACAGCGGCAGTAACACCGCACATAGTCTAGGACACAGCAGATATGGGCTTGGAGGACATATGATATTGTGTCTCTGCAATCTTACCATTCAGTTTTATGCTATTAGTTCAAAAAAAAATCTACCATGCATCTAGCTATTGGTTCAAGGGAGGGCCATTGACCAGGAGAATATCAGGAACAGTGGGTAGTCCTCAGGGATATCGTGGGATACGTACCCGGAACCACTGTGGTCTACTATTTGTTCTTGATCAGAACATTTCTTGTAGGATGATGGCTTTGACGCCTTAATAAGTTCTCGGACAGAGTGAATGTCCGGCGTGTGTTATAGGAAGCACGAGTATTTTCAGCACTATAAGGGACTTATATTCTATGCTACAGTAGCGTGACACCACACGAGAGAGTGAACCTCGGCTTCGGGCAATGTCACAGCGGCGGTAGCACCGCACATAGGCAGGTAGCCTAATGCTGAAAGAAGATAGAGAGTTATAGTACAGTACTACAAAGAGGCCTGTGATCTCATGCTACAGTGAGTCACACCTATGTTACCCGGACTCTCCACTTTAAGAGAAGTACCCGTGCCCACCGGGTAGGACATGGGTATGGATATGGAATCCGTATCCGATCCTCCATAGTGACAATCGGATTATTCATGGTCCTTTATAGTGACAATCGAAAGACTGGTAATGAAGTAGATAGTTTATTTTAATGTGGTAGTAAAGTAGATAGTTTATTTTAATGTGGTAATAAAGTAGATAGTTTATTTTAATGTGATGGATTGGTAGCAAAGTTATGAAACCTTACAAATTTAATTACATGATATCTTTTTATTAAATCATGCAAATTTAATTATAAGCTTATATATATATATATGAAACAATGCAAACTTTATTACAACTGTCTTTTTATGAAATTATACAAATTTAATTAGAGAGTATGTCTTTTTATGAAATCGTACAAATTTAATTACATGTTTTTTATGAAGCCATACAAATTTAATTACATGATGTCTTTTTATAAAGTTATATTTAAATGTATATATTTTAATAGTCATATCCCCGTACATGTATCCAAAATTTGGATCCTTTTTAGCCGAGTCTGTGTGTCCTTTAATTATGAGTTTGAAGAGCCCGACTCTTGGATATGTACCAGTAACCGATACCCGTACCCGAGTCTAGGTAACATAGGGTGACACAACATGAGGGAGTGAACCTCGGCTTCGAGCCATGTCACGGCGGCGTAGTACCTCACAGAAGCGCAAGGCTTCATTCTGAGATGTAGTACAGCACTACTAAGAGGCTGGTGACCTCATGCTACAGTGGGTGACACCACATGAGGGAGTGAACCTCGGCTTCGAGCCATGTCACAGCGGCGTAGCACTGCATAGGAGCACAAGGCTCCATGATGTATGTAGTAACGGCACTACTAAGAGGCATGTGTCCTCATTCTACAGTGGTATAACACCACAAGAGGGGGATCCTCGGCCTTGGGAGGTCATGTCATTGCGGCGTAGCACCGCACAGAAGCACAAGGCTTCATGCCGGATAATAAACTCTCTGTAGTGGAAGAACTCACATAAGTGTATGGATAGAGATGTAGGTCGTCACTTGAGGAAAAGCTTGTAGACGTCCAAGATACATACACTGAGACCAGGTCAGCGCAGGGCCTTTAACGTGCGACCGGATGGCACAGCTGAGGTCATCGTGTGAGTGAAAAGAATAGCAGCTATGGTGCAGAATTAAGACCTAGTCCATTCTTGTATCGTACTATTGTTTGACCCGTGCGGGAAGATTCAAGTCGTCAGCAATATCTATCCTAATGAATGATGACAGTCACTGTGAGGAACGCTCGACCATATATTGTGATATATGTGGGGGATTGTTAGTGTTTCCACTTAGCTTT
This sequence comes from Iris macrosiphon, assembly GCA_036927795.1. Lineage (NCBI taxonomy): Eukaryota > Viridiplantae > Streptophyta > Magnoliopsida > Asparagales > Iridaceae > Iris > Iris macrosiphon. Next base: position 199,698,973 of record JAYESA010000002.1, on the reverse strand, counting down.
AGGAGTTTTAGTCCCACATTGGAAAACCACCAATGTGTATCTCAATATATAGCTATGCTTAGTATTGGTATATGCACATGGGGTGATGGCCCATGTGGGTTGACTTTCTAGAGGGATTAAGTGTGAACTCCTTTATGGCAATCTTTGTTTTGTCACCACCTTTGGAAAGTTTTCCTTAGGAGCTAAGCCCTGAAGGGGCTTAGCGTCTCGGACTCGGACATGGGCTCAGGGGCGCAAAGTGGCGCTTTGTTGGAGCACTTTGTACTTAGCATGTCAGCATCGTCGCATGGCGCTCGTGCGCTCCTTTATGCGTGAGTTACATGCACGGTTGGTAGCTCGGACGCATGCTTCATAGGGCATGCGGCCTGACGCTATGCGGCCAAAGTGTTATGCGTTCCGGCACTATGCGGCCAAGGCACTATGCGTCCAGGCATTATGCGGCCAGGAGTTATGCGGCCTGACGTTATGCGGCCAGGGTCTTTGTGGCCAGGGCCTATGCGGCATGGCGTTATGCGGCCAGGGTCTTTGTGGCCAGGCGCTATATGGCCAGGGCCTATGCGGCCTGGCGCTATGCGGCCAGGTTTGGATGAGAGAGTTGCATGTGGAGGGGACAGGGTCTGCTGGAGGCGGCGCATGATTTTTTGTGCCTTTCGGAATATGCGACGCAAGCGGCTACTTTAGGCGTTTAGTGGCGCTGTCTGCCTCCTGTAGTACAGTGTGAACGGCAGCGGAGGCGGCACATGCAACGCGGGCAGTGCCTGCGGCTTTAACACCCAGATTTTGGGAGATTTGGTGGATCAACGCATATGCGGCCTGGAGTTTCCTCAGGCCGCATAGGTGTTGTTTTCCTCTATATATAGAGGACCTCTTTCATTTGAGGAGGGAGAAAACAGGTGAAAAAATCGAGAACACCAGATCATATACAGCCCAGAGTGTCTCCTTCTCACATGGTGATTTTCGAGTGATTTTCGAGTGTTTTTCGAGTGTTTTTCGAAGGTAACATTGAGCGTTCCAGAAGTTCATTTGTGAACTTGCTGATTCCTGGGGACAAATCGTCTGTACGATGAATCTTGCTTTGAGCAACAGTGGTTTTGACCACCCCAACAAGGAGCTTTTCTTCAGCATTTCTCTTTGCTTCGTTCCTTCTCATTGTAGCGTCTGCGAACGTAAAGAGAAAAACGTTTTCTTGTTGCTTGTTGTAATCTTCATTATCTTCGGAGTTTGTTTGCAACATGTTATTGGTTCGTGCTTCGTTGGAATCGAGATATATCAGATGAGGAACTCTTGTGTGAATCTCTGATCTCGACGACAACTTGGGTTCCAGTAGAGAGCGGACCTTCGAGTCTCGCTTGTAGCTCTGTTATGGCCCGCGTTCTACCATCTTTTATCCGTCTCGGGACTAACATTCTTCAACACCATCCATCTGTCTACGGCTGATGTCGCTTCTCCTCCTGCACTCACGAGGAGTGGAGCTCTGCATGGTGGTCCAACTCTCTCTGTCGTGACAGGTCTCATCGGAAGGTGGATACCAGTATGGAGGTTGGGGCCTCCACTGGTATAATAGTTGGGTATGTTAGAGGAACTCTCCTGCAACCCGACCCCAATGTCATCCTTTCCTGAGGCTTCTGCCATTGAGCCTTCTACCTGCAATCTGATCCCGATGTCAATAGGTAAGGCCTCCAAACATGCCCAATGTGCAAACATGACCAGTCAGACTTTGTAATGGGAAGGCTCAGACAAGCTCTAGACTCAAAGTAATACTCCGTAGTAATTACTTTAGGAGAAGACGGTCCAAATGAGGCCTATATCCATTTATATATAATAAGCTTTACATATTAACCAAAATGACAATAACATAATTCAAACCATAGATCAAGAAATGATTGAGAGAGTCATTACCACGAAACCAACCAATTTATTTGTTATTTTTTTAATATATTTTATTATTCTAACAATTACTTTGTTCTGTTGTTTTCAAATGAACTTATTTTTATTGGCATTGTTTGACAGGTAGAAAACGACAATAAGGTTACTCAACTATGTTACATTTTATCATTTTTTATTCGTTAATTTTTTTACAAGATTTTATTAGTTAAATTTATTGATAAAAATTGGCATTCGAGAAAAAAAATCTATAAATCTCATTTAGAAAAATTGAATATTTTTTATTTATCCGTTCGAGAGGCCTTGCTTTCAAATCTCGTCCTAGGCCTCGAGAATTCTCGGACCATCCATAATGGGTTGTCTTCTACAGACCCCAAGGCCTCCTGCGGTGGCTCTGTCCTGTCGTCTATACCATTAAGATCTTGGTTTTCCTTCGAAATATATATATAATGAAATATTGAATTGGTAATTCATGATATATATATATATATATATATATATATATATATATATATATATATAATGAAATATTGTAATTCATAAACGCTCCTACTGGGATGCGAACACGGCTCACTCGGATATTATGTCTAACCACTTGAGCTACCAGGTCTCAACTATATATATTTATATATAAGTTGTGATTTTAAGTTAAATTTATATGACATAATAGATGTTTGTAATTTTTAAGAGAAATTAAAAAATCACTTAAAAAAAAATTCAAAATCTATAATTTATTGCTTCCTTTTCCTCTCATGTTTTACTATTAGATGTAGCAGATTTTACCTAAGATCCTCATTTGAAAACACATCACCACTCACCAGGAATACATAGCAAGACATGATTTTAGTATCCACAATGCACCTATATGCGGCTTTGTAGTAGTATCGTAACTACTTCTACGCTAAACGTTTGTAGTAGTATCGTAACTACTTCTACGCTAAACGTTTATTTATTTGCTGTTGTAAAATTGTTCCCTGGTAACCTATGTAGAATTTGAACATGTACTATGCAATGTAGGGTTTATGGCGACATACTTGAGATTTGTTCCACATATAAAGAAGAACTACGACTATGGTGTGGTGATTTTCCTACTAACCTTCAATCTGATATCTGTATCGAGCTACCGTGTGCATGACGTGCTAGACCTAGCACGCTACCGATTCTACACTATCATCATTGGTTGCATGATTTGCCTTGCCATGAGCCTCTTAATACTACCAAACTGGTCTGGTGATGATCTCAACAATGCAACAATCAACAAGCTCGAAGGTTTAGCTAGAACAATTGAAGGTATATATCACTTTACTAAAACTCGATACTGAAGTCAAATATGTCAAACAATTTGTACAAAATAACCTTGCAGCTTCTGTGAATGAGTATTTTCAAAACGAAGATACCAAAATTACAATAGAAAAGGCACCTGAAGATCCAATAGACAGGGATTATAAAGCAATCCTAGACTCCAAATCAAATGATGAGACCCTTGTAAGTTTATAATTTTGCAGCTATCATTCTATTCACATAGTTTCAACTTTTGAATGCTCAACTTTAAAAGGATGATGTTGACAATGAGCATTGTCTAGGCATTTTTTGCAAGCTGGGAACCAAGGTGCACAAGAAATTTTCATAGGTATCCATGGAAGCAATATGTGAAGATCGGAGTTGCTCTCAGACATTTTGGGTACACTGCTATAGCCCTACATGGTTGCTTAGACTCCCAAGTCCAGGTATCCATGTTAATTTTGGATGTATTAAACCATCCTTTTTTTCCATACCATCCAAGAAATCTCTACTATTTTGCTAATTATAAGATCTCTATAATTAGTTGCAAAAGTTGGCAACAGATCAAGACATAGTGCTTTTTAAGCCGATCCCCAGTATCCTTCAGTATTCAGATAAAAGCACTTTTTATTCCACTTTTGACTGAATAACATGAGATTTCTCTGTTGTAGGCTCCTAGATCTATCCGTGCACAATTTCAGGACCCTTGCTCCCGAGTTGCCGAAGAAGTATCCAAGGTCCTAGCGGAGCTTGCCATCAGCATAAAGAAATCATGCTGCTTGTCTTATGATACACTCAGGGACCACCTTAATGAAGCTTTGCAGGACCTCAACTCAGCCATCAAGTCTCAACCGAGGTCGTTCCTTGGCAATAATAACACTAATGAAGTAATCATTGATGAGTCCAATAAGAATGCCTCTTCAAGGGTAATTCAACCTTCAATCAAGAGTGATACAGACGCACCAATAGACTCAAGGAGCACAAGGATAGAAGATCAATCAAAGGACTTAATTCAGCAGAAGCAACTAAGGCCAACATTGAGTAAAATTGCAATTACTAGTCTCGAGTTCTCAGAGACTCTCCCATTTGCAGCCTTTCTTTCATTGCTAGTGGAGATGGTTGCAAGATTGGATCTTGTTATTGAAGAGGTGGAAATTTTGGCTAGATCTGCAGGCTTCAAGAAGTTTGTAACAAGAGATGACATTGCCAGTAATTTGAGTTGCACAGATAAGGGGCGCATTGAGAATGTTATAGAATTTCAAAACTACAATGTAGCAACTCAGGTAGGAGAATGATGGGAAGAGCAGCCTGAATGTGCAGTAGATATCATTGTTTGCGGGAATCCTATACATGTAATATGAGCCTGTAATGAAGTATAGTAACTATATATTTATATGATATATTACATTGTTCACCATCGAGAAGTGCCAAATCAATGCCTACAGCCATTCACTAACACATGAAATGCAAACAAGGAATTATGCCTGCTCCAAGACCTACAATTGTCAACAAAACATAAAAAAAAGGCCTTTGATGATCTATCTAATAACCAGGTAAGTGAAGGGACCCTTCCAGTGGATTACCAAGTTAAATTACTAAGGAAACATGAACTTAACACTGTTCCAACTTCATATTACTACGACCCTTAGCCTCCTAAGTGTTACCATTATCTAATTGCTGCATGTACAGTTGAAGCAGTTAGTATTGCTACTGAATGAGTACCTATCCTTGACAGGAAGAATATACTAAGTATACAGTCCACAACAAAGTTCGTCTCAACTCAAGAGTCAAGACCACTGTTGTTATATGCAATAGAAGAACCTCAAGTCATAAAACACCAGTATATTATACAAAAACTTTCACCTCCTTCTCAGTGACAACCACAAATTTAAAACTCAACTGTTGCAAATGAGTCTACTATCATCAAATTTAGAGGCATATTATATACAGAAACTAGATTTTGAGACTTTCACCTCTTTCTCAGTGACGACCACAAATTTAAAACTCAACTCTTGCAAATGAGTCAACTATCATCAAATTTAGAGGCATATTATATACAGAAACTAGATTTTGAGGATGCCTTGATGTAGGGTTCCAACTCTGAAGCTGACTGCTCATATTACTCATAATGGTTGAGGACTTATGATAAGCCTATATCACTATATCTCATCTTATCATTGAATCCTGGCTCACCTACATTCATTTCATGATCTCAATCTGCACCAGTCACTAGTAAGTCCGGGAAAACTCTTGGCTTTCAAACCGTATCAGCATTCGACGAATTGTCTCAGAGTCTCACCATCCTGGAGACAAGTTGCTTGAGCAAACAATGATGCTTTCTCAACCATGTTTACTGTCCTCCATAGCACTTTCTTCCTTCTGCATTTACAACAATAAATGTTTTATTTGTAATATAATTGCCATTAAGCTGTTTTATCTCGTACATTACGTTGTGCTCTATAACCCTCTGTACCATCAGCTCTATCATTTCTGGTTTCCCAAGGTTAAGGTTGCATGTCAGCATATTTCTATTATGAGATTTTGTCCTGTGAAGAACTTTGCCACATACTACTTCCATAGTTATCTATCCAACTCAATCATTCCATATTATGGTGTCATCTCATCTTGTCTGTGAACCAATCACCAGTTGTGCACCGATATAGCATTTCTGTGCTAGTTAATATGTATGTTCTCTTGTGTGTCCTTCTGTGTTTTTACTTATGCTTCTGACTCTGTAGAGCATCAAACCCTTCAGATCATATTGAATTTCATTCTACCTTATTAAGTACCTTCAGATCATATTGGATGCATTAAACAATAGATGCAATGTTGCTCAATTGCAAGATACTTAGGCCAATCTAGAATGCTTGTATATCTCAATTTAATATTGACGGTCATCCAGTTACCATTAAATTGCGCATAGGGTTTCTAGGCTTTGGGACATTATGGTTGTTTCCATCTATTGGGAAGTGTGGTCAGAAAGGAACAATAGAGTTTTTAATTATAAATTTGAATCCTAACCCAACTTACCTCCGCAATGTGAGTCTAACATTAAACTTTGGGCAGGCCAGGCTTCAGGGAGAGGTCCCAAAAACGAACGAAAGGAGTATCAAGACAAGGAAGATTTGTACCGCAGGGCTTGGAGCTTCGATCGATACGAGGCCTATGTTGGTAGATTTTTGGCATTGTACTTGTAACCTTTTGTGATGTAATTTTCTGTTGGGATCAATGTAAGTGATCATGAACTATTACTATCTCTTGCAATCGGGTGTTTCATTAAAATCCTCTTTATTGAAGTGTAGGGAGTTCTATCTCCCACCGTTTATCTCAATAAAAAAAGAGAGTAGTTGACTCACTTCTTCCATCAGAATATGGTCAGATATGGAAAATGAGAAAACTCAACAAAAAAATTGACATAGTTTTACAACAGGTTTGTAAACTGGCATCATTTGTTTATGTTGGGGCCAAATTTCTACCCAAGATAGCAAAAACAAAAGGTGAACTTGACCATAAAGCATGAGTCAAGTTCCAGAGTAGGTAAACCTACCTTTTTCGTTTAAGCAATTTGTTAGAGTTATTTTATTTTGTTATTTATCATATGAGGGTATAATAGTAATTGCGGGTGTATTGCATATCAATATAAATAGACATGAGATGCAACCTAGGGTTTGAGGCCCTTGTAATCTCATTTCTCATATTCTCTCTTCTCCTACTTTTTTCCTTCTCTCCTCTTCATATCCAAACTTCACTTGGTATCAAAGCATATATTTGAAAGTATTGTACATCTCATCCACGACAGGGACGATCGAAGTGTTTTTCATCTATTTTTCATGATTCGCCGTTCGTCGTCCGTTGTTCGTGGTCGTTCGTAGTTTGTTTATGAGATCTAGAATTTCTACAAATCTCCGTTGGTTGTTCGTCGTCGGTTGAGGTTGGTTGTGAGATCTACGGTTTCAAAGATCTCGTCTTTCTGTTGCATCTACAAGTATGGTGGGGACCGAATCTTCTGACGAGGTTAATAGTGGTGGTGGTAGCGGAGGTGGTTCTCCTTTAACTGTTATTCATAATGATGAATTGGAAAAGTCGATTATAGTGGTGAAACTCAATAGTGCGAACTATCTTGCCGGGTCTAAGTCTATCAAAGTGGTGTTAAGGGCGAAAAAGAAGTTAAAGTTTTTGACGGAAGAACCCCCGCCTGAAACTTCTGCTGAGTATGAAGATTGGATGAGTGCAGATACATACATTATGTCGTGGTTGTGGCATAGTATGGAGTCACATATCACTGCTAATGTTCAGTGGTGTGAATCAAGCAAACATATTTGGACATCTCTGGAAGAATTATATTCGCAGAAGCGAAACGTTGTCCGTATCTATGAGTTGTACGAGTTATTGTTTAATACAAAGCAAAATGGGAAGTCTGTGAATGAATATTTGGCTTCAAAGAAGGCTTTGTGGGAGGAATTGTTTCAATATCATCATGTTACTACTGATTTTAAGGAAACTCAGAGACAGAAGGAAGAGTTTCATGTTTCACTTATCCTAGCCGGCTTGGATCCTGTGCTCGAACCTTATAAAGCTCAAATCCTTGCTAGAGAGCAGTTACCTACGGTGGCAGATACTTTCTCCTGTCTCAATCATTCCTTTCTGGGACAGAGTTCTGTGGTGCCAAGTATTGACTCTTCTGCCCTAGTTCTAGTGTTGTTGGTCGTGGTGGTGGTGGACGTGGTAGTGGACGTGGCGGTAGAGATGGTGGTCGTAGTTTTGGTCGATGAGGAGACCGTGGTAGTAGAGACAATGGTCGTGGTGGTGGCCGTGGTGGTGGCAACGGTAGTGGTGGTGGCCGTGGTCAACCACGGAAGTGTAACTATTGTGGAATGCTCGGTCATGTGGAATACTATTGTTGGGACAAGTGGGGCAAACCAGAATATGCATCTCAAGTACATGATGAAAATATGCAGTCCCAGGTCATCACTTCTACTCCCAGATATGATACTTTGGGTTTCAATCAGACTTCAACGTCCGATACCTCATCTCCATTTGAACAGATTCTCCAGAAGTTGTGCGCTTGCTAGTACCACCTCCCAACCTACTGCAACCATGGCATATATAGGTAATCATGCTTTTGCGGCAACCTAGTCACCATCCACCTCTTGGGTCATCGACTCAGGAGCAAGCTCTTACATGTCTGGTATAACATCTCTCTTTCATAATCGTAGTCCCATGAAACATAATATTATCTTGGCTGATGGGTCTACTCGTCCTGTGCTTGGAAAATGTGTCATTCACCCTACCCAATCACTATCATTATTTGATTCATTATATGTACCTAATTTTTTATTTAATTTGTTATCTGGAAGCCAGTTAACCAAATCTCTTTAATATTCTGTGACATTTTCTTCCAATTCGTGTGTTTTTCAGGACCTCAGAACGAAGAAGATGATTGGTTCGGGGCATGAAAAAGATAGACTGTACTACTTTGATCTACTTGGAAAGGCCTTCACTTCTGTGTCTACTTCTCCGTTGCAGTGGCATTATCGTTTGGAACATCTGTCTTTGGCTAAGTTGTGTCACGTTGTTTCTAGTTTGAGTCATGTTTCTAGTCTTGAATGTGAGGCTTGTCAGCTAGACAAGCATCACCGTAGTTCATTCCCTCGTCGTAATGAGAGTCGTCAATTAGAGTCTTTTGATCTTGTTCATTCTGATATTTGGGATCCGTCTAGAGTCAGAAATCCGAAAGAATTTCAGTATTTGTTATTTTTATTGATGATTATTCCAGAATGACTTGGTGTTATTTAATGAAAGAAAGATCTGAGTTTCCAAATGTGTTATCTGCCTTTTATAATGAAGTCTATATTCAGTTTGATAAACGTATCAAAATTCTATATTCTGATAATGCTTTGGAGTATACTTAATCTTCTGTGAATAGTTTATGTGTTGATCGTGGTATGATTCATCAAACCAGTTGTGTCCACACCTCTCAACAAAATAGTATAGCCAAACGCAGACATCGACACATTTTAGATGTGGCTCAAACTCTCATGTTCAATATGCATGTCCTAAACAGTATTGGGCAGATGTCGTTCTTACTGCAAGTTATCTAATTAATCGCATGTCATCATCTGTATTAAATAACAAAGTTCCGTTTACCATATTACATACAGATGTCGCACATTTTTTCTTACCTCCTCGAGTGTTTGGGTATGTCGCTTTTATTCATAACTTGGAACATAACCGAGATAAGTTGGCTCCTAGATCTCTGAAGTGTGTCTTTCTTTGTTATTCCCGTACTCAAAAAGGTTATCGTTGTTACAGTCCACAGTCACGCAAATATTATGTCAGTACGAATGTTACATTCTTTGAGTCTACCCCTTTCTTTCCTTCAGGAGACCGTTGTATTCCTTTTACAACAGATTTGATATCTTTCATACCACTTCCGGTCATTCCTGAATCAATTTCTGTCTTCATTCCCCCTTTACAGGTTTATCAGAGATCCAAGGACAGGCCAGTGGTTCTGCAGAATTCAGCCATCAACTAATCAGCTTCCGTGCCAAAGGTTTCTACTCCCATCACCACATATCCAGATGATCTTCCTATTGCTCTCAGAAAAAGAAAACGCCTTTGTAGCATAAAGAATAAGCATCACATTTCTAACTATGTTACATTATACTGTGCTTCATCATCTTTTCATGCATTTGCTGTTTCATTGTCTTCTATTTCCATTCCCAAAACTTACAAACAGGCTATGTCATCTTCTGGTTGAAAAAGTGCAATGGATGAGGAGATGTATGCTTTACATCAAAATCAGACTTGGAAGCTTATATCACTTCCTGTTGGAAAGCAGACAGTGGGTTGTAGATGGGAGTATACTGTTAAGTATCATCCCGATGGTTCTGTTGAGCGCCTCAAGGCACGGTTGGTTGCCAAAGGGTATACTCGGGCATATGGCTCGGTTGAATTCAGTTCGGATTCTTATTTCTGTGACGGTTAATCGCCAATGGCCTATATATCAGCTGGACATAAAGAATACTTTCTTGCATGGTAACTTACAGGAGGAGGTTTATATGGATCAACCACCGGGATATATTGTAGCAGAAAATAAAAAACTCGTATGTCAATTGAAGAAAACATTATATGGATTGAAACAGTCACCTCGTGCTTGGTTTGACAAGTTCATTTAGTTCTCATTCAGTATGGCTTTCGGCACACCACATCAGCTCATTCAATATTTTGCCATTCTTCCTCAGCCGATATTATCATGTTGATTGTTTATGTTGATGATATCATTATATCTGGGAGTGATCATGCTGGGATTGTGGACTTGAAAGCCTACCTTAGTCGTCAGTTTCATACTAAGGATTTGGGTCTTCTTCGATATTTTCTTGGAATCGAGGTTGCTCGATCTAAGAAGGGTGTGTATCTTTCACAACACAAGTATGTTCTAGACTTGCTCTCCGAGACTGGGATGTTGGAGTGTCGGCCAGTTGAAACTCCTATAGATTATCATGACAAGCTTCTTGATGCTGACAGGGGAGAGTTATTTGAGGATGTTGGATATTATAGACGTTTGGTTGGCAAACTTATATATCTTATTGTTACTCGACCAGACATCACATATGCAGTTGAAGTAGTTAGTCAGTTTATGTATGCCCCTCAGCAACCACATTGAGAGGTTATCTCTCGCATTCTTCGATACTTGAAGGATGCACCTGGAAAGGGTTTGTTGTACAAACCTTCCCAGTTGCTTACGGTGACGGAATTCAGTGATGCTGATTGGGCAGACAGTCGCAGTAATAGGAGGTCTACTTCTGGCTATTGTATGTTTGTGGGTGGCAATCTTATCACGTGGCATAGTAAGAAGCAGAATGTTGTGGCTCGTTCTGGTGTAGAGGCCGAGTACCGTGCGATAGCTCATACAGCTTCTGAGATGATGTGGGTGCAGTCTCTTCTTTATGAAATGGGGATTATGATTCCTATTCCGATGGAGATGTATTGTGATAATCAGTCGGCAATGCTTATCGCAAGTAATCCGGTGTTTCATGAGCGCACGAAGCATATCGAGATGGATTGTCATTTTGTTCGTGATTTGTTGCTGAAGAAACAGATTGTCACTCCTTATGTTGTTGCTGAAGAAACAGATTGTCACTCCTTATGTTCGGTCAGAGGATCAATTAGGTTATATCCTCACCAAACCACTTGCTCGTGGTCCATTTTCTGATTTATGTAGCAAGCTGGGCATGTCTTATCTATATGCTCCTGCTTGAGGGAGGGTGAGTTATTTTATTTTTTTATTTATCATATGAGGGTATAATAGTAATTGTGGGTGTATTGCATATCAATATAAATAGACATGAGATGCAACATAGGATTTGAGGTCCTTACAATCTCATTTCTCATATTCTCTCTACTCCTTTTTTTCTTCTCTCCTCTCCATCTCCAAACTTCACTTAATTTAATCTTATGCAACCAATGAGCATCATCCAAGTTCCCCTAATGCACAAAAGAGTCTAAATGAAGAGGTAATATAATACAATGAGCGATATATAATGCATTCATCTCTACAGCACATCACAGTGATCACATGAGTGCAGGTCTAGCTGAACCTAAAAAATTGGGATGGAGACTTTGTTGTTGTTGTTGACCATTATTTTAATAGAAAACTCTTAAAATGTGATTCTTGTTTGCAGTTTAAGTGGTGGCAGAGAGCACGCCAGTGCTATTGCATTCGCATATCACAACATACTTTCAGGCTTCAAGTAGCCTTCAACTCGTTTACATTCACACACAACGTACCTTATGTCTTTGTAGAAATTTCACATGTATATGTTTGCACATGTAACACACCAAATCTATATTGAAATTCCAAAGGGGGCCATTCAAATATATACAATATTGTTAGAGACTGGCACTAGGTACTAGGAATTAATGACTAAGGAGTAGTAAGACGATAATGAGCTAATCACTCAAAGCTATTTGCAAATTATTGAGTATTGTTTGAAAAAAGAACTTTGATGCAATTGTAGAGCTAGCACATCTAATAATGACAGTTGTCAACACTTTCTTGAAAATGTTACTGCTGATTAACAAAATTAATATTGTCCATTTGCAACTGCAAAGTTTCAAACTGACACACACACACACACACACACACACACAGAGTTCCAGGTCTTTCTTTTGAAAAATCACGCAGATATAGAAGTCAAGTTCCTCTGAAGAGGAAACAGAACAACATAGCAACCGCACAAGGTCAACCATTATGGTCAAAGATCTACAATCCTAACAACCACATTGATTAATAGGTGGTATCATCTAATGAAATAAGAACCTATATGAGTGCACTTAAGAAACATAAAAATGATAACTCACACAAAAACTAGCTTTATTTAGATTAAACATCTTATACTAAGTGAGTATTGCTACCACCATTTCATACTTGCCTGAACGCAAAATATATATATATATATATATATATATATATATATATATATATATATATATATATATATAAGAAGTATATGATAGAAATTTCTTGTCTTCTGTCGCTATTTTGAAGTTAGAAAAACGGAAAACAGCTAACATTAGTCTGATTGAAATTTCACAAGCACAAGCCCACTAATCATTTATCATGGAAGCTCAGTCTTGCTGAATATAACCTAAAAATACTAGCACTTTAAAAAGCACAAAATACCAAATTAGCTATGATTTGGTGAAAAATATATTACTGACTATATCTTGGAAGCTCTAAGGTATAGTGGCCGAGCCTTCCAGTTCGATACAGGTTAAGTAATTTCGCAGCAACTACATTATATCCATCTTCACCTGCAAGTGCCACTCTAAAAGCCTCATGCAATGCTGAAAACTGAGAATCTATCAGCCCAACCATATCAGTTTCGTTTTCCAAATTCCCTTTAAACGATGAGATAGTCTTGAAGAGGGTTCGACGAACATCCCTAACAATAAAATCCTGCACAGATAATAGAACATATAAATTATTTATGCATGCAACACATCAGAAATCATTGTTAAGAGTACGTGCCGAAGACATAGGAATCTGTTCATAAATCTCAAGAGCCTTGTCATGTTTGCAAATATGGCAAAAATATATCCTCAATTCTTTAAGAGAAATATCACAAGCAAACTACTATATTCAACTTTAAATGGATGGATACTAGCTGCGACAAGCTCGCTACTAGCCGGCAGATCCTCTCTCTCTTTTAGATATGAATCTGTATCTTGAGTGTTCTTCACTACTTTTGGGAATCACAAACTTGTACTTGAGTCTTTGTATAAATAATTATTTTTAAATGGAAGGCAGGGGGGGATTTTATTCCCACCATTCTATTCTCAAAAAAGAAACTTTAAATGGTCAGTGATTATTTTCCCATCTATCCCTGTACAGTATTCAGATGAATTTGACATCACTGTCTTAGGGTGATAATCACCTGAGTGTGGTCTGAAGAATATTGCCTTTTTCTCTGTACAGAATCGGAGCCCATAAAATTATTTTTTCTGTCATCAGATGACGTATCAGCTACTGCATCTATCGTTTTATCCCAGCATTTGTACTCCTCTGCTGAGTTAAGGACAGTCATAAGGTAATAAGCAAGCTCACGTTCCCCTAACAATGAATCTCTAATGGCTCCTGTAGTACAGACGAAATCATTGTGTAAAATTCCAATCATATGGATATGTAGGCATTGGGGATATTGTTTAGGAAGCTTGGTACCTGTTAAGGCTAGTTTGGAACCATATTCATCATCAGTGACTTCAGGAGACAAGACACCTGGAGAGTCCAGCATATATATGTTGGGATGGCTGGCAATCTGAAGAGAGAAAACATTTTTAAAAAGTTCATCTAGATAGTAGTAGCATAATCTAGTTATTGAGACACTATTTTGCATTGATACAAACATGATATGACGTGATAAGGAAAACATATAGGTTTCATCATTAGGCTGCATCATTCCTTTTTGGACTAATTGGAGACAGTGGCTTGTCAAGCCCACACTGAGGAAGTGGGATGACAGCGGCGGCGGCTTTCTACCATATCTGGAATTAACATAACTATGACAATTTATGAAAACAGCATTTATCTCGGACCAATTAGACAGATCCTACCTCAAAAGAGGTTTCACTCTATCCAGTCAAGTAAAACAATGGCTGCTTCCCCACCACCCTAGGACTCACCTTCAAAGTATCCGTAGATGGTTCAAAATTGTCAGTCTATCTATAGCCTGGAGAATATTGTTTTGGCTTTGGTGTTTGGAACTAGATAAAGGATATTTTGTTTTCTTTGCTTCTCTGGGTCCATTTTCTACCCCCTAGCTCCCTCATATTTATGTTGCTCCAATTTGTCTATGAATTTAGCTGTATTTGTATCACAATGTTGGTGACATCTGCACTTTACGATGTTAAAGCTCAAGAGTGTACACTTGGCAATTGTTAAAGGTTTAGAGGTTTAGGCTTTATGAGAAGAAAAGTCGGATTTTGAAGACATCATAGATCCATAAATTTATTTGTTCTCAGAAAATTATGACTCATGAGCAATAGCTGCTGATGATCAGAAATTGCTTATCTTTGAACAACAACAACAAAGCCTTTATCCCATGGGATCCTCTATTTGAATCATTTTCTTCCATTCAGTGAGGGTCATTTCCTCTGTAACATTAACAAAAACAATATTCTTAGTTACAACATTAATCCAAGTATGTTTAGGCCTACCCCTAGTTCTAGAAGAGGTCATTTGACTAATACCTTATCCCTCCTCCTAACCGGCACATCTACTGTTGCACATGTTACAACCATCCGAGACGATTTTCTCTCAGCTTATCCCCAATTGGTGCCACCTCCAAGTTTCCACAAATGTGCTCATTTCTTATCCTATCTTACAACGTATTGCCACTAATCATCTTAGCAATTTATAAAAACGATTTTTAAAGTACAAATGGCATTTATAAGATGATATTAAAACATATGGAACCAACAGAAATCGCATACCTTAAAACTGCTGATATCTTTAGTCTCCCCAGGCTGTGAACTTACTACAGCATGCTTCAATTTTCCCTTCTCTTGAAATCAGAAGTCACATAATAAGCTAACCATTCAAATAGTAGATCAAAGAAGCTGGATGGAAGTTCAAGATAATTTTGACACTCTACTTCAACAGAGATCAAGAAGGATACCTGCAGCACTTATTCTGCCAATTTGATGCATAGAATTGACAATGGCCGATTTGCCGACATTTGGGATCCCAGTCATCAATACTGTGGCAGTATAATCAGCCTCACCAACTTTTAATTCCTTGATCCTAGCCCGTACAAGGTTCAGCAACTGATTGAACCAAGCATATCAAAAGCATATATCATACTTATAATTTCCTCCCATAGATACACTATTCAATCAGAATCCTTAGTCGTAGATATTTTAACTTATTCAGGTGAACGTCATTAGACTGCAGTATGAAATGTTAGTCCCGAAGCCAAATCAAAGTAGAGGAGGTCCACAAAGTAGAGACTCACGCAAGAGTTCGTCTCTACTACAGTTGGTGCACTGAGATCCACACAAGAGTTTCTCTACAGTGACACAACTCCTCAGAAGCACTAAACCAGGAACAAGTTACCAACTGACGACCCAAAGAAAATGCAAATATAACAAGAATCAGAAAACCGTTCTTCTCTTTACGTTCGCAGACGCTACAACGAGAATGAACGGGAACAAGAAAAGAAACACAAAGAAAGGAACTCCTAGCTGGGGTGATCAAAACCACCGGTGCTCAAGGCAAGATTCGCGCTATACGACGAACTGTCCCCAGGATCCAGCAAGTTCACACGAGAACTTCTTGAACGCTCTTGCTCAACTTCGGATCACTCGAAAAACACTTTGTGGAAGGGTGCTCACTGTTGCCGCATAATGCGCTGGTGCTCTCTGGTTTTTCTGGTAGAGTTGGAATTTCTCAACACCTCAAATGAAAGAGGAGCTCGTCTATATATAGAGAAAATCAGCACATATGCAGCACGAGAAAGCACGTGCCGCATATGCGCTGTCCGACCAGATACCAAGGCGCATGTGTCGCATGTGCCGCCAAACGCCGAAATTAGCCGCTAAGAACAGACAGCGCCAAAAGCAGCAGCGTGGCACAAAAAACCATGCGCCGTCGTGCGCTGCCTGTGCCGCACGCGCCGCACGACGCCGCCAACAACAGATCATGTCCCCTCCACATCAGACATAGCACCTTGCCTCATGGCGACTTGGCCGTATATCACTTAGCCGCATAGCTCCGGCCTCATAGTCCCTGGACGCATAGCGCCTGGACGCATGGCGCCTCGGCCGCATAGCGCCATGAAGCATGTGCCCGAGCAAGCAATCGTGCATGCAACTCGCGCATAAAATGAACGCACGAGCGCCATACGACGATGCTGACGTGCTAGGTGCAAAGTGCGCCAACAAAGCATCACTTTGCACCCTTGAGCCCGAGTCCGAGTCCGAGTCGCTAAGCCCCTTCGAGGCTTAGCTCCTAAGAAAAACTTTTCAAATGTGGTGACAAAATAAAGATTGTCATAATGGGGTTCACACTTAATCCCTCTAGGAAAATCAACCCACATGGGTCACCACCCTATGTGCATATACCAATACTAAGCAAAGCTATATATTGAGATATACACATTTGTAGTTTTCCAATGTGGGACTAAAACTCCAAAAGCAAACTGGAAAACACCAACAATCTCCCACATATATCACAACATATGGTCGAGCGTCCCTCACAGTGACTGCATATCATGCATTAGGATAGATGTCGCCCACGAGTTGAATCTTCCCGCATGGGTCAAACAACAATACAATACTAGAATGGACTATGCCCTGAATTCTGAACCATAGCTGATGTTCTTCCTACTCGCACAATAACATCATATGTGCCTCCGGTCGCACATTAAAGGCCATGTGTCGACCTGGTTTCGGTGTATATATCTTGGGTGTCTACAAGTTTACCCTCAAGAGACGGTCTATATCTCTGTCCATACACTTAAGTGAGTTCTTTTAAGAGAGTTTAATATTTTTCAGCATGAAACCTTGCGCTTCCATGCGGTGCTACGCAGCTGTAACATGGCCCACAGCCGACTACCTCTTGTGGTGTCACCCACAGTAGCATGAGGTCACTAGCCTCTTAGTAGTGTTGTACTACATTCAAGCATGAAATCTTGCGCTTCCGTGCGGTGCTACGCCGCTGTGACATGGCTCGCAGCCGAGGTTAACTATCTCATGTGGTATCACCCACTGTAGCATGAGGTCACCGGCATTTTAGTAGTGTTGTGCTACTACTATCTTTTCAGCATTAGGCTACCTGCCTATTAGCGGTGCTACTGCCACTGTGACATGGCTCGCAGCCGAGACTTTACATCTTTTATCTCATCGTGGTGTCACACCACTGTAGCATGGGATACAGGTCCCTTGAAGTGCTGAACTTCACGTGCTTCCTGCAGCGCACGCCGGACATTCACTCTGCCAGAGAACTCATTAAGGCGTCGAAGCCACCCTTATACAGGATTTGTTCTATATATATAAATATAAAGAACAAATAGTAGACCACAGTGATTCTGGGTACGTATCACATTCTGTCCCGAAAGACTACCCACGGTACCAGATATTTTTTCAGTCAATGATCCTCTCTTGAACCAAAAACTAGATGCCTAGTAGATTTCTTTTTGAACTAATAGCATAAAACTTAATGGTAGGATTACAAAGACACAATATCAGAGGTCATTCAAGTTCATTTTACCTGTTGTGTCTTCGACTAGCTGGCGCTTGAGGCCTTTAGTGAACAGATCCGCCAGGTTCTCCTGACTCTGAACATCCACCACTGCAATGACAACAGTCTTGATAAGATTGTTCAGTGATTTGTGCCGAAGCCGCACAGTTCTCTTCTTTCCATTAAAAAGATTATTAGATGTCACTGCTCAAGCTGCCTGGTTGTCGCAGTATATCGGTACAACCGGAATCTGCGCACCAACTATTGGAAGATCGTACATGAGCTCCCGAAGCCACTCTGTTTCATCTGCTGCAGCTGCAAGTGCATAGAATTCAGACTTCATTGATGAGTGTGAGAGCATAGTCTGCTTCTTCGACTTCACGATATAGCAGCTCCACCCATTGAGAAAATATATCCTCCTGTAGATCTATCGCTCTCTTCTTCTGAATACTAACTAGCATCACTGAAGCATTCTACAACTGCTGGATCTCCGTTGTAGTAAAGTACAAACTTCTGAGTCTTCTTAAGGTATCTCATCACCCTCTTCACAGCTTTCCAGTGTTCAACACCTGGGTTACTCGTGAATCTACTCAGCATCCCCACAGCAAAAGCAATGTCATGCCTAGTGGCATTTGTAGCATACATTAAGCTCCCGATGACGCTAGAGTACTCAAACTGTCTGACATTTTTTCCTGGGTTAGGCTTCAGTTTCTTGTCACACCTATATGGAGTATCAATCAATGGAAGATCCTGATATCCATAGCGTGTGAGCATCTTCTCCACGTAGTGAGCTGTGATAGAGCAAGCTTAGCTTCCGTCCGAATTATCTTAATCCCAAGGATGACATATGCATCTCCCATATCCTTCATACTGAATTTAGATGAGAGGAACATCTTTGTTCTAGTGACAAATTCTCCATCTGAACCTAGGATTAGCATATCGTCTACATAGAGACAAAGGATGACACATTTATCACCAGCGAACTTCGTGTACACACACTTATCAGTTTCGCTGACCTTGTAGCCATTTGATCAGATAACTTTGTCAAACTTCTCGTGCCACAATTTGAGAGCTTGTTTCAGACCACACAGAAATTTCACCAGTTTGCATACTTTGTCATCAAGACCTTTGACGACAAACCCTTCTGGCTGCTGCATGTAAATCTCCTCAGTCAGTTCACCATTCAGAAATGATGTCTTGGCATCCATCTGGTGAATCACCAATCTGTGAATAGCACCTAGAGCAATCAGCATCCTAATAGTAGTCATCGTACAACAGGAGCATAGGTGTCAAAGTAATCAACCCCCTGCATCTAAGAAAATCCCTTGGCAACTAGCCTGGCCTTGAACTTGTCAACAGTTCCGTCTGCTTTCATCTTCTTGAAGATCCACTTGCATCTGATGGGTTTAGCTCCTTCAGACAGATCGACTAACTTCCAAGTATTATTACAAGTTATCGAGTCATACTCGTCATTGACAGTCTTCTTCCAGAAAATAGCATCTCTGATCTTCATTGCCTCATCATAGGTAAGCGGATCAGCTTCCACATGATAAGTAACAAAGTCTTCTCCGAAGTCCTTCGGCCTCCTTACTCGCTTTGCTCTCGGCTCAGCAGGTTCTGGTTCAATTATTGTTTTATCAATGACAACTTCTTCTTAGGCTACTTCTCTCTGAGAGGCACTTGCCTTGTCTGTGCTAGCAGCATTCTCCGGAACATCCGCGAGAATAATATTCTTGTGCCTAGAAAACTTGGCTTCAAAATTCCGCGTCGCGAGATTCTATGATATGATTAGATTCGATATCAAAGAACCTCTGAGCATCACTCTTATCAGCATAGTCCAAAAAAATTGTCTTCGTAGTTCTCATTTCCAGCTTCTGTATTTTGAGGTCTGGAAGCTTCACATACTCCAGACACCCCCACACTCGAATGACATTCAAGTTGGGTCTGATCTTGAACCAGAGTTCATGAGGAGTAACGTAAGAAGTCACGAATGGCACTCTATTCAGAATATATGTGGCTGTAAGCGCAGCTTCTCCCCAGAAGCACTTTAGAAGTCCTGTTGTCAACAACATGGAGTTCATCATTTATGCCAACGTCATATTCTTCCTTTCTGCTACACCATTAGATTGGGAAGAATACAGAGTAATTGTTTCGTTGATGTTAGAGTTATTTTATTTTTTTATTTATCATATGAGGGTATAATAGAAATTGTGGGTGTATTGCATATCAATATAAATAGACATGAGATGCAACCCAGGGTTTAAGGCCCTTGGAATCTCCTTTCTCATATTCTCTCTTCTCCCACTTTTTTTCTTCTCTTCTCCATCTCCAAACTTCACTTGGTATCAGAGCAAGTATTTGAAAGTACTGTACATCTCATTCAGTATGGCTTTCGACGCACTACATCAGATCATTTAGTATTTTAACATTCTTTCTCAGCAGGTATTATCGTGTTGATTGTTTATGTTGATGATATCATTATATCTGGGAGTGATCATGCTGGAATTGTGGACTTGAAGGTCTACCTTAGTCGTCAATTTCATACTAAGGATTTGGGTCTTCTTCGATATTTCCTTGGAATCGAGGTTGCTCGATCTAAGAAGGGTGTGTATCTATCACAACGCAAGTATGTTCTAGACTTCTCTCCAAGACTGGGATGTTGGAGTGTCGGCCAGTTGAAACTCCTATGAATTATCATGACAAGCTTGATGCTGACAGGGGAGAATTATTTAAGGATGTTGGATATTATAGACGTTTGATTGGCAAACTTATATATCTTACTGTTACTCGACCAAACATCACATATGCAGTTGGAGTAGTTAGTCAGTTTATGCATGCCCCTCAGCAACCATATTGGGAGGCTATCTCTCGCATTCTTCGATACTTGAAGGGTGCACCTGGAAAGGGTTTGTTGTACAAACCTTCCCAGTTGCTTACGGTGACTGGGTTCAGTGATGTTGATTAGGCAGGCAGGCGCAGTGATAGGAGGTCTACTTCTGGTTATTGTACGTTTGTGGGTGGCAATCTTGTCACGTGGCGTAGTAAGAAGCAGAATGTTGTAGCTCGTTCTAGTACAGAGGTCGAGTACCGTGCGATGGCTCATACAGCTTTTGAGATGATGTGGGTGCAGTCTCTTCTTCATGAAATGAGGATTATGATTCCTATTCCGATGGAGATATATTGTGATAATCAGTCGGCAATGTTTATCGCAAGTAATCCGGTGTTTCATGAGCGCACAAAGCATATCGAGGTGGATTGTCATTTTGTTCGTGATTTGTTGTTGAAGAAACAGATTGTCACTCCTTATGTTCGGTCAGAGGATCAATTAGGTGATATCCTCACCAAACCACTTGCTCGTGGTCCATTTTCTGATTTATGTAGCAAGCTGGACATGTCTGATCTATATGCTCCTGCTTGAGGGAGGGTGTTAGAGTTATTTTATTTTGTTATTTATCATATGAGGGTATAATAGTAATTGTGAGTGTATTGCATATCAATATAAATAGACATGAGATGCAACCTAGGGTTTAAGGCCCTTGCAATCTCCTTTCTCATATTCTCTCTTCTTCCACTTTTTTTTCTTCTCTTCTCCATCTCCAAACTTCACTGTTGACAATTCCATGTTCTTTGCAGAACGATACGAATTCCAAGGAACGATACTCTCCGTCTCGATCGCTTCTGAATCTTTTGAGTTATTGACTGGTTTGACGTTTTGCTTCAGCCTTGAAGTCTTTGAATTTCTCGAACGCTTCATCTTTCGACTTGAGAAGATATACGAACGCGTATTTCGAGAACTCGTTGATGAAGGTAATAAAATACTTCATTCCGGCCTTCGTGGATAATTGCTTAAAGTCACAGATATCTGAGTGTACCAACTCCAGAGGATCTGTACTTCAATTCACTCTTCTGAACGGCTTCCTAACAATCTTTGTCTGTGCACAGACTTCACATTTATCCACCTCCTTACCCCCACATTTGGAGATAAGACATATACTATACATCTTATTAATGCGTTTACAGTGCACATGTCTTAGTCTATTATGCCATAACTCAAGAGAATAACCATAAGTTGAGACTGCATTGATACCAACAGAAGGAGTTAAAAGCCGCAGTTTAAACATTCCTTCGGTACAAAAAGTTTTTCTGAAGTATGTTCCCTTGTAGGACATCACCATCTGACCGGCATTGATATCCATCCTTAGGCCCGATATGCACAACAGACTCCCAGAGACCACATTCTTGGCAATCATTGGTGCGTGCTTTACGTTCTCCAGTGTAAGTGGCTTTTCCGACGTCAGCTTCAGCACTACCATGCTAGTCCCCTGAACATCAGCTTGTGACTTGTCCGTCATAAAAACCTTCTCATAGGTTGGCTCATACTTGATGAACAGCTCCTTCTTAGAGCATACATGGCAAGATGCACCGGTGTCCACCCACTAGTCAGTGTCCATGCCATGTGACTCAACCTGCGCAATCATAGCAACATGGTTAAGCTCAACTTGCTCCTTCCGTTTGGGCTTTGAACTGCAGTCGCTCCTGTAGTAACCTTTCTTTCCACAGTTGTAGCATGTCACCTCAGTCTTCGGTTTTGGCTTGAATTGAGCCGACTTCACCTTCAGCTGGATGAAGTCTTTCTTCTTGTAGGAAAAATTTTGCTTCCCGTTAGAATTGCTTGCATGTACCATGTTGGCCTTAGCCAACTGCTTGGACAAGGAGTCCAACTTTAGTTGCCCTTTAGCTTCATCTTCAATATGAATCTAGTGAAGAAGATCTTCGAGCTGGATCTCCATTTTCTTGCAATACATGTCAATCTTGAACTTGATCCAGCCTGGAGGAAGTTTGGTGACGATAGCCCCCACCATAAATTTGTCTTCCTGCTTCATGCCCTCTTCCTCCAGTTTCTGCTGCCATCTTTAGAAGTTCCTTGACTTGAGGCAGCATCTGTCACGCCCCAAATCCCGAAAGGGTCGTTCGTCCTCGCTGGATCCTTTACGGAACCGATTCGTCCTCGCTAGGGGCGTGATGCCGTGCGAGCCTGGAGTTGCGCTCGCACAAGGCAAGAACTTGCAGTTTTAGGAACCCATTTTGAAACACAATTGATAAAACACATTCACAGAGATTTGAACACAAATGCGGAAGAAACATGCTTTTTCATTGAATATTCAGAGTAATTTACATAGAGTTTACATTGATGCGCCTTCTCGGCTATTGAATTACATTACAAAAGATAACTCAAAATGCAGGCGCGCTCCGTCAGATAGTCCACGTCGTTTGCACATTACGCCCTTGTATAGATTGAAGTCCATGCCTCCAAAATGAACTGACTCCAGCTATACTTCAAAATAGAGGTGCTCCTAACGCCTCCTCGCTACGCTCTAGCGTTGCACCGTCTGAGTGCCTGAAATAGTTGCCCACAACGTGGGTCAGTACTCAACTTGTACTGGTGAGCGGGATGAATCCCACTCGACTAAATCGACACTAGCTTGTTAGGGGCGAGCATGCATTAAGATAGCTTCTATAAGGAAGCAAGTGAAATCAATTCATATCAGTTGCATATTTTGATACGAATGAAAATAGCATTGAATCCAACCAGTGCACCGACTGCTTACTCAATCGATGCACGCCTTCCCTGAAACGAAACACAAGTATACTTACCATCTGCACAAGACAATAAGTTAGCATGCGTTCTATACTATGCGGTCATTGGTGTGATCGACACCTTAGGGACGTATTTCAAGCTTAGCGGCGCGCCCTATCAGCCCGGGTAGCAAGCCCTGCTGGAGGTCCCGCTAGGCATCGTGACGAGCACGAATCAAATATTTCCCTCCGGATCGATACGGTTCCAGTGCCCCGGAAAGCCTTTTCGAGGAAAGCCAAACCCTGTGCACAAGTTGTCCCAGACCATGCAAATGCATGAAATAATTCATATTACATACAATGCGTCTAATTTAACAGAAGAAGTTAAGCAGCAACATATATATATCTCATGCAACAGTTTATATTTCCCAAGCGGTATTCCGACTCAGTTATCCCATAAGTTCAAACTCTAACCGAGGCACCAGGCCGCCACCAACAACCAACTTACTTTTCTCAAAACCTCAGTTTATAAAACAAGCAAGCATATGATAATTTAGCCTACAAATCCCAAGTTCCTTTCTTAGTGGCTGGCATGCCTGTGGCTAAGGATTTCCTAGGCGTCCAACCGGGCATCATCGAGTGAACGATTGAAACTTAGAGATGTTGGCATGAAGAAGTAGGAAAGAAGGGACCAAACCACTCACTGGTTAAGGAAAAAGGTAGCTGAAACACGATTCCCGTCTAGCGACGATCAAACGTCAGTTACGCGGACCTGAAACAGCACGAGCACCGAGTTAGAAATCTTGCCTAGCCTTCCTTGCCGAACTCCCCAAAACCTCAAAATCCAAACGATAAAACCAGCAGCGAAAACCAAGCAAATCGAAAGCAACACAAATCCCGAACCTCAAAACGGCAATCAAGAAAACCAAGCAACCAAAACACAAAAACTATTGGACTCGTTTCAATAGAGACCTTTCCATGAGTTGGAAAGGATCATCGCATTTTGTCCGTGGCAAGGATGCCGAGATCTAAGTTACGACTCAAACGGACTAGCCACAGCCCAATTACGTAGTGCCCGTCCCGGTCGGATCGGGATTTGAGGCACTACCTAATATACCACTAAGAAAAAGTTTCGACCCGAAACTTAAGAACAAGCCCTACCTCCGACTCAATGAACAACGAAGGATACTTCTCCTTCATATCCGATTCGACTTCCCAGGTTGATTCCCCAACTGTATGGTTCCGCCACAGCACGCGAACCAAGGACATCGTACGGTTGCGAAGTACTTTTTTCTTACGATCCAGAATCTGCACCGGCTCTTCTGAGTATGACAAATCCGTGCGCAATTCTAGCTGTTCGAAGCTAACTACATGACTCGAGTCATGCACATACTTCCGCAGTTGGGAAACGTGGAATATGTCGTGCACTCCAGCCAAGGCGGGAGGTAGTGCAATTCGGTATGCCACAGCTGCCACCCGTTCTAATATCTCAAAGGGGCTGACAAACCTTGGACTCAGCTTGCCTTTCACGCCGAAACGCATCACTCCACGCATGGGCGTCACTTTCAGGAAGACATGATCCCCGACCATGAACTCCAAGGGCCTACGATGAGTATCGGCATAGCTT
This sequence comes from Iris macrosiphon, assembly GCA_036927795.1. Lineage (NCBI taxonomy): Eukaryota > Viridiplantae > Streptophyta > Magnoliopsida > Asparagales > Iridaceae > Iris > Iris macrosiphon. Next base: position 199,673,864 of record JAYESA010000002.1, on the reverse strand, counting down.
TTCTGTCGGCTCTGCGCAGTGCGGAGTCTTTCCCGAATCAAGCGAACTTTCTCGACTGCCTGCTCCACCAGCTCGGGCCCGAGTACCTGCCGCTCGCCGACTTCGTCCCAACAGATTGGAGATCGACACTTGCGCCCATAGAGTGCTTCGTACGGTGCCATCTGGATGCTCGATTGGTAGCTGTTGTTATACGCAAACTCCGCCAATGGAATGTGCGTGTCTGTCACGCCCCAGTCCCAAAATGCCGAGGGACTGGACACGTGGCAATGGCCAGCAGCACGCACCGATGGACTACCCAATTTAATGGATCCATCAGGGCATGCTTAAGCTGTAGTCAACAGGAAAAAGAGCATTTGTTACAAGTCTCAGGTTATTCTAATCTCATCCACAACAGATAATCACAGATTAAAAGACAGAGTAATGCAAAGAGAAATAACTGTCAAATCTCAATAAATTCCTCGGGAAACAATCCGAGAGTATGTCTGGTACAACCATGCAAATAGACAGAAAATAAACAACTGGAAATAGAAACAGAGATAACTGACTCTATACAGCCAATGCTCAGGAGAAGTCCTCTGGTGCGATCTCGTCCTCAGGTCCTGGTACAGCTCCTGGAAGTGGTCCTGTACGGTGTAGCTCTGGGTGGATCTCTTCGGCTATACCTGGGGACATAGTCCATTCCAGGTCCTCAGGGGACATAACAAGGTACAGAAAATACAAGCCAAAATAAATGCAGTGCAGGAATTAAATAAGCAATAGGGCAAACTATGTAACCAGCTAAGTGATATGCAACATGAGAGCAGTACAAGAACTCAGGCTGAAACTACTACAAGCTCTGTGTCGGGGAGCCGGTAGCAGTGATATCATGTAGTTGTCTAGCTCTTAGTGAGACTAAGACGCCGGCATAATATAAAATCAACCTGTAGCCTGTGTGACTCTCCCTACCCAATGTAATCACGCATATCATGACCATAACGTCTCATGCTCATGCCAGCGGGATTATAACTAATGCAGCAAGTCATAATGTCTATAAATAAATACCTCTGCCAAGTCCTGTATCCTATACAGAATCACCACGAATATCTCGGGAAGACTCTGTCTCATGAATAGTGTCAAGTGTCCTGGGTTCTGGAGTACTTGATAAGACAAGTACGAGAATTATCGGGTCTCGATATCCATCTCTATGTGACGTTACACAACTCCGCGTACGGAGTTGGCACCCGACTGGTAATCGGTCGCTAAGTACGCCACTCGGTCCTAGGTTTTAACAGTTAAACAGGTTTATATGCATTTAAACAAGAATTCAGGCAAGTTCTAGAACAGGAATTACTGCTAATGGCAAACTTTACTTGCCCACTGATGTATAAACAAGTCAATGAAATTAAATAGCAAGCTGCAGGGTTTGGCAAGGTACACTTGTCTGTGGTTCCGGCTCTGTTTGAGGTTCTGACTTCAGCTGGGTTTGCAGGCGGTACTCCGGTTGCTATAACAAACATCACCATCAGATCCAGAAAATATCAATCAGCTAGGAACGCCTGTCCTTGAGTCCAATTTGGAGACAAGGGCAAAAACGGCAGTTTCGGGCCAAAACGGGGTCCACCGGTGGGCCCGCTTTGCACCGAAAAACGTGTCCGGGTCAACGGTCTCCAAATTCACCAAACTTAGTGTCAACAGGTCAGGAACGATGATACGAACCCAACGGAACTTCCAGAATTGGATTCCGATGAGCCAATCACAAAATCGCCCGTCGAGCGGGGCCTGTGGGGCCCACGACACGCGATTTCGTCAACGTTCTCAGAATCGAACCAAACTTGACCCACAGGACCAGCGTATCGCTACGAGTCCGATGGCGCAAGTTTCGTCTCGATCCGACGTGTGTACACAAAGTTAGGATGAATTGCAGAAAAGGCGGATACGGGGCGATGTCCGCGGATACGCGTTGATTCCGGGGTGCACGCACCCCCGAATCGACTTCCGCGAAAACCCACACATCCGTATCGACGAGGCGCACGTATCTGTGAAGACCGCGCGCGACCAAGTCGTCCCGTTTGGCGGGGCGTACTCAGTTCCGGGGTGAAACAGGGTCTGGTTTTTCCTGTTTTTGGATCGCGGTGTGCGATCACCACAGGACGCGATGTCCCGAGCGGTTTGTCCGGGCACCGAGAGGGTCATACAGGCTTCGCGTAGAAATTTACGGAATCGAAATCGGGGTTACGAGCAGAAAGTTATGAGCACCTGAAGGGACCCGAAAAACCGGGGTTTGGAACTGTGTCCGACACGCGAGTTCGTGTCCGAATCCTGTGTCGGAGCTGTGTCCGCGTGTCCGCGTGTCCTGCTGTGTCCGCTTGCTGGGGGATCACCGGAGAAGGCTGGACTCGGCGGGGCGAGCTGCGGCCGGGCGGGGGATCGTCGACCGGGCGGTGCACGGCGGGGAGAGGAGGAAGGGGATTCGAGGGGCGGCCGGAGTGGTTTGCTGTGAGGAGGAGAGAGGAGGAGGAGAGAGGAGGAGGGCGGTTCCTGGAGGTGGGGCTCTCGGCGGGTGGTGGTCTGCGGAGGGCGGCGGGTTAGGGAGGAGGTCGGCCGGAGTTACGTTTAGGGGTTTGGGGGGAAGAGAGGCGGAGGGGAGGCTATTTATAGGGTCGAGGGAGGGCTGAGGCCGGGGCGTCGTGGCGGAGAGGTCGGAGGGGGAGGCGACGTGGGGTCGTGGCCGACGGGCCCGCGGCGGGCGGCGGGATTCTCGGCGCTGGGGTCGATCGTGGGAGAGGGTGGGGGTGACGCGGGTTCCGGGTCGGGCGCGGATCCGGACGGAGAGGACCCGCCCGACCCGTAAAGCCAAGGGCTGGGCTGGGCCAGCGTTACGGGCTCGGCCCACTGGGCCGGGCCGGGCCCAAAAATATAAAAATAAATATAACAGAATAAAAATAAAAATAATAATAATTATAAACAGTAATTAATTAATTAATTATAAAATAGTTTTTTTTAGGCTTTTAAAAATAGGTCTGAGGCCCAATAAAATCCCAGAAAATTACCCTAAGTCCGGTTTTCTATTTTGCATCCAAAAATATTATTTTCATAATATTTTAATACTGTTTAATATCAATTAAAAATCATTTAATAATTCAAACCCTGTTTTTAAATTACAGAAAATTTCCAGAAAATTCCAGAAAATTGTGAAAAATCCAGTTTTTAAAATTTTGAAAATTCAGGGGGTTTACAGTGTCCCAACTAGTCTTTAAATCGATCGCACACAGCCGTAACATATCTTCAAGTATCTGATTTGTCCTCTCTGTTTGGCCATCAGTCTGGGGGTGGTATGCGGTACTGAACTGTAGCTTGGTTCCCAAAGCAGACTGTAGGCTAGTCCAGAAACGAGATAAGAAACGTCCGTCACGGTCAGAGACGATAGAAGCAGGCACTCCGTGTAATCGAACAATCTCGTCTATGTAGATCTGTGCTAACCGATCGACGCTCCACGCAATTTTTATGGGAAGAAAGTGGGCTGATTTGGTCAAACGATCAACTATGACCCAAATCGCATCATGCCCCCGTGGCGTCTTCGGAAATCCCACAATGAAATCCATAGTGATGTTGTCCCATTTTCACTCGGGAATAGCGAGGTTCTGCATCTCTCCGCCGGGCCTTTGATGTTCAGCTTTCACCTGTTGGCAGGCCATGCACTGTGACACAAAGGTCGCCACATCCCACTTCATACCTTGCCACCAGAAGGTACCGCGTAAGTCCTTGTACATCTTAGTGCTCCCCGGATGCAAAGAATACTTCGCGTAGTGCGCTTCCGCCATAATTTTCCTCCGGAGTTCAGGGTCGCTTGGGACACATAGCCTTCCTTTCATTTGTAAGGCCCCATCTTCGCCTGCCACAAAGTCAGACGTCTTCCCTGCCTAGATCAATCCGCGTACTTTCGCTAGGAACTGATCGCCCTCCTGAGCTGACTTGATTCTATCCCGTAAACTCGGTTCAAGGCGGAGTGGTGCCAGCTGCACTCCTTGCTGCCGAACTCGAAATTCGATGCCCATCGCCTCTAGATCTCGAAGTAAACGGTTGTTTATAGATAACGAGCCCACGTGCTTTCGACTCAGAGCATCAGCAACGACGTTTCCCTTGCCCGAAGTATACGCGATCGTTAGATCATAGTCCTTAATAAGTTCTAGCCAACGCCGCTGCCGGAGGTTCAATTCCCGTTGGGTGAATAGATACTTGAGGCTCTTGTGATCTATGAAGATTTTGCAAGCAACACCGTAAAGATAATGCCTCCACAACTTCAATGCAAATACAATCGCCGCCAATTCCAAATCGTGCGTCGGGTAGTTTTTCTCGTGCGGCTTCAGTTGCCTGGAGGCGTACGATATTACCTTGTCCCTTTGCATGAGTACACATCCCAATCCGAGTCCTGAAGCGTCACTGTATATCTGAAACTCTTCTACCCTATCTGGAAGTGCTAAAATCGGAGCTGAAACAAGACGCCGCTTCAATTCACTAAAGCTGGCTTCGCATTCTTCACTCCATTTGAATACAATCCCTTTCTGAGTAAGGCGAGTCAAAGGCGAGGCCAGTTTAGAGAAATCTTTCACGTATCTACGGTAGTATCCTGCTAGGCCGAGAAAGCTTCTGATTTCGCTGGCTGACGTAGGTTGTTTCCAGTCCACCACCGCCTCTATTTTCTTCGGGTCTACGGCGACGCCTTCTGCCGAGACGACATGACCAAGGAACGCCACGCTGTTCAACCAGAACTCGCACTTGCTGAGCTTAGCGAACAACTTATGTTCTCGTAATGTCTGCAACACGATCTTCAGGTGTTCCTTGTGTTCCGCCTCGTTCTTGGAATATATTAGAATGTCGTCGATGAATACGACGACAAACTTGTCAACGTACGGCCGAAACACGCGGTTCATCAGATCCATGAAAGCTGCAGGGGCGTTCGTTAAGCCGAACGACATCACGAGAAACTCATAGTGTCCGTAACGAGTTCTGAACGCAGATTTTTGAATGTCTTCTGGTTTGATTTTCAACTGGTGATACCCTGACCTGAGATCAACTTTAGAGAACACTGTTGCACCTTGCAGTTGATCGAACAAGTCATCTATCCTTGGCAAAGGGTACTGATTTCGAACGGTCGCCTTATTTAATTCTCGGTAGTCGATACACAGCCGCATGGATCCATCCTTCTTTTTCACGAACAGAACTGGAGCACCCCACGGAGAAACGCTTGGACGTATGTATCCTCGGTCCAACAGGTCTTGCAACTGAACCTTAAGTTCTTTTAACTCTGGTGGAGCCATTCGATAAGGTGCCTTCGATATCGGTCGCGCATCCGGAAATGTGTCGATGCTGAATTCGATCTCACGATCAGGAGGCATTCCAGGCAGCTCGTCGGGGAACACGTCGAGGAAATCTGCTATAACATCAGCCTGAGCTGCATTTGCACTTTCCTGCCGAGTGTCTCGAACGGAAGCTAAGTACCCTTCACAACCCGAATGCAGCATACGCCTAGCCGAAATTGCTGATATCACCATTGCCATCTTCGGTGCAGCGCTGCACGAATAGTAGAAGTCTGCCTCGCCGGGTAGACGAAATACGACTCGCTTCTCCGCGCACTCGATTGTTGCATGGCAAGCACCCAACAAATCCATCCCGAGAATAATATCGTAATCCTTAATGTCTAATACAATGACATCTAAGGAAAGTTTCCTCCCTCCGATGCAAATATATCCATCCCTACAGATCGCATGGGCGGGCATGTCGACTCCCGAAGGTGTGCTTACGCAAAGATTCATATTTAAGGGAGTAGAAGCTAATTTATGCTCAACAGTAAAATCAGCAGATATGAAACTATGCGTAGCACCTGAATCGAATAAGACTCTAGCGGGCAATTCTCTGAAAAGTAAAGTACCTGTTACGACCGTTTCAAAGACAGATGCCTCATCCCGAGTCAAGGCATAGACTCGGCCCTGAGCACCCTGACGTTGCGGGTTTACTGGCACCGCATTTGCATCACTAGCTGGAGGCCCCTTGTTCTGATTATTCCCGTTGTTTTGATTCGGCTTACCCTCCCGGCAGTTAAACTGCTTATGGCCCAGACGACCACATTTGAAACATCCAGTAACCCGACACTCGTTTACTCGATGCCCTGCCTTGCCGCACCTGGTACAGTTCGGTGCCTGAGTCTGACCCCTGTTATCCGACGTGTGCTGACGCTTATGTGCTCCCGACCCTCCCGTTTTCTGAGGTCGTTTGTTGTTGTTGGTACGGGGGGTTTGCACTTCTGCCTTTGGGGGACAACGTCCAAAGATCCGCTCGCTGCCCAGGGCTGCTTCATAGCACTCCCTGTAGGTTTGACATTTTTGATTGATGACATCCCTACGCAACTCATCATTCAAACCCTTTTGAAAGCGATAGCACCACGCCTGCTGGTTAGGCAGGAAGTGCCCCGCAAACTTGGCCAGCTTAGCGAACACAGAATCATAATCGTCCACAGACAAACTTCCTTGGACCAAATTGCTGAAGTCTTCCTTTTGTTGGCGCACGGCTCTGGGAATGTATTGTTCAATGAAGGCTGACTTGAACATTTCCCAAGTTATTTTACAGTTGGGATTGGCATCGTAAATCCCTTGCTTCGTTGCCTCCCACCAATCATGCGCACGCAGTTCCAGCTGAACTGATGCACAAGCAACTCGCTTGGATCCCCGGATGCCAACCAGGTTGAAGAGTCTCTCCAGCTTAGCAATCCATCCCAGAACTACGTCCGGTTCCGCTCGTCCGTTGAACGTAGGGGGATGCATTTTTGTAAACTCAGCTGCTCGGCAGGAGTTCTTTGCTGAAGGCTGTGTTTCTTCGGACTCATCCTCTACCGCCACGGCCGGCGGTGGGGAAGGAGTCACAGTGGCAGTCCCGTTGCTTGGTACCAAGGATGCAATCAGTTGCATCATGGTATCTATTTGCTTCTGCTGGGAAGCAAATTGCGCCTGTTGCGTAACAGCTTGTTGTTGCTGCACCTCCATGAGATGCATAAGCCGTTCCGTCATTCCGTTCGAATCCGCTCCTCTAGATTCTCCTGAACTTGTTGGGTCGCTCTGGGTAGGCTGAGTACTGCTTGCAGCGGCAGTGTTTTTCCTAGCCATTGCTACAAAAGAGAGTAGCTTGTTAACACCCCAAAATCGATAGATTTTATAGCTACGGGCTCATTGTATAGGCGACTCTTCTGATGCAGCGGACGCCGAACGCAACTCAATAGAGAGGCGCATCAAACTCCTTTATATTCTTTTGAAATCCCAAAGAAGTACAGCCGTGCTCTGATACCAATATGTCACGCCCCAAATCCCGAAAGGGTCGTTCGTCCTCGCTGGATCCTTTACGGAACCGATTCGTCCTCGCTAGGGGCGTGATGCCGTGCGAGTCTGGAGTTGCGCTCGCACAAGGCAAGAACTTGCAGTTTTAGGAACCCATTTTGAAACACAATTGATAAAACACATTCACAGAGATTTGAACACAAATGCGGAAGAAACATGCTTTTTCATTGAATATTCAGAGTAATTTACATAGAGTTTACATTGATGCGCCTTCTCGGCTATTGAATTACATTACAAAAGATAACTCAAAATGCAGGGCGCGCTCCGTCAGATAGTCCACGTCGTTTGCACATTACGCCCTTGTATAGATTGAAGTCCATGCCTCCAAAATGAACTGACTCCAGCTATACTTCAAAATAGAGGTGCTCCTAACGCCTCCTCGCTACGCTCTAGCGTTGCACCGTCTGAGTGCCTGAAATAGTTGCCCACAACGTGGGTCAGTACTCAACTTGTACTGGTGAGCGGGATGAATCCCACTCGACTAAATCGACACTAGCTTGTTAGGGGCGAGCATGCATTAAGATAGCTTCTATAAGGAAGCAAGTGAAATCAATTCATATCAGTTGCATGTTTTGATACGAATGAAAATAGCATTGAATCCAACCAGTGCACCGACTGCTTACTCAACCGATGCACGCCTTCCCTGAAACGAAACACAAGTATACTTACCATCTGCACAAGACAATAAGTTAGCATGCGTTCTATACTATGCGGTCATTGGTGTGATCGACACCTTAGGGACGTATTTCAAGCTTAGCGGCGCGCCCTATCAGCCCGGGTAGCAAGCCCTGTTGGAGGTCCCGCTAGGCATCGTGACGAGCACGAATCAAATATTTTCCTCCGGATCGATACGGTTCCAGTGCCCCGGAAAGCCATTTCGAGGAAAGCCAAACCCTGTGCACAAGTTGTCCCAGACCATGCAAATGCATGAAATAATTCATATTACATACAATGCGTCTAATTTAACAGAAGAAGTTAAGCAGCAACATATATATATCTTATGCAACAGTTTATATTTCCCAAGCGGTATTCCGACTCAGTTATCCCATAAGTTCAAACTCTAACCGAGGCACCAGGCCGCCACCAACAACCAACTTACTTTTCTCAAAACCTCAGTTTATAAAACAAGCAAGCATATGATAATTTAGCCTACAAATCCCAAGTTCCTTTCTTAGTGGCTGGCATGCCTGTGGCTAAGGATTTCCTAGGCGTCCAACCGGGCATCATCGAGTGAACGATTGAAACTTAGAGATGTTGGCATGAAGAAGTAGGAAAGAAGGGACCAAACCACTCACTGGTTAAGGAAAAAGGTAGCTGAAACACGATTCCCGTCTAGCGACGATCAAACGTCAGTTACGCGGACCTGAAACAGCAAGAGCACCGAGTTAGAAATCTTGCCTAGCCTTCCTTGCCGAACTCCCCAAAACCTCAAAATCCAAACGATAAAACCAGCAGCGAAAACCAAGCAAATCGAAAGCAACACAAATCCCGAACCTCAAAACGGCAATCAAGAAAACCAAGCAACCAAAACACGAAAACTATTGGACTCGTTTCAATAGAGACCTTTTCATGAGTTGGAAAGGATCATCGCATTTTGTCCGTGGCAAGGATGCCGAGATCTAAGTTACGACTCAGACGGACTAGCCACAGCCCAATTACGTAGTGCCCGTCCCGGTCGGATCGGGATTTGAGGCACTACAGCATCATCTTCTCGTCTTCGAATTGCAGAGTAAAGAATTTCTCGACGAGATGGATTTTAGACATATTCTCGTCAGTTTTGTAGTACTTCTCGAGATTTTCAGACATCTCTTGCTTTCTCCTTTTTTTTGTAGGACTCTGCCATCGAGTCGTCCATAGCGTTTAGGATCAATAACCTGCAAAGGTCATTATCATACTTCCACTTGGAGTGCGCGTCCTGTGCCACACCAACTTCAAGCTCCCCTCCATCTTCTGGAATGGTAGATTCATGATCAACCAACACATAAACAACTTTGACAAGACGAAGATTCAAGGAGATCTTCCTCTTCCAAATGTTGTAGTATTCGCCATCAAACTTCTCAAGCTTGTGAAAGCTAGTATCAAAAATGTTTGAGCGGTTGTTCATTCTAACTCGGATCTTACCTTGAGGTTGTTAGTTCCGAAGCCAAATCAAAGTAGAGGAGGTCCACAAAGTAGAGACTCACACAAGAGTTTATCTCTACTAAAGTTGGTGCACTGAGATCCACACAAGAGTTTCTCTACAGTGACACACAACTCCTCAGAAGATTAAAACAAGAACAGGTTACAAACTGACGACCCAAAGAAAATGCAAATACAACAAGAATCAGAAAACCGTTCTTCTCTTTACGTTCGTAGACGCTACAACGAGAAGGAACGAAAACAAGAAAAGAAACACAAAGGAAGGAACTCCTAGCTGGGGTGATCAAAACCACCAATGCTCAAGGCAAAATTTGCGCTATACGACAAACTGCCCCCAGGATCTAGCAAGTTCACACAAGAACTTCTGAAACGCTCTTGCTCACCTTCAGATCACTCGGAAAACACTTTGTGGATGGGTGCTCACTGTTGCCGCATAATGCTCTGGTTCTTTCTGGTTTTTTCTGGTACAATTGGAATTTCTCAACATCTCAAATGAAAGAGGAGCTCCTCTATATATAGAGGAAATCAGCACATATGCGGCACGAGAAAGCACGTGTCGTATATGCGTTGTCCGACCAGATACCAAGGTGCATGTGCCGCATGCGACGCCAAATGCCGAAAGTAGCCGCTGAGAGCAGACAGCGCCGAAAGCAGCAGCGTGGCAGAGAAAACCACGCGCCGTCGCGCGATGCCTGCGCCGCACGAGCATCATGACACCGCCAACAACATATCATGTCCCCTCCACATCGGACATAGCACATTGCCTCATGGCGACTTGGCCGCATAGCACTTGGCCGCATAGCATCTGGACGCATAGCTCCTAGCCGCATAACCCCTGGCCGTATAGCCCCTGGACGCATAGCACATCGGCCGCAAAGCCAAACTAAGCATGCGCCCGAGCATGCAACTCGCGCATGAGCGCAATGCGATGATGCTGACATGCTAAGTGCAAAGTGCGCCAAAAGTGCGCCAACAAAGTGTCACTTTGCGCCCTTGAGCCCGAGTCTGAGTCGCTAAGCTCCTTCGGGACTTAGCTCCTAAGGGAACTTCCCAAATGTGATGACAAAATAAATATTGTCATAATGGGGTTCACACTTAATCCCTCTAGGAAAATCAACTCACATGGGCCACCACCCCATGTGCATATACCAATACTAAGCAAAGCTATATATTGAGATATACACATAAGTGGTTTTCCAATGTGGAACTAAAACTCCCAAAGCAAAGTGGAAAACACCAACATGAAACACAAGCTAAGTCTATGTAACACAATTTTGATATTCTTCCTATAACAATCGTTGCCAATATTTGGTCAAGCAAATATAGAAGAGTCAGATTGCCCCCTTGAGGTTGTAATGAACATTTATCGATATTTAGTCAAGCAATAGAGATGAGTTAGATTACCCTTTTGATGCTGTCTTTGTTGTGAGAGTTGACACCATAACAAATATAGTTCTGCTCTCCAAAATGCTTCATCCACTTCTACATGAATTATACCCATGTTTCAGAGACAAAAACCAACCCAAAGGTGATATCCTTATTAATATCATGAGAACAAAAGGTATACTTAACAAGTGTGATTTTGTAAAGTAAATGTCACCTAAATAACAATGATCTGTATAAATTGCGTATAAGCATTGGATAAACTGAAGCCACTAAACATAACCAAATGTACAAACTTACTTCTGTTGCAGAGCGATCTGCAAGGTCGACTTTGCTCATGACTATTATATGCTTATGAGAAGAGGGCTCTTGTCTCGGAGGCCAAAATGAAGATGTAAGTGGTATCTGCACATATATTAAAAAATGAAAGAAATAAAATAGAGGGGAAAAGTAAAAAAAGATGTGACTATGAAGAAAATAACCACCATGAAAAAGTAATGTATGGCCACTTATGCAGAGAAGAAAACTGCAGACCAAAAATTCATAAGTACGAATATCTTCTAGGCTTGGTAACAGATTATAAAAGCATTATAGCCTCTCTTTTTCTTTATCCAAACAATCTATGTACAGCCTAAGAAGCAAACCACGTTACGCATGCGAACTGTGTTTGGCCTAATTGACACCAATTACGTTGCCCAGATAAAGAGGGGAGACGGTGGTGGCACTAACAGTAATTTCCATTTGAGGAGTCAACCTAAAATAATGAAACTTTAGCCTAGTGTATGTACAGCAATGTTGCATGGCTACAAATATGGCACGACGCGTATCAGACACAGCACCAATGTCGGTGCATCCTAGTGCAAGTGTACAAATGCAACTGCAGCGTGTTTCGTTCTGATTTAGACAAAGTGAAACGACAAATGCTGCAACGTGCATACGCATTGACGTGTGTATGTACAGCAAAGCTGCATGGCTACAAATACGGAACGACACGTATCGGACACGACAGCCCGAAGTTGGTGGATTCCTAGGTGTCCTGTACAAATGCAATTGTAGTGTTCGACGAGGCTGGGTCAGGAGTTTTAACGAACAGCTGGTGGGCGTAGAGGAGCGTACTCTCGCGTCGCGTACGTCGACGACGAGGTCGACCAGCGGGACCCGGTCCCGGATGGCGCGGGAGGCTGCCGCCATGAGAGGGGTGTACCAGCCGCCTCCGCCGGCGGAGGACGATTTCTTGGAGCCGAGTTCTCTGACGGCGGCGCCGAGCCGTCTGGTGATGGAAGTGCCCGTTACCATTTTTTTGGCGGGACGGAATCACGGACAGACCGGTGCCGAACTAAACCCCCAACTAAATTTGATTTGAATATCTTTAGTGACCAATTATAAAACCCTTCAAAATCTTGACCATTGCAACACAAAAACACACAAGAGAGCCTTATTTTAATTAATACTAGGACTTACCTTAATAGTTATGAATGACCCTTTTGTCCCTGATATATGTGTATTGTGTGTGTATCATGTCCTTAGCTAACTTTACTAAATAAAATTATTCATTAAATTTAATAAAGATAGCTAGATAATTACATATAACAAAAAAAGAAAAAAGAAAAAATAGTTTGCTTTTCTGATGCATTTTGTTCTTTCTAAAGTATAGAAAAAGTTAATTAATAGACAGTTAAGATACGTGCAACGTACGTGCATATATATTAGTTAATCTATCTATATCGATAATGATATATAATAAGAAAAGTTGAGATTTTATCTTAATTTTTTTTTCCAATATACCTTTATCTATATTTATTAATTAAAATTATTTTTTAAATTTAACATAGATAGTTAGGTAATTACGTAAAATAGTATATAAGAAAAAAAAAATTAAGAGGAATAGTTTGTTCTTAAGTTAAGAAACTTTTCTCTTCTCAAATACTAAATAATTAAAAAAAATATTATTTACTTTTCTTAAGTATTATAATACAGATGCAAGGCACAGTATGTATGTAATAGTAAGATAAGGTTAGTTATAAATGAGAAATAACATGGGTGTTATTTCAAAAAATCAAAATCAAAATCATTTAAAAAGTCAAATATTCAAAGTCTAACCCAAACTCCAAACCCCAACCGGCGCCCTCCTTTTGGCCAGCTGCATCATCTTCCTTAAGTGTTCCCTAATCATTAGTTACACTGCACAGTTCAGTCGAGGTCTTATGCTTGTCATCAGTGCGAATGCTCCAGAAATCATGATTTTCTGTAGTTTGTGATTTTTGTGACAGTGTCACTTTTTCCCATTAGAACGAACATAAATTTCTGAATGTACGAGCTATTACATAAAGGAAATTGCAATTGTCAAAGACACTTTTACAATGTTTTGAATTGTCAAAATCCTTAATTTATTCCATATCAATTAAGGATAGTTTTGATTACCTACTTTGATAATCCGCAGATATTATAAAAAAAGACTCCTTGACAATTGTAATTTTCTACATAAAAGTATTTTATCCATGCTATTTACCAAAACTGATTAATGATTTGTTTACTTACCTTGTAGTGGACATTACTGGCACACCTAGTTTATTTTTAAGTTTTTAACGTAGTTTGCAGGACAGATCCGATACGGATGATATCGATACAGTTTGGTATGGCCTGATTGACTAATACCAAAAATTGAAGATCTCTTTTTCGGTCAATTCGACAAAAAAAAAAAATTTTAACGAAAAGACCAATCAACAAGGATATAAAAGTATAATAAGACTGTAAAAGCATATAAAATAAGAAAACTTATATATTGTGTATAAATCAGTCGGCAAGGATGACTACTAATTCATTCAATTTCAAAACTACTAAGAAACAACACTAAAAATACTTAAAATTATGTCTAAATGTATAAAATATATTTTCTAAAATATGAATAATTTAATAATAATTATTTACTTTCCGATACCAACAAATCCATTACTCTGATCCAAAATCGATGTACCGCCAGTTCCGATGCTCATAAAAATGATTCGATATCGATTCGGATACCGATACCGAACCTCGATTTTTAAGATATGTATCTTTCTTTCTACTTTTTTCTCCTCTATTTTTCTTCTTCCCACTTTTCCCTCCTACCAAACACACCCTTATTGATGCGAACTGTGGCTGATAGGGGAGAGCATATGTTAAATTAATTTCAGCTACACCACAAGATGTAGAATGAACATACCCAACAAGTATCACAATTGCAGGTGTGTAGAAGAAATCTAGCTGGTAGTAGTGAACAATTTTACAACTACGATTTAATCCGTGGGATTGTTGCAGCAATGCTGAAAATGAAAGGAATCTAACTGCGGGAAGAGAAACCAAAGGAACTGCCTCTGTTTTTCTGAGTCAAAATCTAAAAAGGAACCAAAGTGGATGGTTTGTTTTGTTTCCTGTTGTTGTGACTACTGGAAGTGTACTTGATTACATTTGAGAGCATGGGAGCCCATGGAATATGATGATAGTGCAGCATGGAAAAGTCGAAACTTTCGCTGGATTCCCTTCAAAGTGAGATGCTTAAAAGAGGTTAATAGAGTAAAACTTCCAGATACCTTTTCCTTGGAAATGCTGGCTAGGCGAAGTCATCTTATATTCGATCCGTTTCGCTTTTCGGTAGCTTCAGCAAGGTATTACTTACAATTCGTTTCTTGTTTCAAGTTACATTTAGCACCTCATCTACATTATATTGCTTTCAGATTCAAGTTACATTTAATTAGCACTTAAAACTCATCTTCGGGCGTGCCACAGATTGAATCTAGTCGCATATCTCTGAACAATCGCATGAATCATTCATCGGATCGAAATTGAAAATTGTTCAAATGAGTGTTAGGGATCTTAACTTCTACCATGAGGAGACCAGGGACTAAAACCTTGTAGCACATCATAGACAATTAATCTGGAGTACACGGTTTATAGGAATGAAGGTTCAGGCCCTGCAATTGTCTGAAATGGAGTTAGTTACATACATGGCATTCACTTTCGAGTAACAATGCTTCGAGGACAATAACATAGCTTACAAGCTTGCCTGTATAGTATCCACACAAGTTCATAATATTGCACTGCTCTTGCAAGGTTTGTCTACATGAAATGTGTAGATAAAGTCGTGTCCCGATTTTGCCGAGTCGATAAGTCGTCACTGGACATGATATCGTCCAGCTCTAAATTGTACTTGTATAAAGCAAGAACATACACGTGTAATAAACTAATTTAAAATAAGGTTGAAGCATCAACGCAAGCAAAATATTTGAAGACACGGTATAGGAAGAAATA
This sequence comes from Iris macrosiphon, assembly GCA_036927795.1. Classification (NCBI taxonomy): domain Eukaryota; kingdom Viridiplantae; phylum Streptophyta; class Magnoliopsida; order Asparagales; family Iridaceae; genus Iris; species Iris macrosiphon. The sequence goes on along the minus strand of JAYESA010000002.1, from coordinate 199,658,691 downwards.
GTTCTCTTTATTCATTAATTGCAGCGGAATACATAATTTCTCGTAAAGCAACTAAAACTGCCAACTTGGTTTACAAGTCACGAAACTGACAAACTGACACAAAATAATATCGTTCCATATATCATGTCCTTTTATTACATTGAAGACATAAAACACCTTGAATTTTGAAAGAAAACTTTGAAATGCTTCAGAAGAGAGCTTCGAATTCTTTGCGAGATTATTGACGCCTTTGAACGTCCGCGTTGTCCTCAACACCCATGGAGGAGGGGATCAGTATATTGGAGAATGCACTAGTGAGCGGTATAAACCTGACTTATCCAAACCAACACATATATATGTGAAGCATACAAGTTATTAATATGGTCTTTCTATTTTAGCTAGAGTCTGTTAACAATTCATAATCAGTAATAAAGCATAAACATGAACATATCACTTGTGCAGTGACATCTTACCTACAGTCAATCCGTTCCTGCAAAATAAGTATTATTAGCCGTCCATAAAAACTAAATATTAGCAATGTAGCATGTCTAAATGACGTTCATTGATGATTTCAACACCAAGGACTATACGGGGTATTACGATACATCATTTCAGTACGGATAACTAATTCCCGTTGAAGGTCCTGCAATACCTCGTACTGGAAGGATGTTTCACATAATTTTCTCTTGAACCGATGCGGTCCCGGGGGTCCGGATGCCATTCGAGGAAAGCCAAATCTTGCGCACAAGTTATCCATGGCTATGTAAGTGTATCCAACTTAGCTATAAAACATATAATGCGTGGTAATAAAAATTGAAATAAATGTTATCTAGTCTATGTTCATACTTCTCATTTCTCGAGCTACTGCTCGTAACACATCTTTCCATTTAGGGTTATCACGATTGACAATTCCTTGGTCCCAAATTATTACCAACTATTATATGGTACAAACCACTTGCATAACATTTTTGATATGATAGCTCATAAGACAATAACTGAATTACATGTTTAAGTGTCTACTATATTATCATCGTGCATAAATGTGCTAACAGTTTAATTAAAGTTCCAGTGTTTCCAATCAATAACAGTAACAATATACAAGTGACTTCTTTTATCTTTTACTTCTTACTAGGACATCATCGATCGCAAGAACGTGGACAGAAAACAAAGAAATTTTTTTTTATTAGAACATGAAGATAAATAAAAGGAGGACAATTATCACCATTGATTTGAGAATTCCTTAGGGAAAGAGAACTACTGCACAGCAATCAAGCTTCCCTTATGCTCCTTCGTGCAATTAACCAACATTGATTCAGTAACTTCTTTCTATCTTTTGTTTCTCTTTCTTTCAAAATCCAAAATGAATGCAGGAATCGATGAAGAAGAACAATGAACCATTCATTGAGAACAATAAAAATGATGGAAATATACTCTTATATAGAGTTTATTTTCCAATACACGACACATCCATCGTATTTTGGACTTATTTCAATAGAATTCAATCCATAAATAAGCTAGGATTTCAATACATTTGTCCCGATCAATCACATAACCTAGTTTGATTGAATAATACTAGCCACAAGTCAACACGGTGCCAATGTAAGAAGCGGAACACTACAGATAATAGCATAAAGTAACACGAGAAGCCATATTAATTTATTCTCAACTTAGGTTATAGTATTACAATCAACACACACTTACTAGCATGCATAAGAAGGAAGTCATTTTAAGCAAGTTCATATATACACTCAAAATAGTAGCTAGCAAACTAGGATAATTCGCATCCCCAAGCACAAACATAAAAATGGATTGCAACTGGTGAGACGATCATTAATTTCTAGTATATATGTAGCAGGCATCAATCGTTAAAAGTCGATGCTCATATATAGGCGTCCTGCATTAGCTTTACTAACTTGCAAACTGAAATTACTGGAAATTATGATACTGAAACCAATTAATCTTGAAGATCGTCTAGTTGTTCACATCCCAACCAATAAGCTGCTGTCTTCCTGCACCCACAAGCTGGCTTCCTCGGCATCAGTACTTGCTTGTCGACAAATCAAAGGAAATGTCAAAGTGTTGCAACCTTCAAAACCTGACATCAAGGAGTAGGCCAACTTGAAGTAATCCTAATAATGTAAATATCGAAACAGAAACTAAATTAAGGGTCCGTTTGGTTCACTGAAATGTAATCGTAACGATTACATTTCAGTGAACCAAACGGACCCTAAGTAGTACCAATGCTGGGTTGATTTATATAACTTGACATTTCCTGTTCAAGGTTCTGCAGTGTCATGTCTTGCTCGTCGCTGTAAGCGTTCATACTATGCAGAGGACTCGGGAAGTATGATAAATTACTTCCATTCCCGTTGAGCCCATCGATGAAGAAATCTTCTGCCAACCTTGAGCAGGATGATACAGGAGAGATGGTACTTGACGGGCATGCTTCTGCGGAATAAGTGAACCGAGTCGCAAGTGCTGATTCAGACAATATGCTAATTTCCAGATTGAAATCCTACATCACATAAATTTGAACGGTTAGTTAAGCAACTAAGTGAACTAAGTGTTGGTGTTGGTGTTGGATGGAATTTCCAAAAATATTTCGGAGTACAACGAGCGGCATCCATGTGTCAGATAAGTTCGGAAAGTCGAAGACGACAAAGGAAGTAAATTTCAGCAACATCAAAAATTAGAAAGAAAAAAAGCTTCAGCGGTATACCGATGTCGAGGGCTGAGGCCGAATTTGGATATTTTATTTACATCTTTAAATCTAATCAACGGTCCAGATTGGTACAGAATTTAGGGGGCTTTAAATAGGTCTTTCATAACCCTAATTCTCTATCACAATCTACCGGAGAGAGAAATCAAAGAAGAGAGTTTTCAAGCTTGCAACTTTCGAAGAGTTTTCTAGTTTGCAACTGTCGAAAATAACAGAGAGAGATTGGCGGTGGCTGCTTTGAAAAGCGAGATCGTTTCGGATGATTGTTCCCGTCATCTCCATTCTTCGTTAACCTCTTGTAATCCGTTTTCATTGCTCTGAGTAGTTGCAGTGATCCGGCTGTATCGGTGGAGAAATTTGTATAGATGTTACATTCTAATTCCAATTCATTAGTGAAGGCTTTTCAAAGGGTTAGACTCCGGTCATCCCGTAATTTTTTCCGTAAGAATTTTTTTACGTCAAAATTGTTTGGGTTTGGCTATGTCTATGATTTTGGTAAGTTTCTCGTAGTTTCTTGGATTAATGTGATTCTAATTTGTTTTGCTACAAATTACCTCTGGACAGTTGTGCAAAAACTGAGATCCCGAGAAATCAGTAGTCTGATTGTTTCCCATGACAAATGGCTGCGTCTCTGCCATCCTGCCACTCTCCGAAGAAGAGATGGGCGAAGTCGGATCGTGACTCATTCCGAACAGACTTGCAGCAGGAGGCGACGAGTGTTCCTCGGAGCTACCTACGACTTTGCGAGAGCAGTTCTTTCTCGGGCTGAACTCGCTCGCAGCAGCACAAGGTACTAAGCTTCGTTTCCCTTTCGTCTGTACTAGTCCGCCTCTCTTGACCACTCGGCACAAAGCGAATGCTCCCTGTAACCAAGAAATGTGGCCAATGACCATTTGTGTTAGGATTGGCTAGTATGATGAATGATGATGTGGATGAATTAGCAAAGGATTAATGTACGTACCAGGAAATTAGGAGTTGGTTGAGAGAGGTGTTGACAAAGACGGTACTCGTGCATAACCCAATCCGTTCTTTCTCCTCCGGGAGCCCGGCCGCGGTGGAACACGAGGGTCTTCCTCAGCCCTTGGACGGAGGACTCGCAGTAGACTTTGCGGTCTTTCCCGGTGGCTTTCCAGTACCCCGACGCCGTTGCTCGATTGCTCCTCGATCCGTTCGGGTACTTCCGGTCCCGGGGACAGAAGAAGAACCACTCCATGTCCCTCATGGGAAGGAATGATTTTTCTACAGAGACAAAAACATATATTTATATTATATAAACCTAAGAATTATTGCTTTTTGTATGTGATGCAAGAATCTTATAACTTACCGAACAAGGAAGGAAAAATTCTTGTTTTGGATTGTGTTTTCCTACGTGGCAAGATTATATTCACACAAGACAATAAGACAGAAAAGTGTTTTTCGATGCTGCAAAAGTATCGAGAAGAAAATAAAAACTATTTTTTCCAACTTTCAAGATAACTTTTCTGCTTCTTCATTTTTTTTTTCTTTTTTATAAATATTTTTATTCAATTATATTTTGAAATATTAAGTTGTGATTCCTAGGAGACAACTATTTTTTTTCAAACTCACAACAGGACTGGAGATGCTCTTAAGACTTCAAGAACTACGTACCATAACTTTCTGCAGTGGATAAAAAGAAGCGGGGTCGACTAAAGAAGATGCTCATGACCAAAGCTTTTCGTCCAAGTAACTAAAAAGTATCCTAGGCTCATTTAACCGTGTCGGGTTATTTTCACGTGCAATCGAAGAAAGGGTATACTACTAGGAAAGTGACATATTGAAGTAAAATTAATGGCCAACAAAACCATGTCACTGACCATTTTTAACTTGGGGTACAGATAGGATTGGGATTGGAGCAAAGTTTTAGTCCTATCTTAGGAGTGAGCATTCGGTTTATTCTAAAAATCTAAATTCGAAAACGAACCAAAATTAGTCAAAACCGAAATCTAACCGAATCAGCTATTCGGTTTGTTCGGTTGGACTATTGTTATTGTTTAATGGATCGGATCCAAATTTGAAATCGTAGTTAAATTATATTAAAAATTATAATTTTATACACACATTTGTTGAATTTCAAATTTACGTCCAATTAGTTGGTTTCAATATATATATATATATATATATATATATATATATATATATATATATATATATATATATATATATATATATATTTGTTTTCAAAATATACACATTTTTAATTATAAAATATGCATAGAATAAGGATATTTATATAATTGTATAAATGTTATTCGGTTTTCGGCTTTGGACCGAAATCTGAAACCGAAATCGAAACCGAATAAGAAAATTTTAGTATTTTCAAAACCGAAATCGATCCGAAATCTTTTCAAACCGAACCGAATCTCTTTTTCGGTTCGGTTCGATTTTCGGTTCAAAATCGAATAATGCTCACCCCTATTCTACCGAGAAAAACTTTGATACAGATGGTTGTATCAAAGTTTTGATACAGGCACTATATGACTAGTGGGCCCCGCCTCAAATTATATATATATATATATATATATATATATATATATATATATATATATATATATATATATACATACACGCTTTACGAGAAGATATGGGGGGCCACTTGTCATAAAGTGGCTGTATCAAAAATTCTGATAGAACCATCCGTATCAAAGTGTTTTCCCGTCCTACCTCGTCTACGAGTTCCTAAATATGGAAACATATAGCATTACAATCACCGAACTCAACTGGCTCTTGTGGTCGGTGAGAAGAGGTATAACCTCCCTGGGTGGGCGGAGGGCTCGGGATCAAACCGCGGAGGAGGTGCGGAGACAGTGGATCCAGATGACATGCAACGCAGGGTGGCGTAAAGTCCCGTGCGTATCGCTACAATCGGTTGAGATAGGAAATAAGCAGTTGCGGAATATATATGATGGCATTACCTGGAAGCTGCCACGGATCAAACTTGTACAAATCGATCACCGGAATCACTTCCAGCTCGATCGCCAGCCCGTCCACTCTCCTCTTCAAGTAGTAACCCACCAGTTCGTCGTCCGTCGGATGGAATCGGAATCCGGGAGGCAGTGACGTGTGACCCATCCTCAACAATGAAGGAAAGGCTAATGAAGGTTGGTCCAAAAATACACCAACCTAGCTATAAATATAAATATAAATATAAATATATATGTATATATAATATACTACTAGTTATACGATATTGTACTGTTTCTAGGATTCTAGAAAGTATCTATTGAAAATCTGAAATATCCAAAAGTAGAAGCTCTTCTCGACACGGAATTTTCCGAGAACAGATGAGAATTTGAAGAGTTTGTTGCCGTTGTAGAGCAGAATCATTATTTTTCTCAGAACTCCAGAATGTACAAAATTGCCAACCAATATACAAAGGTTGGTCAGTGTGAACAAATGCCAAGGCACATAGCAAAACCAATCAAAATTTGAAGATTTCTCTGAAACTTTGAATGCAAGAAATTGAGGGTCACTTTGATCGAGAGTGTGGGGAGGGAGAGTTAAAGGAAGAGGGAGAGAATAAATATATATGGCTTGATTGAGGGGTGTTTATATAGAGAGGAGCTGTGCGGAAATTCCAAGCGTGTGACCACTGGAAAAGTCTACCGATTTGTTCACACTTGAATCCGGTTTCCCGCCAATAAAATATAGCCGTTATATTCGCACACTTTTGTGGCATCTACACTGGCTCAAATTCCATCCGCGTCATCCTGTCGGCTCGCCCAAATTTGGCAAACTATTATCCTGCTGAGAAGAACGGCAGTTTAACTTCTACTTTTATCGTTATGTATCAACATTTATCAATTTGGCGACGAACTATTTTTATTTTATTTTCCATTCTTACATAACCTTTATGATTATATTATCAACAATGCAAATGCTGATCATTTGCAGAACATTCGTGTATCGGTATCGCATTTGAGTATCAAATGGAGTCTTGAATGAAAACAATGCAAATCAAAATTGTGGACAAGTTCAGGATAAATTGATGTATTTCAAGGCTATCAGAAAGTTTTGAGCGGTAATAGATAGTTTTTTTTTTCTCTTCTACTGAACAGCGGTGATGTGCTTATTATATTGGGCAGGGGTGAACGTTCTGTTTATTCGATTTTAATCCAATCGAAATATTCAAAATTAAGTAAATTTAAATTCTAAAAATTTAAAATCAAAATCAAAATCGAATCAAAATAAGCCAAAACCGAAACCGAACCGAATAATCAATTTGGTTTCTTCGGTTAGACTATTTAGATTGTTTAACGGGTAGGGCCTAAAGTTGGAATCGTAATTAAATTTTATTAAAAATTATAATTTTTTATACACAAATTTGTTGTATTTCAAAGTTGTGTCCAAATTTGGACCAGTTATTAAATTATCAAAGTTGGACTTCAGAGTAGATACACAGAATAATTATTTTTATGCCCATGAAAAGAAGAAAACTTATCTTTCGCAGAAAAACCAATCAACAAATTTAAATATTATTTCAATCAATTTCAAAAATACTAAAAAATAACACAAAAAATACTTAAAATTATATATATATATATATATATATATATATATATATATATATATATATATATATATATATATATATATATATATATAATTTTAATAAATATTTAATTTTTGATATAAAACTTCGATTCTTCGATACGAAGCAGTCAATATCGTTACTCACAAGGACGATCCGATACCGATTGTGATACGAAACTGCGGCCTCTCTTGTAATTTGGCAAAGACTCGTTTCCTTGATCACCATAATATAAACCCGGGGACTTGATCCCCACGTTTAATCTCAATATGAAATTTTTTTGGTTTAATGTTTTTTATCCATGTAATTTAATGGAAAAGTTTCATAATACAAGATCTCGTGCAGTCATGCAGTTGAGTTGCTATATGACATGGTTTGCTACACCAATTTAATTCAAAAATGATGGAATTCGATGGAAAATATATGACGACCTTCATCGAAATGATTTTTAATGTGCCGTCGCGTATTAACAGTGATCATTTTATTATGATTCAAAGGTAAGAGTCTGTGAAGTTGTGATCAGTTGGTTACAATGGAATATTTTCATGAAGATGAACAAAATTTGAATTCTTTTTTTAGAAACTTAGTTTCTAACTCGATGACAAAAAAAATTAAAAAAAAAAGTAGGAGTTTGACTTAGATTCTTTGCACAAGAAAAGTAATCAGCCAGGGTGGTTTTGCATCAGCATGGCCAGTGATGGCACTGAGAATGCCTTTGCTGAGCTCAAAGGGAATGATGATGTGCTTGTTAATGTTTGGTGGGATTCCCCAACTGACCTAGAGAAGCCCCTCCTCCTTGTTGCTTTACTTTTGGGACCGCCGTGTCTCATGATTAGAGGAATGGTCCTGCCAGTGCTACTTCTTTATTATGTGACACATCTAGTTTGAAAACAAACTTAGTCAAAAAGGACAAGTTATAAAAATTAAGAAAATGGTTCAAGACTCGTAAGGGTGAGCATGATTCGGTTTTGGACCGAAAAACGATCCAAACCGAACTCAATAAAAGATTCGGTTCGATTCTAAAAAAAAAATTTTAATTCGATTTCGATTTTAAAAATACTAAATTTTTTTATTCGGTTTCGATTTTGGATTTCGATTTCGGTCCAAAACCGAAAACTTAATAAGATTTATTCAATCATGTAAATATTCTAATTATATGCATATTTTGTGATTAAAATTGTGTATATTTTGAAAACAACAATTATATCTATATGTTTTGAAGCCCAACTTTGGACACAACGTTGACATACAATAAATACGTGTATAAAATAATAATTTTTAATATAATTTAATCACGATCTCAATTTTGGATCCGATCTATTAAATAATAGCAATAGTCCAACCGAACAAACCGAATAAATAGAATAAACTGAATAGATTATTGGGTTTGGTTCGGTTTTGGCTAATTTCGGTTCTATTTCGATTTTGAATTTTAGAATTTCGGTCTATTCGGTTTTGACTATCTTGGTTCGGATGAAACCGAATAAATTGAATGATCATTTCTATTTAAGAGTATTTTATAATAGGGGAAGTCAATCCCTGAGGTCACATTTGGTTAGTGAAATCAGGACCTTGGAAAAAAAAAGTTATTTCTTTCCTGTCTTTTGGAAGGGAGAAAATGATTTTTCTACTCATTTCATGGATTCACTTTTTCACTCCTAATTATTCACTTTTTCTTCCAATTTTTCAGACATTTACAAATACCGGAAAGAAAAATTAAAAAAAATTCAATTTCTCAAAGGAAATACTTCCACTGTTAATTTGGATGCTACGAAAGTAGATAAAGTAAAAAAAATATGTTATAACAATTATTAAACCAAAACAATTTATTAACTAATTATTTTACTTTTTAAAATTTATGTCTATTTCTAAATTTTGATAACCTTAATTAAACAAAAAAAAATTATTTTGTTTTGTTTAATTTATATATATTAACAAATATTTTTTATTACTAATCTAGATTTACATTACCGAGATGGTCCAATTTTTGGAGGACTCCGTACTTTTTAGCTACTGTGTCTAAGTATCCACCAAATTTAATTTAATGACATAGTCTATATTTAAGTAATCCACCAAATTTAATATTAAATTAAATTAATAATTAAATTTTATTAAAAAACAGTGCTTATTAAATAAAAATAAAAAGGGTCAGCAGCACTTATAAATTAATAAAAATTGGTACTTTCGATCAACATCCGTGGATGTGAAACAAGTAAAATTAGGGCAACAATTTTGGCCGAGAGGAATTGCAGATTTTTTTTTTTTTTTTGATAGTTTTATGTCGACACTTTCACTGTTGCCAAATAACAGAAGTGACCAAACAGTGAAACTGCAGCACAAAAACATTTTGCTTGCAACCATTTTCGTACAACCAAACACGTACTAAGAGGAATGTTGGTATCTCATTGAGATGGAAAAAGGAGTTACTCATCGAGACATGATATTGAATTTGGGGTCCAGTAACAAACATATTCATTAGATTGTCCTACCCAAAGAATTTCATGAATCTTAGGGCATCTCACGGAATTCCAATTCAATAAAGAGAATCAGTCACACTTCAGATGCATGTAGAACTAGGTTTAAAAGAAACAAAAATTGGTACTAATTTAAAACTAAGGAAATTTTTGCATACCATCCAAAATATTTTCTGATTTTAGTATGCACAATTATTATATTCCATTTCCAGGCGGATTTTCTAAGAGGAATTCGACAAAGAAGAGCTAAAGTGGTTTAAGACCTTGGCTGTAAGAGGAGTTTAATATTTGTACTAAGTAATTATATTCATCCCTCCAAAATATTTTTCTAAACATTATTTTTTATGTTACAACTAGACATGACATGTTAGATTATATTATATAAAATCTAATATAGCAGCTGACATGATAAATTAATTCAAAAAACTGTTCATTCAATTTTTTTAATTTTAATATTAAAATTTGTTATGTCAGCTATCACATTAACTGTCACGTCAGATGGTACACAAGAAGAGATTGGTAGGGAGGGACATTCTAGAGGGATAAATAATTCGAGATTTTCTAATAGGTATTAGCAGTTTCGAAACTGTGACGTACATTTTAAGACTGAATATAACGAAAATTACTTGCCCCTTTCTACAAGGTCGACACTACTTTAAAACAATTCGTACTTTTTCGGTGGAATAAGCAAAATAATTTGTCATTAATTATCACGTACGAGAAGTATTTTGAAAATAAATAAAGTGGAGGTGAAAAGTAGTCCACAATTGAAATTAAAAGAAAAGAAAAGAAAAGAAAAGTTTGTGATAGAGTTTGAAGCATTCTGTGTACTTAACTTCTTAATTAGGAGGCACATAGGAAAGGAATAATAAAGACATAAAGCACTAATCTGTCGGAAAGGCTTTATTGCAACTTGGTTGCTTTAAAAAGCATTAATTTGTGTGGATATTGTATAATTCTACTTACATAAAAAGACAGTAACACGTAATGTGAAACATCTATTATTCTCACTGCCACTTGAATTTGATAGGACGCGTGGAGACATTGATACATGGAGGGGTTTTAGTTTAGTTAAATTAGATATCATTTTTTTTTTTGTAAATTAGTAGTAGGATCACATATAATGTATGATATTAGAGATTGGATCTACAAAATATCCAACGTTAGTATATGGGTCTTAAAATTATTGTTTATAAGCCTACGCGAACAGTAATTTTAAGACCTAAACTCTAATGTCGGACACTTTAGAGACCCAAATCCTAATATCACATATTATATGAGACCATATTACTAAATTATTCTTTTTTTTTTTTGGCTCAACTCTTTTGATATCTCATACATGCTCTAATAATTTATATCAAATTTAATTATACATTTACTTAAGATTTAAGAAGACTTTATATAAAGTTTATAAAAACTATAAATCAATTATGATCAAAATAATGAATTTAAAGAGACATTACATAGAATTTATAAAAGAGTAAAACAAATTAAAATTATCTGGCATATGGGGGATGTTCTTGCGTCGTGCGAGTGGGGTACTCGTGCGAGCAGGCTCCACACAACGAGTCTGAGTACTGATGACTGGCACATTCTGAGCCCGTGCACTGAAATTAAAAAAAAATGTTTACTGGTTATGTTTGCTTAGGTTTTGCTTACAGTTTGCAATTATTTACTGGTTATGTTTGCTTAGGTTTTTCTTACAGTTTGCAGTTATTTACTGGCTATGTTTGCTTAAGTTCTGTTTGTTTATTGTTTAGATTAAAAGTACAAATATTAGGACTAGGTCATGGTTAGGCAGCTTAGATTACTCACTTAATTATGCAATATTTATTAGGTAATATCAATCAATGGCAACAATTTCATATTATGCATTATGCGTATTTTTTCATTTTTATTGAAATTTAATATTTATAGTTCATATATTGAAAAGATATATTTATTTTTTTAGATGTCGCACAAAGGTGATTCACCTCAACCACCAACTAGTTCTCAAGCCATTAATGAGCCAATTATCGCACGAAGGTGATTTCAAGGATATAATTTCGACACTTGGAGAAGATCAAGGAGTAACACGATTGTGACATCTAAAATATCTGGTGAACCCCCCACACTTCTGAATTTTCAGACATGCATGGACCACCACTTAAATCGTGTCATGTTCCAGAACCAGAATACTGGAGAGCGAAGGCGGACAAAGCCAACTGTGTACACCAGAGTACTCAATACCCCGAGATACAATCGCGGCTGTCTAGACATGTGAGGATTTTATTCTACAGTCCAACAGTCATTCATTGGTCAAGAGTCCTATGTGTCTCAATCTTAAGCAAGCAATAAGTTACAAGATGTATGATCATCAAACATATAATAGTAAGGCATCCCAAACTATACATATACAGATGATCATGAAGCTAGTTACAAAATAAAAAACTAACAAGAGTACAATATTACATGATAAACTCTAGCTATAGTCTAGAATATGCTTTACATGTAGGCCCGCAGGTTAGAATGTCAAGTTCTAAAACTCGAGCTAAATACGTACTCGGTGGCTAAACGTCTCAAAAGTATAAGTACAAGATCAAGTGGGTGATGAAAAAGAAATACACTCATGTCCTCGGGTGCTCTTGTTGTTCACCATCTTGAGGCAGGAAATATGGTAGATCTTGCGGCCCTACTTCAAAATTTGGCCATACAAAATCAGTGGGGTCAGACCCCAAAATAGCAAGTACCACAAGGGAGCCAACTTAGGAACTAAAACTAGCATGCAGACAAATTAGTATAAAATAGCACAATGAACAGTTAAATAAGTGCAATAGGTGAAATAACAGTTAAACAGTTCTGGAGTAATTAAACAAGAATATCTGAAATCAGTACTAAGGTTACAGTCTCAGGATCAGTTGTTAAACATATCAGGACTAGACTAGACTAGACTAAAAATCAAGCAATCACGACCAATCATGCCCTACGGCTTACTCTTATTAGCTAATTAGGGTTATCACATTCCTAGTTACTAACACATGATGTTTGAGATTCCATAAAGCCACATGCCCTGTAGACTATCCGGGTTATCCAAGTGTAAGGATACATATAATAGATTATATCAGGTATAGTAATTTACAGGAACATGCAACACCCGACGGCGTGCTGGAAGTGTGCCCCTCACGACAGAGAGCTCTAAAACCATCAGGTGTCACTGGGATACCGGAATTGTATGTAGCCAAAAAATCTCTCTAGATGCTTTTAATACATTATTCTAGTTGTTATCATGTGCAAGTTATTAAGAAGTACTGACCGTGGTGCTCAAAAATTTGCCTTATACATGCCGTGCGTGATTGAACCTGCAAGTATCTAAGACCGTTGGATCATCAGGCAGCCCCGAACCAGGGGAATGCATCAAGACAAGTCAATCACTGTACAGAATCAAGATTCAAGTATCCCGTGTACTCGTGTTCAAAGTGCATTTGCGTCTCAAGTTCCAGTGCACTCCTGTTCCCGTGTATCTCGTGATAATTGACTGACCCAACAACTGCATGTCGCGGACAACCTGTGTACAAGGTAATGAACGTTCAAGTTCCTGCGGGCGGCTACACCGGGGCACCGGAGCCGATCCGATCCGGACGGAACTTTCTGATAGTCTAACGTGAGTGGACGGCATGGAGTGAACGCCCCTATGGCCTAGCGTCTCGCTCCATACCGTCCCGGGCGAGGTGACGTGTAGCGACACAAGACCTCTCGCACCCAACCGCCCAAAGACTATAAACGGTCCTTTATGGCTTCGCCAGCGACAACTGTTCATATAGATAAGTCATCCTCGCTTAGCGGCTATCCGCGTGCGAGTCATTGCATCGTGTCAAGAAACAACTAAACACCTGAACGATCAAGACATAACGACTCTCTTGTTGCATATGCTATTGGTTTGGTTTTCATCAAGTATGCCTCCTGAATGTTTTATACTTGCCCGTGCTTAAATCAATAATGTTTGCCTTGGACAGGAAAGGACAAATGGTAAGTCTCGCCGTGTTTCCTCTCATATCGAACGGCGCACTGCCGACACGAGTCAGGCTATTCAATATTTGTATGAAACTGATCCTAAGGCAACTAGAAAGATAACATAATAGTTGTGCACGAAACCTGTATAACGTGTTTGGATTTGTCGAGCGGGCGAGTAGCTTCCCCACCAGTGCATTCAATGTACTGATAATCCACCAGTTTGTATGCAGGGTGCGGGAGAACCTCGTTCGGTGCGGACGCCTCCAACGTGCGTGCTAAGGCGTGGACATCACTCCGAAGCAACGGTGCGTCCGGGACTGAAGCACATATACAAGACATAAGTTGTGAACATCACCTGAACATCGACTCTACAATCATTCCACAATTGTAGCCACTTGGCACGCTTTTACTGTTTCAGAGAGAGAGGCTCGAGCGACTTGTAATCTCGGCTATACGCCGCCTGTAATACATGTTTCATATCAATAAAGAGATTACTTTACTTGTTTCAATGCTTCCGCTATATTTGCCGACTCAGTGAACCTGTTACCGATCGCCTATGCGTTCATGACTCCGCTGCACTCGGATAATCTGTGCGACTCTGTAGCTTAGAACTCTTATCGCCAGCCAATGAATCAAGGCCTTGCACGGGCGTGGCTCACGCTCGTGCGGCATCACGCCCGGATGGGTCAAGCGATCGTTCCGCGAGAGCGCTGGCGAGGGTGATTCCCGCCTAGCGGGAACGGCCAATTTGCCTGCGGGAGATCGGGGCGTGACGTCACGCCCCGGCCCCTCCCGGGCCGCTGCTCCGCCCTGCCCCGCGCCCGTGCGACCGGGGATTAACGAACCGGACACGTATCACCGTGCCTCGGCGCGCCGGACGCGAATCACCGCGCCCGTCGCGCGGGTGCGACGGAGGAAGGGGAGCCAAGCGAATGGCCCGTTCGAGCTTTCGGGGGACGTGATGCCGCACGGGCCTGGGGTTGCGCCCGTGCAAGGCCAATCGTTTAAGTTGATAGTTGGCTATCATCGCATCAATCGAGTAAGCAGCGGAAAGGGACTTGTTGCAATGCAATGCATTAGCCAACTGAGTGTTCGGGACAATCGAGGCAACTTGGGTTTCCTTTAGCAAAGGCACACGTTCGTTCCATACATTATGCCCCCTTATACGATAGCATTCTCGGGGCAACAATCGAAACCAGAATTCCGGGTCTTCGGGACTGTGGCACGCCTATCGCTTCCTCGGACGATCCAGTACTTGCGAACAAGTAAACTGTTGGTGGGTCAGCACTTTATACAAGTACTGGTGAGATAAATCAACTGAACAGAAACAAGCATTCACTCAAACAGGCACTAAGTAATCATGTTATAAAATATTACATTACTAGTGATCTTTCTAGTTTTACCTAGGTTCGTTTCATGCAGTTCTAGCAGAGTCGATTTACTTGTTAGAAACATGTTTGGAAACAGAGTTTCATATTGAATATGCAAGCAAGCAAACCGTTCATGTTTCAGGGTGTGCGCAGCGTGTCTCGTGCGACTCGAGGGTCTGATGCAAAGCTAGACACACGATGCACATTCTTAGGGGCAGTCACTATCCAAGCCAACACAATGACTTAGCTATATGCAGGGCGGTCCCCGAGTATTCAGGATCGGCAGCGGTTATAGTCCAGCATACCAATGACTCTTTATCTGATGCTAGAGGCAGCTGTGACTCATGGTTGCTTTGTACTATCATGGTAGCAGCCGGGACACATGCAGTTCAGCTCTCCACCAATAGCCATTGTCCGACCGCGTGCGAATGCATGGAACACTATCAATTAAACTCTAGTATGCAGACGAGATGAACCATCAGAATACACTTGTTGTTGCGGGGCAATCCGACTTATCACTTGAACACGTTCAGGCACAGTATGGTTCTCTCGAAGCATAGACGATAGTGAACATATTCATGCACTCTAAGCAGGCGATTCAGGATTCTCGTTAAGCAGGCATTGTTTCAAAGACAAGCTAGGTGAGTTCGTTCATTAACATGCAAGGCAGGTTCTATCATTCTCTTAAGAAAAATATTGCAAGCAAAAACTCAGGTTATTATTAAGGCGTGCAAGAATCAGAGAACGAAGTTCTGCCCACTCACCTTGATATATAACGCCGGCGCGGAGTGGGGCGTTAAATACTTACCAACCAACAAAAAGTTTCGTCCTCGAAACTTCAAGGATAAACTTCTCGATATCCCGAGTAGTGATAGTGCCGTCCCTCGCCGTACTCAATCGAAACAATCAAGCAATTCAAGTTCAGGAAACATTTTGCACTTTGAGAATATCTATGGACTTATTGTATGGAACGCTCTTTGCAAAACCATATCGATAATATCTCAGAGTCATAGCAACGGTTTGGGCCAGAGAATCGATTCCGCTCTGATACCATTCTGTCACGCCCCGGCCCCGCCCGGGCCGCCGCTCCGCCCTGTCCCGCGCTCGTGCGGCCGGGGATTAACGAACCGGACACGTATCACCGTGCCTCGGCGCGCCGGACGCGAATCACCGCGCCCGTCCCGCGGGTGCGAGGGAGGAAGGGGAGCCAAGCGAATGGCCCGTTCGAGCTTTCGGGGGACGTGATGCCGCACGGGCCTGGGGTTGCGCCCGTGCAAGGCTAATCGTTTAAGTTGATAGTTGGCTATCATCGCATCAATCGAGTAAGCAGCGGAAAGGGACTTGTTGCAATGCAATGCATTAGCCAACTGAGTGTTCGGGACAATCGAGGCAACTTGGGTTTCCTTTAGCAAAGGCACACGTTCGTTCCATACATTATGCCCCCTTATACGATAGCATTCTCGGGGCAACAATCGAAACCAGGATTCCGGGTCTTCGGGACTGTGGCACGCCTATCGCTTCATCGGACGATCCAGTACCTGCGAACAAGTAAACTGTTGGTGGGTCAGCACTTTATACAAGTACTGGTGAGATAAATCAACTGAACAGAAACAAGCATTCACTCAAACAGGCACTAAGTAATCATGTTATAAAATATTACATTACTAGTGATCTTTCTAGTTTTACCTAGGTTCGTTTCATGCAGTTCTAGCAGAGTCGATTTACTTGTTAGAAACATGTTTGGAAACAGAGTTTCATATTGAATATGCAAGCAAGCAAACCGTTCATGTTTCAGGGTGTGCGCAGCGTGTCTCGTGCGACTCGAGGGTCTGATGCAAAGCTAGACACACGATGCACATTCTTAGGGGCAGTCACTATCCAAGCCAACACAATGACTTAGCTATATGCAGGGCGGTCCCCGAGTATTCAGGATCGGCAGCGGTTATAGTCCAGCATACCAATGACTCTTTATCTGATGCTAGAGGCAGCTGTGACTCATGGTTGCTTTGCACTATTATGGTAGCAGCCGGGACACATGCAGTTCAGCTCTCCACCAATAGCCATTGTCCGACCGCGTGCGAATGCATGGAACACTATCAATTAAACTCTAGTATGCAGACGAGATGAACCATCAGAATACACTTGTTGTTGCGGGGCAATCCGACTTATCACTTGAACACGTTCAGGCACAGTATGGTTCTCTCGAAGCATAGACGATAGTGAACATATTCATGCACTCTAAGCAGGCGATTCAGGATTCTCGTTAAGCAGGCATTGTTTCAAAGACAAGCTAGGTGAGTTCGTTCATTAACATGCAAGGCAGGTTCTATCATTCTCTTAAGAAAAATATTGCAAGCAAAAACTCAGGTTATTATTAAGGCGTGCAAGAATCAGAGAACGAAGTTCTGCCCACTCACCTTGATATATAACGCCGGCGCGGAGTGGGGCGTTACAATGCAGGACAGGACATGAGCTTGACAAGTACATTCAGGACAGGAACAAGCAAATCAACCACAAAAATTTATCTTATCAGTTCAAGTATTACAGTTCAAAAAATTCTAGCATGTCAGGAGTGTGCTTTGTCGAGCCACTATCAGGAGTATCGGTACATGTCAGTTTAACTTGATACGACGAGCTATTATCAGAAATATTAGGGCAGATATGGTATCGGGAGTTCAAGATTAACAGTGTCAATACAATCTATGTACAATTCTAGCATGTCAGGAGTGCGCTTCGTCGAGCCACTATCAGGAATATCAGTACATGTAAGGTGTTAAAAGTTCAGATTAACAGTGACAATACAATCCATGTTCAAGAAATTTTAGGTTCTGACAGGTTGTCACAATCAGGCTATAAGCAGTTTAGAGAAAGATTAGATGCATAGGAATCAAGCATAATAGGCTAAACAAGAAAATATATTAAAAAAAGTTAAACTAATACAAGTATCGTAGGAGCATGAGATAAGCAGGCGCATGAAAATGGTCGCATGACCAAGTCTGACACATGGATCATAACAGGCGCATGGAATTAAGGCCGCATGGAAGAGCTGACTGCATGGGAGAGCAAAGTCCACTCCTCGGGATAAGATGAGTGACATGCAATAAATACAAAGTCAGGAAAATGACTGATGTGACTGGCCGTGTCAGAGAAGTGACCGATGTGACTGGTCAAGACAGGGAGTCAGAGGAAAAAGACAAAAATCAGGGAAAGTTGTGCCAAGGTCGGTTCAGTCATGCGCTCAATCAAGGAAGAGGCACATGAGTCTTTGGCCGCATGGATACCTTTATGCGCCCAGTGAGTCAACACAAAGAATTTCTCCCACTTAGCTTTTTCAAGTACTTTGTTTCAAAAACTCAAGTGTGGATTCAGTCATGCGCCCAACAATTTAGGCACATGCTGCAAGGATATGCGACAAAGAGTTTCGTACCGCATGACACTCTCTGTCGCATAGACGTCGGGCGCATGAAGTCACATCGTCCCAAAAATAACAAGTCTGTCAAGGAAAAGCTCCAAGTCTGAAAACTTGTATTCTTCATGAAATCCTCATTTCAAGTCCGAATCCCGCAAGGTAAAGTTTAAAACCGCATGAAATCAAGTGCTCATCAACATGGAACTATTAGTTTTGGAAAACATCAAGTTTTAAGAGATCAAAACCAAGTAAACTCATGGAATCTACAAACTGAAAACTTAGATCACTCAAACAAGTCATCAAAATCGAAAATACCAAGAATTAAACATGTAAAGAAACTCATTGAGAGCAATATAGAGCAATAAAAATATAAGAAAGCTAAATAAGTGCAATATAGCAAGTTCTTCCTTATTGGCAAGATGTACTTGCCTAAATCCACTACTAAACTACTACCACTACTACCCAAGGCAAGCTCACGGCTGGGGCTAGGATTCGGCCAAGGATATGAGAGGGAGAAGAAAAAGAAAGAAAAAGAGGGAAATGAAGAAGGATGAGGAGGAAAGAGAAAGGGAAGGCTCTATATAGCAAAGGGTGACTAGCACTATACACAATTCTAGAAATTACATGAAAGCAGCTAGAAAAATCCATAAATTACACGAGAAGTAATATACAGCTATAACACACATATACCAGATAAAATACAATAATACTAAAATAGTGAGACGGGTCTTACACTTGTAATATTTTTTTTCTTTGTTTACTGCAGCATCTTTTTAAACATGCTGATGCTGCCATGAAGTTGGTGTAATATTTTTAAACATGCTACCATGATGCTGGTGTAATCTTATTTCTTTGCTTTTTTTTTGTGTTCTTTTTTACTGTAGCTTGGATTGGTGCTGCAGTTTCTGTTGCATTTTGAAAATGCTGAAAATAAATAATTTTTACTGTTATTTTTGCAGTTCATTTGGTTCTAGAAGGCCCGATCCACTTGGGCCCATGGACCCCAACCAACCGAGTGAAAAAATTGATGTCTCGAAAAAAAATTCTCTAAGACTGACTAGTTCTAATTCTAATTAGCTGCGAGTAAGGAATAATATGTCCCGCTAAAAAATATATTTTTATGGCAAATATTTTAGACACAGTAGACCCCACAGGCAGCCATGAACAACAATCAGCAGCAACTCCAATAATGTTCCATACGCAATTTGAAATATATAGAAAGAAGCATGTATAGGTTGAGCAATCCAAATAATGGAAGTGTGTGTTAGAATTTTGTTGTCTTTTACTTACTGAAAATTTTCAGAATAAACAAAAATTAAAATTAGATGTTACCGGCCTCTGGGAAAGTCGTGCACGAAGCACTGCCCTAAGAGTTTATTCGGGATCTGTGTGCAGACGTACCCGAAGCTCCTAGTGGTAAAACCCCCGCACTACCGGTATCTCGTTGCCGCACACGACTTGGAGAGAACGACCAGAACTTAGCTCTGCCCAGAGCTCGGAGACAACGGAAATTGAATAGAATATTGACAGAGTTTTGGAGTACGATTTTTTTCTGATGGATTTACAAAGAAATCAGATGTGAATATATAAAACATTTGTGTAACGGTCTGAATTAATGTACGATTAATTCAGCCGTTACGAATGAACCTAGACATGAGAAATTGCAACGTTCAAACAATTGTAACGTTTCAGAACTTAATGCCAACGTTTAAGAAAAATAAATGAAAGAAAGAAGAAGGAGCAAAAAGTATTTTAGGGTCCCAGCCCGAACCCGAAGAGGAAATCGGATCGGCATTCGGCGCCCGCAGATGTGGGCGCGTACCCGCACCCGTTACGCGCGCCGAACCGAACCGAACCGAGCCGGGTCGGGCGGCGGCGGCGGCGCGCGCGTGTGGCCCAAGGGGTTCCCCACACAACAACTTAATAGAGCAAAGAGTAGAAAGTAATATATGTACATAGGAAGGCTTTGGTGCATCCGATGTGGGACTAAAGAAAGGGAGAGGAATTGAGCTTTTGCTAGAAAAACAAAACCAAAGCAAAATCAAAACCAACAATCCCCCCCCCAAAAGGTCAAGTTCCGAAACAGAGATAAGAGTGAAGTAAAGTAGAGAGAGAGAGAGAGAGAGAGAGAGAGAGAGAGAGAGAGAGAGCATCTGGGCAGTAAAATACTATGCATAGATGAGATGGACTACAGCCTTGAATCTCACGTAGTGACTATTGCCTTAATCTGAAGAAGTGCTTGATGGACTATGCCTTGAATCAGACTTCTTTGAACCAGATTTAGAAAATAGCACACATAGTACGCTAGAGGTTCTTGGTCTATCGGGTGGCGCTTTTAAATGGCCATGCGCACTTTCCACATTCATGAGAGTTGTCTGGGATCGCCCTGTCCCATAGTCGCGGCCTTCACGACCTCTCATATAGGTAAGTCCTTAATGGTTGGTGATATGAATCAACCTAGCATTACAGCTTGGACTTATTAAGAGTTTTAAACTCATCCTAACCATATCACACAGGAACACTGTCACCATAGGGATGGGAAATTATTGTACACATGTACAGCCGCTTGGGCTTTATTTTAATGAGATTTTAATCTCGAGTCAGTGTTCCATAAAGTCACCTAAGTTCAGCTTGTTTCTACCCATTGAACCGGCTTCTTGGGATCTCCAGTCAGACTCGGTTGGGTTGCCACTGCTGGTGACTAACTTATGGGCTTAACCCCATCCCCCTCGATGATTCTAGGATCAAAGTCCTAGACAGACCCTTCGTCAAGTGATCTGCAAGGTTCTTTTCTGACTTTATATAGTCAAGAACCACATATTTGCCTAGTAGGCTTTTGATTGACTTGAAGCGCAGCTGCAGGTGCCTGTTCATCTTAGCATTCACAGAATCATGCTTTAGTAGTTCAATAACAGATTTATTATCACAATTTATAGAAATTGCAGGAACAGGACTAAGAGAAACAGGTATATGCATAATAAGATTTTTAAGCCATTCAGCTTCTGAGCAGGTTGTATCTAAAGCTATCATTTCAGAGTCCATTGTACTCCTAGCTATGATAGTTTGCTTACAAGAGCTCCAGGAGATCGCAGCTCCTCCTAGAGTAAAAACATATCCAGTAGTAGATTTTATATCATGTGAGTCGGTTACCCAGTTTGCATCTGAATAACCTTCTATGATATCAGGGTGCCTAGTAAAATGAAGTTTGTAATCTATGGTGCCCTTGAGATATCTAAATACCCTATCCAAGGCAGTCCAATGTGACTGATTTGGGTTACTGGTATATCTACTTAGTCTCCCAATAGCAAATGCAATATCAGGTCTTGTCCTGTTTGTTATATACATAAGGGAGTCTATCATCTGTGAATATTTATGTTATTCAAATGTGATCCTTCATTCTTTTTCAGTCTTGGGAATAAGATCTAAGGTCATCATTCTTTTAATATAACCTAGGTTTACATGACCTAGTCTGTCATACCAAACATTTAAAGATTCTATATTAGAGACAATGAGAGAACAATCAGAAATTTTATTTATTGTACTTAAAATGAAAAGATTGTCTTTTACAAAGCCTTTTCCAATAAAAGAGTCATGCTTAGAAAAACTACTTTATTAGCCTCCATTACAATTTTGTATCCTGAGGCTACAAGAAGGGATCCACTAACTAGGTTTCTCCTGACAGACGGCACATGAAGAACATCATGAAGAGTTAAGATTTTTCCTGATGTCATTTTCATGTCATTTTCAGGTTAACCTTTTTTCTCTTCCAATTATTTGTGCCGTTGAGCCATCTCCTAGGGTCACACCTCCTCCACTCGATTCCTGATAGTTTGAAAAACAGGAGCGATCAAATGAAACGTGAACATTAGCTCCAGAATCCAACCACCAATCATCAGAATGGTAAGAGAGGTTAAAAAAGGGTTTGAAAGCTTACAGACCTGAAGGAACTCGAAGAACCTTTGTGAAGCATGTTCGCTTCTGGTCTAACTGAGCCCTTTCCATTGTAGGAGGTCTGGACAGCTTCCTTCTTCCTATGGTAGCAGTTGGTGGCCATATGGTTTATTTTACCACACACAAAACAAAACCTCTTCTGATCCTGAGTCTGACTGAAGTTCCTAGGTGTTTGGTTTTGTTGATGATGGTTGTGGTGGTTAGGCTGAAAGTTTTTCTTCTTCTTGAAGAAATTCTTTTTGGGTTTATAAGGAAAATTAGACTTGGGTTTTTCTTGGCCTTCTACAAGGTTTACCTTAGCTTTAGATTCAGTCTTAGGCTTAGACCTCAATCTAATTTGTTCTTCGGTTCTAATTTTCTTTAGGACCTGATTGTAGGTAAGTTCTCCTTGTGTATGGATAAGATCCTTAGCCATATCAGACCAAGAGGGAGGTAGCTTGTCTATTAGGCATGCTATTTTATGTTCATTGGAGAAAGATGTCCCTTTGGCTTGAATATGTCTAAGGTATTCTTGAAATTCATGGAGCTGGTCATTCATTGGTTTGTCATCTACCATGAAATACCTATTAAAGGTTGAAGAATTAAACCTTTCTATTCCGGCATCATCACAGCCGTATTCATCTTCCAAGGCTTTCCACAGTTCTTTAGCGCTCTTGTATTCAAAAAATATATCATACAAGGATTCAGATAATGCGCTTAGAATTCTATGAAAGCAGTGGAAGTCTATCTCTTTTGGGGTTTTAGGTTTCGATGAGGTGGACACTGCTACGTCAGACTCAGTATCATCAGAATCGTTTGTGATGGGTGTGGACCCACAATGGCAGAAATAAGACCTAAGGTCGTGAGCCAAAATTTCATTTGGCTCTGCCATCTCTTGAAATATGAACCATCAAACTTAGCAGGTTTTGCAGTAGAGGATTCCTCCTTACCAGTCATGATTGCGGTCTGAAAAATATAAATTTATTTAATCACAATGTCTAAGATAATAGTTTAGGTGGTCTTTGCTAATCAATCTTAAAATCTTTAGTTTTTCAAGTGTTGATCAACTCAGGTTAGCTGTAGGGGCCGGTTCCCAGCTAGCGGTGGTCCGAAGACTCTTAAATACCGTGTCGCTTAGGATTATTTACACCCGGTTGACAGAAGGACCCTTTCGGCTTGTGCCCGAGTTTGTCTCTACTTTGAAACTTTAGATTTGAAGATTTTATTTGCAATTTCCTTTTACTAAACTATTTTCCTTTTGATCCTAGATTGCTTTAAAAAATACTAAGTGATTAAAAATTGCAATTGACAAAATTATGAAATGTGCTAACAAATTGCTAGAAGAAATCAACTTGTTAAATTGTAACAGTAACAAATATGTTGGCAAAATGTGTTAACAATCTAGCTAGAAGAAAACAATTCCAACAGTTATTTTGCTAGATTTAAATTCTAACAGTTAATTTGAAAACGTCTTTCTAACAGTTATTGAGTTAAATTCTAATAGTTATTTTGAATTTAATTCTAACAGTTATTGAATTAAATTCTAATAGTTATTTTGAATTTAATTCTAACAGTTATTGAATTAAATTCTAATAGTTATTTTGTGTGTGGAATGTGTTTCCCACAACTAGTCAGACTATATTCTGACAATTTGATGAAATCCGAGTTCAAATGTTTTTAAGAAATATATTAACAGTAATTATTGTGAACATGAATTTCTAAAATAATAAGTGCTATAGAAACAGTATTAAAAAAAAATTTGTAGAAGATTTATACTGTTAATTTGAATTTGCTACTTGAAGAAACTGTGAACAATTGCTATAGAAACGAACTGTGAGCAATTGCTATAGAAACAAAATCAACTTATTGAATTTGTAGAAATTTAATTTGCTACAGTAACCAAGAAATTGTTAGAAGTTTTCTAACAATACTTTAAGCAAAATTGCTTCAATGGAAAAGTAAGCAAAATTGAAACAGTAAATCAATTCAAACAAAATTGAAACAGTAAGTTAACAAAATTGCTTCAGCAGTTAAGTGATTATAGTAACAGTAAATGAATTGTAACAAAATTCTATAGCAGTAACTATATAGAATATTTGCTGTTCTAAACTATATAGCAGTAACAAAACTATATAGCAGTAACTATATAGAAGGTTCTAACTATACAGCAGGTTCTAACAAAATCAAGGTTCTAACTATACAGCAACTATATAGAAGGTTTTAACTATATAGCAGTAACTATACAGCAGGTTCTAACAAAATCAAGGTTCTAACTATACAGCAACTATATAGAAGGTTTTAACTATATAGCAGTAACTATACAGCAGGTTAAAATTCAATAATAGAAATTTTCTAACAGCAAGAAATTTTTCTAAACTATATAGCAGTACTATATTGTTAAAATTCAACAGCAAGAATTTTCTAACAGTAACTATATATATTTTTTGCTAAACAATATAGATAGTTTTCTGTATTCTAACTATACAGCAGGTTGTAAACAATTTGAATATAGAAATTGTAAGAAAACTATTTAAACTATTCTAACAGTAAACAATAGTTAGAAAAATTGGTTATAACACAAATAAACTCTTAGATTGTTAGAATTTTGTTGTCTTTTACTTACTGAAAATTTTCAGAATAAACAAAAATTAAAATTAGATGTTACCGGCCTCTGGGGAAGTCGTGCACGAAGCACTGCCCTAAGAGTTTATTCGGGATCTGTGTGCAGACGTACCCGAAGCTCCTAGTGGTAAAACCCCCGCACTACCGGTATCTCGTTGCCGCACACGACTTGGAGAGAACGACCAGAACTTAGCTCTGCCCAGAGCTCGGAGACAACGGAAATTGAATAGAATATTGACAGAGTTTTGGAGTACGATTTTTTTCTGATGGATTTACAAAGAAATCAGATGTGAATATATAAAACATTTGTGTAACGGTCTGAATTAATGTACGATTAATTCAGCCGTTACGAATGAACCTGGACATGAGAAATTGCAACGTTTCATAACTTAATGCCAACGTTTAAGAAAAATAAATGAAAGAAAGAAGAAGCAAAAAGTATTTTAGGGTCCCAGCCCGAAGAGGAAATCGGATCGGCATTCGGCGCCCGCAGATGTGGGCGCATACCCGCACCCATTACGCGCGCCGATCCGGGCCGGGCGGCGGTGGCGGCGCGCGCGTGTGGCCCAAAGGGTTCCCCACACAACAACTTAATAGAGCAAAGAGTAGAAAGTAATATATGTACATAGGAAGGCTTTGGTGCATCCGATGTGGGACTAAAGAAAGGAAGAGGAATTGAACTTTTGCTAGAAAAACAAAACCAAAGCAAAATCAAAACCAACAGTGTGTACGTAGTGTGAAGAAGAAGAAGATGAATGATGTAGTGAAGAGAGGAGAGGAGAGTCAACACCACCAAGAGCCTATCCCGTCACTGACATCTCTCTCCTCTCTCTCTCTCTTTCATTCGTGCGCTAGGTTCACCAACGGTGCTCACTCCCCCCAACAGCAAAAAAAATCTATTTCATTGGCCACTCGTGCCATCAATGCTACCACCATCAACTGCACTTTTTTCTTTTTATTTATTTTTCTGTGATGAGATTTCCTGTCATGCTATTTCTGTTCTAACTGTGTCTCATTTTCTATAACATGTGACTTTTCACCTATAAAAATAGACAAAAGATTCACATGTCATAGAAGATGGAACAGAATTAGCCGAACAGTTGATCTGTGCCTCTCCGAAATTTATGAGCTTGAAGTAACTTCTTAAGAAGATTTTGACTCAGTTTGTTAGTGTCGTTTTCTTCCTCATTGGAATTCGAATGGTCAATTTTAGTGCATTATACGTCCAATTTTTATTTTATTTTATTTTTTATTTTCTAATTTATAGTGCCAAAGGGATATATGATTTGTCCCGTCTAGTTAATGAGTGATATTATTGAGACGGGGGAGTGGAATAGAGAGTTATTTTATCATGCCATAGATATTTTCTCTCCATTACTCTTCTAAATTTTTTTTAATTTGCAATACCTTTCAATTATTTAAAATTAGGCATTATTTTTTGGGAGTAACACTAATTGTAATTAACTTGTTATAAAAGATTCGAGATAGTACTAATTAAAAAAATTACCTCTGGACAGTTGTGCAAAAACTGAGATCCCGAGAAATCAGTAGTCTGATTGTTTCCCATGACAAATGGCTGCGTCTCTGCCATCCTGCCACTCTCCGAAGAAGAGATGGGCGAAGTCGGATCGTGACTCATTCCGAACAGACTTGCAGCAGGAGGCGACGAGTGTTCCTCGGAGCTACCTACGACTTTGCGAGAGCAGTTCTTTCTCGGGCTGAACTCGCTCGCAGCAGCACAAGGTACTAAGCTTCGTTTCCCTTTCGTCTGTACTAGTCCACTTCTCTTGACCACTCGGCACAAAGCGAATGCTCCCTGTAACCAAGAAATGTGGCCAATGACCATTTGTGTTAGGATTGGCTAGTATGATGAATGATGAATGATGATGTGGATGAATTAGCAAAGGATTAATGTACGTACCAGGAAATTAGGAGTTGGTTGAGAGAGGTGTTGACAAAGACGGTACTCGTGCATAACCCAATCCGTTCTTTCTCCTCCGGGAGCCCGGCCGCGGTGGAACACGAGGGTCTTCCTCAGCCCTTGGACGGAGGACTCGCAGTAGACTTTGCGGTCTTTCCCGGTGGCTTTCCAGTACCCCGACGCCGTTGCTCGATTGCTCCTCGATCCGTTCGGGTACTTCCGGTCCCGGGGACAGAAGAAGAACCACTCCATGTCCCTCATGGGAAGGAATGATTTTTCTGCAGAGACGAAAACATATATTTATATTATATAAACCTAAGAAATATTGCTTTTTGTATGTGATGCAAGAATCTTATAACTTAACGAACAAGGAAGGAAAAATTGGCTAACTTAGAGCCATCTCCAACCCTAACTTCTTGTTTTGGATTGGGTTTTCCTACGTGGCAAGATTATATTCACACAAGACAATAAGCCAGAAAAGTGTTTTTCGATGCTGCAAAAGTATTGAGAAGAAAATAAAAACTATTTTTTCCAACTTTCAAGATAACTTTTCTGCTTCTTCATTTTTCTTTTCTTTTTTATAAATATTTTTATTCAATTATATTTTGAAATATTAAATTGTGATTCCTAGGAGACAACTAATTTTTTTTCAAACTCACAACAGGACTGGAGATGCTCTTAAGACTTCAAGAACTACGTACCATAACTTTCTGCAGTGGATAAAAAGAAGCGGGGTCGACTAAAGAAGATGCTCATGACCAAAGCTTTTCGTCCAAGTAACTAAAAAGTATCCTAGGCTCATTTAACCGTGTCGGGTTATTTTCACGTGCAATCGAAGAAAGGGTATACTACTAGGAAAGTGACATATTGAAGTAAAATTAATGGCCAACAAAACCATGTCACTGACCATTTTTAACTTGGGGTACAGATAGGATTGGGATTGGAGCAAAGTTTTAGTCCTATCTTAGGGGTGAGCATTCGGTTTATTCTAAAAATCTAAATTCGAAAACGAACCAAAATTAGTCAAAACCGAAATCGAACCGAATCAGCTATTCGGTTTGTTCGGTTGGACTATTGTTATTGTTTAATGGATCGGATCCAAATTTGAAATCGTAGTTAAATTATATTAAAAATTATAATTTTATACACACATTTGTTGAATTTCAAATTTACGTCCAATTAGTTGGTTTCAATATATATATATATATATATATATATATATATATATATATATATATATATATATATATATATATATTTGTTTTCAAAATATACACATTTTTAATTATAAAATATGCATAGAATAATGATATTTACATAATTGTATAAATGTTATTCGGTTTTCGGCTTTGGACCGAAATCTGAAACCGAAATCGAAACCGAATAAGAAAATTTTAGTATTTTCAAAACCGAAATCGACCCGAAATCTTTTCAAACCGAACCGAATCTCTTTTTCGGTTCGGTTCGATTTTCGGTTCAAAATCGAATAATGCTCACCCCTATTCTACCGAGAAAAACTTTGATACAGATGGTTGTATCAAAGTTTTGATACAGCCACTATATGACTAGTGGGCCCCGCCTCAAATTATATATATATATATATATATATATATATATATATATATATATATATATATATATATATACGCTTTACGAGAAGATATGGTGGGGGCACTTGTCATAAAGTGGCTGTATCAAAAATTCTGATAGAACCATCCGTATCAAAGTGTTTTCCCGTCCTACCTCGTCTACGAGTTCCTAAATATGGAAACATATAGCATTACAATCACCGAACTCAACTGGCTCTTGTGGTCGGTGAGAAGAGGTATAACCTCCCTAGGTGGGCGGAGGGCTCGGGATCAAACCGCGGAGGAGGTGCGGGGACAGTGGATCCAGATGACATGCAACGCAGGGTGGCGTAAAGTCCAGTGCGTATCGCTACAATCGGTTGAGATAGGAAATAAGCAGTTGCGGAATATATATGATGGAATTACCTGGAAGCTGCCACGGATCAAACTTGTACAAATCGATCACCGGAATCACTTCCAGCTCGATCGCCAGCCCGTCCACTCTCCTCTTCAAGTAGTAACCCACCAGTTCGTCGTCCGTCGGATGGAATCGGAATCCGGGAGGCAGTGACGTGTGACCCATCCTCAACAATGAAGGAAAGACTAATGAAGGTTGGTCCAAAAATACACCAACCTAGCTATAAATATAAATATAAATATATATGTATATATAATATACTACTAGTTATACGATATTGTACTGTTTCTAGGATTCTAGAAAGTATCTATTGAAAATCTGAAATATCCAAAAGTAGAAGCTCTTCTCGACACGGAATTTTCCGAGAACAGATGAGAATTTGAAGAGTTTGTTGCCGTTGTAGAGCAGAATCATTATTTTTCTCAGAACTCCAGAATGTACAAAATTGCCAACCAATATACAAAGGTTGGCCAGTGTGAACAAATGCCAAGACACATAGCAAAACCAATCAAAATTTCAAGATTTCTCTGGAACTTTGAATGAAAGAAATTGAGGGTCACTTTGATCGAGAGGGGGAGGGAGAGTTAAAGGAAGAGGGAGAGAATAAATATATATGGCTTGATTGAGGGGTGTTTATATAGAGAGGAGCTGTGCGGAAATTCCAAGCGTGTGACCACTGGAAAAGTCTACCGACTTGTTCACACTTGAATCCGGTTTCCCGCCAATAAAATATAGCCGTTATATTCGCACACTTTTGTGGCATCTACACTTGCTCAAATTCCATCCGCGTCATCCTGTCGGCTCCCCCAAATTTGGCAAACTATTATCCTGCTGAGAAGAACGGCAGTTTAACTTCTACTTTTATCGTTATGTATCAACATTTATCATTTTGGCGACGAACTTTTTTTTTTTTTTTTTCATTCTTACATAACAATGCAAATGCTGATCATTTGCAGAACATTCGTGGTATCGGTATCGCGTTTGAGTATCAAATGGAGTCTGAACGAAACACAATGCAAATCAAAATTGTGGGACAAGTTCAGGATAAATTGATGTATTTCAAGACTATCAGAAAGTTTTGAGCGGTAATAGATAGGTTTTTTTTCTCTTCTTCTACTGAACAGTGGATAGTAGACGGTGATGTGCTTATATTGGATAGGGATGAATGTTCTGTTTATTCGATTTTAATCGAATCGAAATATTCAAAAGTAAAATAAATTTAAATTCTAAAAATTTAAAATCAAAATTAAAATCGAATCAAAATAAGCCAAAACCGAAACCGAGCCGAATAATCAATTTGGCTTCTTCGGTTGGACTATTTAGATTGTTTAAAGGATAGGGTCCAAAGTTGGAATCGTAATTAAATTTTATTAAAAATTATAATTTTTTATATTCAAATTTGTTGTCTTTCAAAGTTGTGCCCAAATTTGGATCAGTTATTAAATTATCAAAGTTGGACTTCAGAGTAGATACACAGAATAATTATTTTTATACCCATTTTTTATCATAAAATATATATATAATTGAGAGTAGTTACATAATTACATAAGTCGTAATTGATTTTCGCTTTCAAATCGAAATCAAATAAAAAATTTATTATTATTAAAACAGAAATCGACCGGAATTTTTACCAGCTTCGATTTTCTGTCGAAAACGGAATAATAATGCTCACTCCTAAATTATGGCTTTTGATAAGGGCACTACCATATTTACTTGGGGCTAGTCCAGGATTGGGGCTAGCCCACTAAAGAGGAACTTTTACTTATACTAACCCAACATTTTACTCATACTAGTCCACTACTTCCAAACCCTCCCAAACCCTCCCCACCCCACCGGAGCCCTCCCCCCTCCCGCCGTCCTCCTCCCCCGTCCTCCACCGCAGCCTCCCGTCGCCGTCTCCCGTCGTCGTCGCCGTCGCCGCCTCCTCCCCCGTCCTCCACAGGAAACCAAAAAAGAAAATGAAAAAATAGAAGAACTGTCAAAATTTGACATATATGTTGATTTTTAGGATTGTCAAAATTTTGACAGTCCTACCAATTGTAAGTACTGTCAAAATTTTGACAGTCCTTCCCATTGGTAGGACTGTCAAAATTTTGACAGTCCTAAATTTTTTTTCTGTTAATTTATTTTTGTTAATTGTTGGGGGGGGCAATTTTAAAATATCCTTAAAATTTCTATCCTTAAAATTTGTTAAAGTATTCTGTTATTTAAAATAGTAAATTTATCATTGGTACATTAAATATTTTGTAAAAAAGAATACCAAAAGTAAAATTTGGAGGTCGAAACATCATTTTTTTGCGATTCTAAAATTTGGAAAGTCCGTCAAACGGTAGAACGGTTTATCCCGAAGTACTTTTCCATACGGTCATTTTGGCACAAACTGGAGCTTGTTTCGATCTCCCAGTCAAAAGTTATGATACTTTAAAATTTTATATTTTATATTTTTGCCTGTAATATGTACGTCTTACTTCGGATAAAAATTTTCTCTACACGAATTGTGTTACTCTCGTCGAAAACATACAAATAGACCTATTGTGTGACGAAAAACGATTTGAAAACAAATAGTTATGGCCGTTTGAAGTCTGATCGACGGCAGACGTAATATTCGTACGGTAGATTTTTTTTTTTTTTTTGTTCAATGATAACATATTTTATTTTGAATGTTAAACTAAATAAAAAAAATCAAAATCTAAAACTAACTAAATAGAAATAAACTTAAAAAAAATCCTGACAATTAAAATGAGGACTGTCAAAATTTTGACAGTCCTCATTGTTTGTAGGACTGTCAAAATTCTGACAGTCCTAGTTTTATATAAAATTTTCAGTGGGTTAGGACTGTCAAAATTTTGACAGTCCTCATTTCTTGTGGGACTGTCAAAATCCTGACAGTCCTAGTTTTATATAAAATTTTCAGTGGATTAAAATTAGGACTGTCAAAATTTTGACAGTCCACATAGCTTGTGGGACTGTCAAAATTATGACAGTCCTAACAATTTGTAGGACTGTCAAAATTTAGACAGTCCTGATTATAACAATTTGGGCTAGCCCTAAGTAACTTTTAGGATGACAAACTTGTAATTTTTTGTAAATTTTCAATGGACTAGTCCCGAGTAAAATGTGCAGTACCCTTATAATTACCCTAAATTATTGTGAGAGCAACAGATGGTGTAGGCTACAAATAATTGTTGTCCATGCCATTTTCGGATTTTTTCATTTAAAGTAATAAAATAATATATATTTATAAAAAAGGGGATAAATTTGGGGTAATTGCGGGGGGGGGGGGGGGACCACTCGCCAACTCAGTTGGCAAGGTGCTGAGTTGGCGAGCATCTCGCCAACTGAGTTGGCGGGGCGCTCTCCTCGAGAGGATGCTCGCCAACTCAGTTGGCGGGCCATGCACAGTTGGCTAGCCGTTGGGCAACGGCTCCCTCCAACGGCTATCTCGAACCCCTATAAACACCCCCAACCCCTCCCCCCCCAACACTCCTCACAGAACACACTCTCCTCCTCCTCCTCCTCCTCATATTTTCACAGCTCCTTCTCCTATTTTTACAGCTTGCTCCTCCTGTTTTCTGTAGCAAAAGTTCTCAACCGTCATGGATCGTAGCGTAAGAATTGTATGCTCGCACGGCGGTAAAGTAAATGGGTTAAATTACGAAGGAGGGGAAAGTATAATTTTTTCAACTTACCCGAATATTAGTTTTGAAAATATACGTAATCATATTATTGAACGTTGTTCTATTAATTATGATTTTATTCTAAAGTCTATTTTCTGTTCTAATTGTTTTTTGATAGATAGTGAAGATGCATGGAATTATATTCTTGAGATTAATTCACAATCACGATATATAAAAGTATATGTTATTAAAGTAGCAGCAACCTTAGATAGTAGAAATAATGAATATTTTTCTGAATATCAGCATGTTAGTTCGGGTGCTAGTTCTTCTCAACAAATAGTTTTATTTATCCAAGAAGGTCATTCATCAGATGAATCTAACCATGATGATGATAGTGACAACGACGATGAAAATAGTGATGATTTAGTTGAAAATGTAGATTATACGGTAGATGATGATGTTGTAAAAGCTATCACTGATGAATTATTTAAGGGACAATCATTTCCTAGTCGTTCTTACTTTAGAAGCTTTATAAGTAATTTAGCAATTAAATATAATTTTAGTTGTTCAGCTAGTCTTATGAATAATGCTCGTGGAATTATATATAGTTGTGATCAACCGAATTATAATTGGAGAGTATATGTCAAATCTATTGGAAATGGCGATATAGTTAAAGTTAGTACATTAGAAAATCGTCATTCTTGTTTAGGAAGACTTAGTACAGGACGTCATCGACTAGCTACCGCTTCATGGATTAAGACCATGATAATTGACATTATTAGAGATAACCAGTCATACAGTCCATCACAAATTGTTAAAGATATATATAGGGAGCACCGTATACAAGTTAGTTATTCCAAAGCATGGAGAGCCCGAGAGACAGCATTAGCTGAAATTAATGGTAGTTATGATGAGGCATACGCTAGTTTTGAGGAGTATTGTTATAGAATTATGGAGACAAATTCAGGTAGTACATGTTTTATTAAAACTACCGAAAACAATAGCTTCCAACGAATTTTTATTTATTTTAAGTCATGTACTGATGGATTTTTAAGTGGATGTTTACCAATTATTAATACTGATGCTACATTTCTTTCGTCTAAATATCAAGGTATCTTATTTATTGCTTGTGCTCACGATCCTAACTATCAATTATATCCTATAGCTTATGCTGTTGCCGAAGGTGAGAATAGTGATTCTTGGTCTTGGTTTTTAAATTCTCTTAAAATATCTTTTGGAAGTTGTTTTAATGATTGGAGTGCAATTTCATTTATATCTGACAAGCAAAAGGGATTAATAAATGCTGTTCGTGCTATTTTTCCTGCATCTCCTCATTTTTTTTGTATTCAACATTTTAAACAAAACATGATAAAAGTTACAAAAGAACAAGTATTTCAACGCTTGTTAGACTCGCTTGCTAGATCATATAATAAAACGGATGCAGAGAGTGTGTTTGATATAATTAAAGCCGAGAACATAGTGTTGTATGATTGGCTTATTGGTGTAAACGATGAAAGTCGTCGATTTGAACATTGGATAACAGCGTATGCTACTTGTCCACTTCTAATCTTGCTGAATGTTTCAACAGCTGGATTAAGAAATTACGAGATAAGCCAATAACAACACTTCTCGATGGTATTAGAGCCAAGATTATTACACTTCATGACAATCGTAGAAAGTTTGCTGAAAATATAGACACAGATTATTGTCCGAAGATGTTAAAAAATATGGCTTCTATTATCAAAGAGAAGAACCACCTAGAAATATTAGCTATTGATAGTTATAAGTTTGAAATAATAGACCGGGCAACAGGTAGAACCTATATTGTTCATATAACTGATAGAACTTGTACATATTTTAGATGGTACCATACTTATATACCATGCATACATGCATGTTTTGTTTGTAGATATTGCAATATTAGTATTGATAGTTTTTATCCTGCAGTATTTTCGACGAAAAACTTGAAAGCTGTATACGCGCATAAAATGGAGCCAATTCCAGTTTCCTACGAAATCCAAGGTCCTTTGGTAAGAGGACAAATTGGGGTGCCAGATGTAAGACGCACTACCAGAAAAAGTCAAATTAGCGACGTCTAAAAACGTCGCTAAATAACCAAAAATCGTCGCTAATTAGGTTTAGCGACGTAATTAGCGACGTTTTAAAGAAGTCGGAAAATACCAAGTCGCTAATACAAAAAACGTCGCTAAACGTCGCTATGCCGACGTTTTTTAGCGACTTTAATGTGTCGCTAAATTTAGCGACGTTTTGCGACGCCAAGTCACTAAAAAGCGACGTTTAGAAAAGTCGCTAAACGTCGCTGATTAGCGACATCTATCGCGACGTTACACCGACGTCTTTAATGGCCTGGCTATACTGCCATGTCAGCAATTGGCGACGTTTAGCGACGTAATTAGCGACGTTATTAGCGACGTTTTACGGCGTCGCTAATTAGTGACGTAATTAGCGACGTAATTTAACGTCGCTAAACGTCGCTAAACGTCGCTAATAACGTCGCTAATTTTTAAAAAAAATTAAAAAAAATTCCCAGAATCAAACATTGTGATTCCCTGCAGTTTTACATCATCTTCATCATACACACCAACATGATTCAATCTAGTTAACTATATTATCCAATTAAATTAAAGACCACAAGAAGTATCAATCCAATTAAATGTGGATAACTATATAATCCAATTAAATTAACTAAAAAATTAATGACCACAAGAAGCATCATACATCATGTCTATTGTTGAAGTACCAATAATTCATAAATAATAATAATAATAACTAGACTACTACGGATCTGCAGGAGGCTGACCAGCGGCGCGCTTCAAGGATAACAACTCCTCATACTCGTCCCGTGGAATCGACACCGATGTCGATGGAGAAGGCAGTGACGTCGGTGGCGGCCGTGCCCGCTCCAAATCTGCGAGTCGCTGGTTGTAAGAATCCAGGGTAGATAACAACCTCGTACTGCTATCACCCATTGAATCCTGCATCCTCGTCAGGTTCTCGCCCATCGATAGCTGTGACGCATGCATCCTCGTCAGCTTCTCGCCCATCGATAGCTGTGACGCCTACAGCTCCATGATGTTGCGATCATTGGAGGCTCTAATATCATTTGTCAATTCTCGTAGCTCCGTCATGCTGCGGTCGAGCATATCCAATCGTGCGATAAGCATCGGATCGTCCGCCTGCGGCTGGGACCGGGACTGGTCCTCCATACTTTGCAGCAAGTCGTCACGGAGAGACGCAATCTGACGGTCAACGGCCTCCTGGACGGCCTCCTGGACTCTGGCCGACGACTGCGAGGGCTGCGACTGCGAGGGGTGTGTGGAATGCACAGCTGTCGGGGAGGCCCTAGATGACTGCGTCGCAACCAGGGCGCCATAGGAGCCCGTACCGTAGTACGTACCCCTCTGGAGACCACCAGCTGCGGTCACCCACAGGTCGTCCGCCGACGGAGATGGACCGGGCTGCGACGAAGCACCAGCCTCTCCAGGTGTAGGTGCACTAGCAGTCGCCCGCTCACGAAGCCTAAGATACTCGGCCTAGAAAAGGTTTGGAAACTCAATAATTGCCTAAGTTATATTAAAATAAACACAAAGTAAAGTAATACTTACATAGGTCTGTGAGGCCCTCTCATCAATGAGATTTCCGTCCTTGCGATGGGTGGCCAAGAAGACGGTCACCATGTTCGCATCCTCACCCCTCTGTACTTGTTAAAAATATATTTTTTATTACTAAACTTAAATATTTATTCCAAGTACCATTTTATGGTACTTATATTAAAATAATATATTTTAAAAGAAAAAACATACCAAACGACGGAAATGTTCCGTCATCGGAATCGAGCCACCACACCACTTGGCAGCATTCTGCCTAGCCGCCTTGGCCTTCTTAGACCTTTTCTTGTAGCTCGGATCGTCGAATCTAGCCCTCATCGCAGTCCACTGCTCAGGCGTGATCCAACCTTGGATCGGTTTTCCAGCACGATCACGAGCCTTCTGGTCATCCAGAGCATCTCGGATAAGCTTGGCGGCAACGGTAGGAAAGAGCCGCTCGATCAACTCGGCCCGGTGCGGAGGATAAAAATACGTTTGCTACAATAAATAATTCATTAAGTTAGCATCACGAATATGCATAAATTAGAGGATTTATTTAATATACTTTTACCTGGAAGTGCGCAAACCAGAACGCCTTCCTCTCCTCCGGAGCCTCCGAATAGTTGATCCAAGGGCCACCGTAGTTGTTTCTCAGAAATTGGCCCAGGCGTCTCTGAACCGACGATGGACGATATCTATACAGAAATAATAATTTAGATTACTGAAAAAGTCAATATACGATGAATAAAGAGAAACACAAATATATATTAAACCATCTAATTGACTTACTTTGTACCGTCGGCCCAAATCTCTGTCCTCGTCTCCTCCGGTGGTGCGCATGGAGGATCTTGCTGATGCTGGGACAACGTCGGCACGACCTCCTCTACATGCTCATCTGTCTCCATGCTTTCGTCAGCAGGAGGAACGCTGGACGAGGGAGTACTATCACGCCTGGAACTACTCGTCCCAGGAGTGATGCCACGCAACGTCGTCGCAGTCGGAGATGTGACTGCTCGATATACTGGAGTACTGGGCGACGATGATCCGGAACCAACAGTAGGCAGTACCGGAGTGGCACTCTGTCTACCTCGGGACCTGCCGAATCCTCCGCGTCGTCCTGTCATATCTGATAACAACATATGATGAATATAGAGAAACACAAATATATACTACATTCTACAGTCGGAATGTGATACATATCTCAAAGTATTATACAGTCAAAATATAATACATATATTCGTTAATGTCAACATCTACTTCTACATGCAATATTTATAGTCCAAATATAGTTACATTCTACATGGAATATTTTATATTTTTAATCATCTTCAGAAAATTTATCTTGTTCGCCTTCCTCGTCCTGCTCTTCCTCTTCCTCGTCTTCACTTTCATCTACTTCGTCGTCCTCTCCGGATAATTCTACATCTTCTACATTATTACTCGTGTAATGAGTAACTTCCGTTGAGTCCACATCTACAATATTTGTTACAAGAGGTAGATCGTCCTCCTGATAAGCTATTTCGTCAATGTCAAAGGTATTTCTAGCTTTAGTCTTGCATACTGCCCACCAATCCGACCTCGCTGTCCCCCGTCTAGGATAAGTTGCGAAGTACACGAGCTGAGCCTGACTTGATAGGACAAATGGTTCGTAGCCTTGATATCTACGCTTGTAGTTTATATCCACAAGGCCATGCTTGTCAATTTTTCAACCTTGATCTTGAATCGGATCGAACCATTCACACCTGAATAGCACGATATTAGCAGGTTCTGGGCCATAATTATATGTCAACTCCACAATCTCTCGTAAGATGCCAAAAAAATTATTGCCCGGATTGACGTCTTTGTAGTTTGAAGATTTGATACACAAACCACTGTTTTTCATGGAATCAAGATCCAGAAAGCTGTCTCTAATAGGAGCATTTGTTGACTTGAACCTGAACCCATTCACACAGAAACTTGGCCATATTTTTACGGCAGTAATTGGTCCCTTGGCTAGAGTCCTAATAGATTCAGTCTCAGGTGATATTAGACGATCGACCTAAATACCAAAGTAGCGATAGTAAGTTATTTGTTTTGCAAGTGCAGAAATAAAAAGTAATTACCAAGCATCTTACATATGCGCTCAACCAAGAAGGAAAATGGCATCTCATATCTTGTTCTACTTCTTCGTCTGTTATGTAGGGCCTAACCGACCTCAACTCATCATTATATGTGCTGAAAAACAATGAAGCAACTGCTGATTAGTAGCATAATAGTATCTTATACTATTACATTGAGATGATGTAAACGTGGACGTTAATTACTTACCCCTCTAGCTTCTCCACTTCATCCTCGTCGCAATTGAGTAATATATACAATTGAGCAGCCCTTAGCTCATCGTCATTCAAATATCTCTTCTTCATTTTTCCCGAGGGCTTTCCGGATGCATTGAATACTTTGAGTATTGCATCATTAGATTCCTGATATGCGTCGTCGTTTCTGGGAGCTTTCGTCCTATTAGTAGCAACATGCGGATTGAAATACGTCGAGCAAAAGTTTGTAATCTCCTCGAGAACATAAGCTTCACAAATAGAGCCTTCAACCCGTGCCTTATTTTTCACCTTTCTCTTTAGGTGATTCAGATGGCGCTCGAAGGGGTACATCCACCGATAACCGACAGGACCGCCAACACGTGCCTCATAGAAAAGATGAATTGGCAAATGCTCCATAGAGTCGAAGAATCCAGGAGGAAACACCTTCTCGAGCTTACATAGTGTTACCGCAATGTCCCTCTCTTGCTTTTCTAGACGATCGACGAGCAACTTAGTACAACAAAGATCTCTGAAGAATATGCTCAGCTCTGTCAATGGGTCCCAAACGACCTGCGGTAAGAATTCCCGAAATGCAATCGGAATTAACCTCTCCATGAATACGTGACAATCGTGGCTCTTCATACCTACTAGTTTGTTCTCCTTGAGGTCGACGCATCTTTTCAAGTTCGACACGTACCCGTCTGGAAACTTTAGACCCTGAATCCACCTACAAAGTCTACCTTTATCCTCTTTATCCAGTGAGAAAACTGACTTAGGTTGCTTTAACTTTCCATTCCCCTCCTCTATCAAATGCAATGCAGGACGTCTACATATGTCTTCTAAGTCCAACCTCGCCTTCGGATTATCTTTCGTCTTCCCCTTTACATCCATTACAGTATTAATTATGTTATCAAACACATTCTTCTCGATATGCATGACATCAAGGTTATGTCTGATCAGATTGGTGCTCCAATATGGCAGATCCCAGAATATACTCCTCTTCGTCCAGTTATGGGTGCGACCAAATCCGTCACACTTGTACCCCTTAGCAGGCTCTTGGATAGCACTTGGTAAATCTTTTACCTCTTCCCATATCGTGCATCCGGGCCACCTTGGCGGTGGATTGGCCTTCTCCACAACTCCCGCACGAAAAGCATTCCGATTCCTCCGGTACGGATGATCGTTCGGCAAAAATTGTCGATGACAATCGAAGAAGCACGATTTGCCTCCATGTTTCAAACGGAAAGCCTGAGAACGGTCCATGCAATACGGACATGAGAGACGACCATGGGTGCTCCATCCCGATAACATTCCATAGGCCGGAAAGTCGTTGATGGTCCACATAAGTGCTGCCCTCATCTGAAAATTCTGCTTTCT
The DNA here is from genome assembly GCA_036927795.1 of Iris macrosiphon. Lineage (NCBI taxonomy): Eukaryota > Viridiplantae > Streptophyta > Magnoliopsida > Asparagales > Iridaceae > Iris > Iris macrosiphon. The sequence goes on along the minus strand of JAYESA010000002.1, from coordinate 199,618,849 downwards.
AGAAACATCGTACGTGTTGGCACCGACTTCCCACAGCTGATTCAACTCATCTATCAAAGGCTGTAAATACACATCGATGTTCCTCTTCGGATTGTTCGGACCCGGGATAATAACGGTTAGGAACATATACGGAGTCTTCATGCACATCCAAGGCGGTAGATTGTACGGAGTGACGATCACAGGCCAACACGAATACTGGGAGCCCGAAAGTCCGAATGGGGTAAAACCGTCAGAGCAGAGCCCCAATCTGACATTACGCGCTTCCTCGGCAAAATATGGATACTCTCGATCAAAGTGCTTCCATGCTTCTCCATCGGATGGATGATCCAATACTCCTTCGATCTGTTTTCGCCTGTGCCAACTCATGTTTTCTGCAGTCTCCTTAACCATGAACAACCGCTGCAACCGCGCGTCAAAGGCAAGTAGTGCATCGAATCGGTAGGCTTCCTTGCACCGACAGACTTTCCTCTAACAGTGGCCTTGTAGCGATCAGCACCACAGAATCTGCACGCATCTTCATCCTTGTCGTCTTTGTAGTACAACATGCACCCGTTGCGACATGCATCGATTTTCTCGTATCCCATCCAAAGCGATCTCACCATCCTCTTAGATCGATAGAAGTCTTTAGGCAACTTTGCACCCTCGGGCAAGATCTCTATAATCAAATCGAGCAGTCGATTATAGCATTCTTGCGACATGTTAAAATCGGACTTGATGCTCAATAATCTTGTAACCACCTCCAACGGTGAATGATCCTCACAACCAGGATATAGTGGAGTCCTTGCATTCTCAAGCAACTCCATAAACTTTGCAGCATCGGCATTCGGTGCCTCCTCAGCTGCATCATAATTGTCGGGATTGAAACTAGGTCCCGCCGCATCATAATTGTCAGGATTGAAACTAGGCCCCGCAGCATCATAAACCATGTTCACCAACCCGTCGTCGTAAGCATCGTGGTCTTGGACATCCATATACGGCTCCACATAGGGCTCCGACTCCGATGCTAGAGATACAAGTTCTCCGTGCGCGGTCCACTGATAGTAATTCGGCGTAAAGCCCTTCGAGTATAAATGATATGTAACTTCCACTTCAGGATGATATTTCCTGTTGCGACATCTCACACACGGACACTTAATTTTGGTACCGTCCATGTATTGAGGGAACGCCTTTGCGAACTGCAGGAACTGCTGTACACCCTCAATGAATTCATCCCGCACACCGCACATGTCATCAGGATGACGGTTGTACATCCACGAACGATGACGCAGATAGTAATTCATATCCATTTCTAGAAACTTCTGCAAAATTGACATAAGCTATCATATAAATCATTACATGCAAAATTAACCGTACTATAAAAATCATAACTGATATAATACATATTTTCATTTATCAAAACTGCAGCTGCCCCCAACCCCATAGTACTATGAACTGCACTATAAGTGTGCAGTCAACACTACAAATAGTGTGTCATACTATAGAACTGCAGCTGCCCCCAACCACACTCCTAGGTCAGTGTCCGTTATGGGAAAAGCAGTCATGGCATTGCACTAAGGCACCTGGTGCTTGAACAATTTTTGCATCAAAAGTTTCCCAAGTACACGGGCTATTGCTCTATGAAAATATGCCATAGCTAGGAGTAGAGCTGTCGAGTGGGCCGGGCCTCTCAGGCCCATGCACTATAACGGGTCAGACCGGACCTAAGGGTAAAAATCTAAGTCCAGTTCGACACGTGACCCACGGCACAGTGAGTTTCAGACTGGACCGAGCCGGACCGGATCGGACTTGGGATTCCGTGAACCCTACAAGGACTTCAAAGTAGAGATTGAAGAACAACTAACATTTTATTTTTAAATTATGAAGTGTAGGGTTGAATGTGCATAGGAGATGGTTGGGAGCGCATTTGTTTCCGGGAGAAACAACACAGATGGTATGCTCTCTCGGATGAACTTCTCTACTTTGGGATATGTAAACATAGCACAAAAAAATAACACACTGCAAGTTCTTGCTTCATATTTGTCTTGGAGATTCACAATCCATTTGTTTCAATCTATATACAAGAACTTGGCAGATTGTATGCATACCAAATCCCATAGATTGGCGTAGGACTATGTAATACATGGATGTGTATAATACATCAGATAGTATAAACCAGGTTGTCGATCAGGCTAGCAAGCAGCAGCGTGTCGGGCCGGGCCGAGCTGTGCCTTGGGTCGGAACGAGCCTGGGCTTCGGGGCCGGACCTCTCTTATGGGCCGAGATATGAGGTCCGACACGTCCCTATATATTGGGTCGGGCCGGGCCGAGCCCACGATAATTCGGACAGGGTTTTGCGGGCCGGATTCGTGCCGGGCTGGTCATCCCGGTCCAATTGTCAGGTCTAGCTAGGGGTGGGCGTTCGGGTTATTCGGTTTCAACACCGAAATAATAAAAATCGAATAAGTAAAAATTTTAAAAACCCAAAGCTGAAATAAATTATCTATAACCGAAACAGAACCGAATTGATAATCAATTTATTTTATTTGATAATCAAAGCTAGTAAGCAGTGCTCACTGCTGCTGTTACCTCTCTCGTAGACTTGGGCCAGTCGGCCCTAACCCTAACCCTAACCCCATGTCAACAAACCTAACCCTAACCCTAACCCTAGGTCCTCATCAGTGTCTGTGTCAGTGTGTGTGTGTGCCGTGTCTGTGTCTGTGTCAGTGTCTGTGTGTGTAGTGTTTGTGTCAATGTCACATGTGTCCTGTGAGAGAGAGAGAGAGAGAGAGAGAGAGAGAGAGAGAGAGTAGGGTTTACCGGAATAGGGTGGAGAGCCGGTCGACGGAGCGCGGGGGAGGGGGGGGAGTTTTTCTCTTTTCGAATTTTCAGCAGATGGGGAAAAATGAAACCGAGCCCTAATTAACCAAATTTTAGCGACGTTTAGCGACGTCCAAGTAAAACGTCGCTAACTTAAATTTTAGCGACGTCATTGACGTCGCTAAACACGTTGCTAAATATTTTTAATAAAAAGGTCGCTATATACGTCGCTAAACGTCGCTAAATTAGACATATTAGCGACGTTTAGCGACCTTTATTTAACTTATAGCGACTTAACTTTTAAAATCTTAATAAAAGTCGCTAAACGTCGCTAAATGTCGCCATTTAGCGACGTCTAGCGACGTTTTAATAAGGAGTCGCTAATTATATATTATTAGCGACGTTTCTTTTGACGTCGCTAAAATACGTCGCTAATAGCGCTTTTTCTAGTAGTGACGCAAAGCCGGAAGACCAAAGAAGAACCGCATCAAATCCCGGGATTCATCGACAAGAGATCTACGATGCAGTAATTGTGGTGCTATGGGACACAATCGAAGAAGATGTACTAGTCAACCGAGAGAGTAAAATATAATTGTTCAATACCCAAGTATTGTAATAAAAATCCATTACAAATCATACAAAAATTACAATCATACAATGTTAAAAACTTTCTACTATTCCTCGTCCTCGTCTTGTTGAGTTTGGGTAGGCAGCGGTGCTGATGGAGTCGAAAAGAATTGTGTGAATATCTGGTAGCTTTCATCTCCAGCAGTCTCGTAACTCGGTCCCGCTCCAGGAGTCTCGTAACTCGGTCCAGCTCCAGCATACTGGTAACTCGGGCCCGCTCCAGGATACTGGTAACTCGAGGTCGCTCCAGGATACTGGTAACTCGGGCCCGCTCCAGCTGTATACTGGTAACTCGGGCCCGCTCCAGCATACTGGTCACTCGGGCCCGCTCCAGCAGTATCCCGCCGACGACGACGAGAGTGTCTCTGTCGTACTAAGCCGGACGGATAGTCCGGTGGAAGACGGGATTGTACCGGAGGCATTTCCGGTTCCGGTCCAATACCCAGATGCCGAACACGAGTAACAAGCTCCTCCATAAGACGACGAGTCACATCTTCCTCCATATGAGGTTGTTGTAAATGTTGCTGGTATACCCCACTCTGAAATTTGAAACATGTAAATTAAAATATTTATCATATCTATGTATATGTATTTTTTAAAGTATAATGAAGTTAAAGTATAATGAAGTCATACCAAATCATTCATTCCATCAATAAAAGCACGCATAGTAGAATCGTCTAGGGATCTAATCTTGAACTTGGGCTCCTCATAGTGGTATACTCGGTTGCTCATAAGAGGGCATCCCCACCATTGTCTGTAGTCCAGGCTACCTATGTCTGCAAAATATAAACAAAATTTTAGCAAACTATTTACACTAAATCAATACGAATAATGAGTAACTTATAACTTACATTCCTCAGCAGAATTTAGTCTAGGAGACATGTCCCTCACACTATAATTCTCGAACCGATTATTCCAGTCAGCAACGAGACCAATGATTCGTTGTAATGCATTTGATGTCTGATAACCGACTGCCGGTGGATCATCGGAAATTATTGGGGCCATTCCGAATTGCCGAAGAACACGGTCTGCCGGATGGTACATGGTGAACCGATCATATATAATATGACATCTGTGTAAACTAAATGCATAGGATGTCATCTTGATTTCTGGAGCATCAGGTTCACATATGTACGGTAACCAGGTTACCTATTTAAAGATATTTTAAGAGATTAGATGTGATGTTTATCAACGATCAAAACTTAAATAATTTAAAGCTATTTATTGCATATTTAAAAATTACCTGATTATACCGCAGCGTATCAAATTGGCTACGATATAGTGATACAGTCCTGTATTGGTAGTGTTGATAATCCACTACGTCTGTAGGCCAGCGCATAGCAACTGGAAATACTCCAACATCACTGAGAATGCTGGTAACAGGCCTACCAATATAAAAGTGCTCGTAGGACCAGAACTATAAAACACAAAAATGACATTAGTACAAACATAATTTGCGTATAAAATTACTCTAACTTTTTAAGGTCTTTAATTCATACCTGTATCAGTGAAATACATCCACAAATACTCTTGCGATTGCATCTGACAAATTCTGTCAGCTGGACGTACAAAAATGCAAGAGTAGCAGCTCCCCACGCATGCTCAGTAGGTTTTGTGAGATCATCCAAGAATGGTAAAAGCTGCACATTTACCATATTTTCCGATGCATCGAAAAATAGAATTGCACCACATAAACAGAGCAGATACGCTCTAGTGCAACGAATGACCTGGATTTATTAAGTGTTAAACAAATTTATTAAATTACACCACTAAATTAAGTAATAAACAAATTTACTAATTAAAATACATACTCGATTTTTATCTACATCAACCACCCCATCAATAGTTTGATGTAGGTCTATAAAGTTGCCACGGAGCCATGAAAATTTTACATAATTGCCATCTTTTAGACCAGAAGGAGGGCTAACACCGAGATAACTCCGGATCAGATCAGATCCCTTTAAGTGCGGATCAAAATATATAGCGTTACCTTTAATAGGTAACCCTAGTATATTCGCGACATCAAAAAGGGTGATCGTCATCTCGCCGAATGGGAGTTGAAAAGTGTTGCGTTCTGGCCACCAACGCTCCGCAAGGCTTACAACTAAATGAAGATCGTGAATTAAATATCTAACACGATCTATATAGTGGAATCCAAAGGATTCCACCAAAGCCTTTTGAGCTGGATTAAGCTCCCACGTACGATAATTCCTTTCAGCCCGCCAATGTACGTGGATCCGGGTTCGTAAAGCATTATCATGGTCGTATAACTATAAAAATTATATGCATTAATAAAGTAAACATAGGCATTATAAAAAATATATACATTAATAAAGTTGGCAACTTGTAATTTCAAAAATTATATACCTCGCCAGTAAAAATCTAAGTAGAAATGTGCTCTTCACGTTGCTTAAGAATAAGCGCGGTAGTCGGTCCACCAGGAATACGACCGTCATTGCGGGTAGCCATCGCCAGTAAATATCAAGAGGAGGAGAATGTGGTGTGAGGAGTGTTTGGGGTAGGGGAAGAATGTGAATGTGGTGAGAGGAGTGTTGGGTGGGGGGGTGTTTATAGGAATGTGGTGAGAGGAACGTTGGAATATAGCCGTTGGCCAACGGCTAAAATCCCAACGTTGCATGGCTCGCCAACTGAGTTGGCGAGCGGCCCCTCGAGGAGGGCGCCCCGCCAACTCAGTTGGCGAGATGCTCGCCAACTCAGCACCTCGCCAACTGAGTTGGCGAGTGGTCCCCCCCCGCAATTACTCCAAACTTATCCCCTTTTTTATAAATATATATTATTTTATTACTTTAAATGAAAAAATCCGATTATTTGTCAAGCCCTTGGCTCTTGTGCAGAAGCTTTCGGTGGACGGCGCGCTTGGCGCTTGCTCCAAGGGTCACATTATCTCTCGTTTCTTGGCCATGATTTTAAGCAAGAATTTCCACGGGTTTCTTCTTCTTGAGCAAGTGTGCATGAAACTCCTTTTTCTTTTATAGAGCCTTGAATATTTTTACGTCATGGAATACAATATTTTGAATTGCCATAGTTTACAATATTAGCCGATATTTGACATGTACCAATTTGATATTGTCTGAAATCAATACTAACCGATATCAACATTAGAATCTTTTTTAATAAATTTGTCAAAAAAAAATTGGATGAAAAAGATCAATTAACAAAGGTGTAAAAACATACAAAAATTGTAAAACCATGAAAAGAAAAAAACTTATCTATCGCAGAAAAACCAATCAACAAATTTAAATATTATTTCAATCAATTTTAAAAATACAAAAAATAACACAAAAAATACTTAAAATTATATATATATATATATATATATATATATATATATATATATATATATATATATATATATATATATATATATATATATATATATATATATAATTTTAATAAATATTTAATTTTTGATATAAAACTACGATTCTCCGATCCGAAGCAGTCGATATCGTTACTCACAAGGACGATCCGATACGATTGTGATACGAAACTGCAGCCTCTCTTGTAATTTGGCAAAGACTCGTTCCTTGATCACCATAATATAAACCTGGGGACTTGATCCCCACGTTTAATCTCAATATGAAAATTACTTGAAAAGATATATTTATTTTTTTATTTTTATTGAAATTTAATATTTATAGTTCATATATTGAAAAGATATATTTATTTTTTTAGATGTCGCACAAAGGTGATTCACCTCAACCACCAACTAGTTCTCAAGCCATTAATGAGCCAATTATCGCACGAAGGTGATTTCAAGGATATAATTTCGACACTTGGAGAAGATCAAGGAGTAACACGATTGTGACATCTAAAATATCTGGTGAACCCCCCACACTTCTGAATTTTCAGACATGCATGGACCACCACTTAAACCGTGTCATGTTCCAGAACCAGAATACTGGAGAGCGAAGGCGGACAAAGCCAACTGTGTACACCAGAGTACTCAATACCCCGAGATACAATCGCGGTTGTCTAGACATGTGAGGATTTTATTCTACAGTCCAACAGTCATTCATTGGTCAAGAGTCATATGTGTCTCAATCTTAAGCAAGCAATAAGTTACAAGATGTATGATCATCAAACATATAATAGTAAGGCATCCCGAACTATACATACACAGATGATCATGAAGCTAGTTACAAAATAAAAAACTAACAAGAGTACAATATTACATGATAAACTCTAGCTATAGTCTAGAATATGCTTTACATGTAGGCCCGCAGGTTAGAATGTCAAGTTCTAAAACTCGAGCTAAATACGTACTCGGTGGCTAAACGTCTCAAAAGTATAAGTACAAGATCATGTGGGTGATGAAAAAGAAATACACTCATGTCCTCGGGTGCTCTTGTTGTTCACCATCTTGAGGCAGAAAATATGGTAGATCTTGCGGCCCTACTTCAAAATTTGGCCATACAAAATCAGTGGGGTCAGACCCCAAAATAGCAAGTACCACAAGGGAGCCAACTTAGGAACTAAAACTAGCATGCAGACAAATCAGTATGAAATAGCACAATGAACAGTTAAATAAGTGCAATAGGTGAAATAACAGTTAAACAGTTCTGGAGTAATTAAACAAGAATATCTGAAATCAGTACTAAGGTTACAGTCTCAGGATCAGTTGTTAAACATATCAGGACTAGACTAGACTAGACTAAAAATCAAGCAATCACGACCAATCATGCCCTACGGCTTGCTCTCATTAGCTAATTAGGGTTATCACATTCCTAGTTACTAACACATGATGTTTGAGATTCCATAAAGCCACATGCCCTGTAGACTATCCGGGTTATCCAAGCGTAAGGATACATATAATAGATTATATCAGGTATAGTAATTTACAGGAACATGCAACACCCGGCGACGTGCTGGAAGTGTGCCCCTCACGACAGAGAGCTCTAAAACCATCAGGTGTCACTGGGATACCGGAATTGTATGTAGCCAAAAAATCTCTCTAGATGCTTTTAATACATTATTCTAGTTGTTATCCTGTGCAAGTTATTAAGAAGTACTGACCGTGGTGCTCAAAAATTTGCCTTATACATGATGCAGGACAGGACATGAGCTTGACAAGTACATTCAGGACAGGAACAAGCAAATCAACCACAAAAATTTATCTTATCAGTTCAAGTATTACAGTTCAAAAAATTCTAGCATGTCAGGAGTGTGCTTTGTCGAGCCACTATCAGGAGTATCGGTACATGTCAGTTTAACTTGATACGACGAGCTATTATCAGAAATATTAGGGCAGATATGGTATCGGGAGTTCAAGATTAACAGTGTCAATACAATCTATGTACAATTCTAGCATGTCAGGAGTGCGCTTCGTCGAGCCACTATCAGGAATATCAGTACATGTAAGGTGTTAAAAGTTCAGATTAACAGTGACAATACAATCCATGTTCAAGAAATTTCAGGTTCTGACAGGTTGTCACAATCAGGCTATAAGCAGTTTAGAGAAAGATTAGATGCATAGGAATCAAGCATAATAGGCTAAACAAGAAAATATATTAAAAAAAGTTAAACTAATACAAGTATCGTAGGAGCATGAGATAAGCAGGCGCATGAAAATGGCCGCATGACCAAGTCTGACACATGGATCATAACAGGCGCATGGAATTAAGGCCGCATGGAAGAGCTGACTGCATGGGAGAGCAAAGTCCACTCCTCGGGATAAGATGAGTGACATGCAATAAATACAAAGTCAGGAAAGTGACTGATGTGACTGGCCGTGTCAGAGAAGTGACCGATGTGACTGGTCAAGACAGGGAGTCAGAGGGAAAAGACAAAAATCAGGGAAAGTTGTGCCAAGGTCGGTTCAGTCATGCGCTCAATCAAGGAAGAGGCACATGAGTCTTTGGCCGCATGGATACCTTTATGCGCCCAGTGAGTCAACACAAAGAGTTTCTCCCACTTAGCTTTTTCAAGTACTTTGTTTCAAAAACTCAAGTGTGGATTCAGTCATGCGCCCAACAATTTAGGCACATGCTGCAAGGATATGCGACAAAGAGTTTCGTACCGCATGACACTCTCTGTCGCATAGACGTCGGGCGCATGAAGTCACATCGTCCCAAAAACAACAAGTCTGTCAAGGAAAAGCTCCAAGTCTGAAAACTTGTATTCTTCATTAAATCCTCATTTCAAGTCCGAATCCCGCAAGGTAAAGTTTAAAACCGCATGAAATCAAGTGCTCATCAACATGGAACTATTAGTTTTGGAAAACATCAAGTTTTAAGAGATCAAAACCAAGTAAACTCATGGAATCTACAAACTGAAAACTTAGATCACTCAAACAAGTCATCAAAATCGAAAATACCAAGAATTAAACATGTAGAAAAACTCATTGAGAGCAATATAGAGCAATAAAAATATAAAAAATCTAAATAAGTGCAATATAGCAAGTTCTTCCTTATTGGCAAGATGTACTTGCCTAAATCCACTACTAAACTACTACCACTACTACCCAAGGCAAGCTCACGGCTGGGACTAGGATTCGGCCAAGGATATGAGAGGGAGAAGAAAAAGAAAGAAAGAGAGGGAAATGAAGAAGAATGAGGAGGAAAGAGAAAGGGAAGGCTCTATATATCAAAGGGTGACTAGCACTATACACAATTCTAGAAATTACATGAAAGTAGCTAGAAAAATCCATAAATTACACGAGAAGCAATATACAGCTATAACACACATATACCAGATAAAATACAATAATACAAAAATAGTGAGACGGATCTTACACTTGTAATATTTTTTTCTTTGTTTACTGCAGCATCTTTTTAAACATGCTGATGCTGCCATGAAGTTGGTGTAATATTTTTAAACATGCTACCATGATGCTGGTGTAATCTTATTTCTTTGTTTTGTTTTGTTTTTTTTTTACTGTAGCTTGGATTGGTACTGCAGCTGATGTAATTTTGTTTTTTTATTTTTTTATTTGTACGTCAGCTTGGATTGGTGCTGCAGTTTCTGTTGCATTTTGAAAATGCTGAAAATAAACAATTTTTACTGTTATTTTTGCAGTTCATTTGGTTCTAGAAGGCCCGATCCACTTAGGCCCATGGACCCCAACCAACCGAGTGAAAAAACATGATGTGTCTCGAAAAAAAATTCTCTAAGACTGAACTAGTTCTAATCCTAACTAGTATATACGCACGTGCGTTGCACGTATTTCATATTACTTGAAAAAATAATAGTTTATTAAAAGAGCAAACGACAATTTCTTAATTTTATTATAGGTGAAAATATAATAGGCAGGAGCATAAAAGTTGGAAGAAATTAAATGACGGGAATATGAAATGTTTCTCTTATCTCTTGGATTCATGTGCCTACTTTGCATATATTCTTTATTAATTTTTGTTTTATTCTCCAAACTACCTACTTTGCATACATGCATATCTTTGTTTTATTTAATTACAGTTTTTTATTACTTAGATATCCTTATCAACATTAATACATATTGAAATGTAATGAAGGGTATTTTTGGAGCGAAATTTTTTCACGATGAAGCCTAGTTTTGGCATTATATAATAGAATAGATTGAAATTTAATGAAGGGTATTTTTGGAACAAAAATTTTTCACGTTGAAGCCTAGTTTTGGCATTATATAATAGAATAGATTAATACATATTGAAATATAATGAAGGGTATTTTTGGAGCGAAATTTTTTCACGATGAAGCCTAGTTTTGGCATTATATAATAGAATAGATTGAAATTTAATGAAGGGTAATTTTGGAACGAAAATTTTTCACGGTGAAGCCTAGTTTTGGCATTATATAATAGAATAGAATAGATTGAAATTTAATGAAGGGTATTTTTGGAACGAAAATTTTTCACGGTGAAGCCTAGTTTTGGCATTATATAATAGAATAGATTAGCTGCGAGTAAGAAATAATGTGTCCCGAAAAAAATTATATTTTCATGGCAAATATTTTAGACACAGTAGACCCCACAGGCAGCCATGAACAACAATCAGCAGCAACTCCAATAATGTTCCATACGCAATTTGAAATATATAGAAAGAAGCATGTATAGGTTGAGCAATGCAAATAATGGAAGTGTGTACGTAGTGTGAAGAAGAAGAAGATGAATGATGTAGTGAAGAGAGGAGAGGAGAGTCAACACCACCAAGAGCCTATCCCGTCACTGACATCTCTCTCCTCTCTCTCTCTCTCATTCGTGCGCTAGGTTCACCAACGGTGCTCACTCCCCCAACAGCAAAAAAAATCTATTTCATTGGCCACTCGTGCCATCAATGCTACCACCATCAACTGCACTTTTTTCCTTTTATTTATTTTTCTGTGATGAGATTTCCTGTCATGCTATTTCAATTCTAATTGTGTCTCATCTTCTATAACATGTGACTTTTTACCTATAAAAATAGACAAAAGATTCACATGTCATAGAAGATGGAACAGAATTAGCCGGACAGCTGATCTGTGCCTCTCCGAAATTTATGAGCTTGAAGTAACTTCTTAAGAAGATTTTGACTCAGTTTGTTAGTGTCGTTTTCTTCCTCATTGGAATTCGAATGGTCAATTTTAGTGCATTATACGTCCAATTTTTATTTTATTTTATTTTTTATTTTCTAATTTATAGTGCCAAAGGGATATATGATTTGTCCCGTCTAGTTTATGAGTGATATTATTGAGACGGGGGAGTGGAATAGAGAGTTATTTTATCATGTCATAGATATTTTCTCTCCATTACTCTTCTAAATTTTTTTTAATTTGCAATACCTTTCAATTATTTAAAATTAGGCATTATTTTTTGGGAGTAACACTAATTGTAATTAACTTGTTATAAAAGATTCGAGATAGTACTAATTAAAAAAATTACCTCTGGACAGTTGTGCAAAAACTGAGATCCCGAGAAATCAGTAGTCTGATTGTTTCCCATGACAAATGGCTGCGTCTCTGCCATCCTGCCACTCTCCGAAGAAGAGATGGGCGAAGTCGGATCGTGACTCATTCCGAACAGACTTGCAGCAGGAGGCGACGAGTGTTCCTCGGAGCTACCTACGACTTTGCGAGAGCAGTTCTTTCTCGGGCTGAACTCGCTCGCAGCAGCACAAGGTACTAAGCTTCGTTTCCCTTTCGTCTGTACTAGTCCACTTCTCTTGACCACTCGGCACAAAGCGAATGCTCCCTGTAACCAAGAAATGTGGCCAATGACCATTTGTGTTAGGATTGGCTAGTATGATGAATGATGAATGATGATGTGGATGAATTAGCAAAGGATTAATGTACGTACCAGGAAATTAGGAGTTGGTTGAGAGAGGTGTTGACAAAGACGGTACTCGTGCATAACCCAATCCGTTCTTTCTCCTCCGGGAGCCCGGCCGCGGTGGAACACGAGGGTCTTCCTCAGCCCTTGGACGGAGGACTCGCAGTAGACTTTGCGGTCTTTCCCGGTGGCTTTCCAGTACCCCGACGCCGTTGCTCGATTGCTCCTCGATCCGTTCGGGTACTTCCGGTCCCGGGGACAGAAGAAGAACCACTCCATGTCCCTCATGGGAAGGAATGATTTTTCTGCAGAGACGAAAACATATATTTATATTATATAAACCTAAGAAATATTGCTTTTTGTATGTGATGCAAGAATCTTATAACTTAACGAACAAGGAAGGAAAAATTGGCTAACTTAGAGCCATCTCCAACCCTAACTTCTTGTTTTGGATTGGATTTTCCTACGTGGCAAGATTATATTCACACAAGACAATAAGCCAGAAAAGTGTTTTTCGATGCTGCAAAAGTATTGAGAAGAAAATAAAAACTATTTTTTCCAACTTTCAAGATAACTTTTCTGCTTCTTCATTTTTCTTTTCTTTTTTATAAATATTTTTATTCAATTATATTTTGAAATATTAAATTGTGATTCCTAGGAGACAACTAATTTTTTTTCAAACTCACAACAGGACTGGAGATGCTCTTAAGACTTCAAGAACTACGTACCATAACTTTCTGCAGTGGATAAAAAGAAGCGGGGTCGACTAAAGAAGATGCTCATGACCAAAGCTTTTCGTCCAAGTAACTAAAAAGTATCCTAGGCTCATTTAACCGTGTCGGGTTATTTTCACGTGCAATCGAAGAAAGGGTATACTACTAGGAAAGTGACATATTGAAGTAAAATTAATGGCCAACAAAACCATGTCACTGACCATTTTTAACTTGGGGTACAGATAGGATTGGGATTGGAGCAAAGTTTTAGTCCTATCTTAGAGGTGAGCATTCGGTTTATTCTAAAAATCTAAATTCGAAAACGAACCAAAATTAGTCAAAACCGAAATCGAACCGAATCAGCTATTCGGTTTGTTCGGTTGGACTATTGTTATTGTTTAATGGATCGGATCCAAATTTGAAATCGTAGTTAAATTATATTAAAAATTATAATTTTATACACACATTTGTTGAATTTCAAATTTACGTCCAATTAGTTGGTTTCAATATATATATATATATATATATATATATATATATATATATATATATATATATATATATATTTATATATTTGTTTTCAAAATATACACATTTTTAATTATAAAATATGCATAGAATAAGGATATTTACATAATTGTATAAATGTTATTCGGTTTTCGGCTTTGGACCGAAATCTGAAACCGAAATCGAAACCGAATAAGAAAATTTTAGTATTTTCAAAACCGAAATCGACCCGAAATCTTTTCAAACCGAACCGAATCTCTTTTTCGGTTCGGTACGATTTTCGGTTCAAAATCGAATAATGCTCACCCCTATTCTACCGAGAAAAACTTTGATACAGATGGTTGTATCAAAGTTTTGATACAGCCACTATATGACTAGTGGGCCCCGCCTCAAATTATATATATATATATATATATATATATATATATATACACGCTTTACGAGAAGATATGGGGGGGCCACTTGTCATAAAGTGGCTGTATCAAAAATTCTGATAGAACCATCCGTATCAAAGTGTTTTCCCGTCCTACCTCGTCTACGAGTTCCTAAATATGGAAACATATAGCATTACAATCACCGAAGTCAACTGGCTCTTGTGGTCGGTGAGAAGAGGTATAACCTCCCTGGGTGGGCGGAGGGCTCGGGATCAAACCGCGGAGGAGGTGCGGGGACAGTGGGGTCAGACCCCAAAATAGCAAGTACCACAAGGGAGCCAACTTAGGAACTAAAACTAGCATGCAGACAAATCAGTATGAAATAGCACAATGAACAGTTAAATAAGTGCAATAGGTGAAATAACAGTTAAACAGTTCTGGAGTAATTAAACAAGAATATCTGAAATCAGTACTAAGGTTACAGTCTCAGGATCAATTGTTAAACATATCAGGACTAGACTAGACTAGACTAAAAATCAAGCAATCACGACCAATCATGCCCTACGGCTTGCTCTCATTAGCTAATTAGGGTTATCACATTCCTAGTTACTAACACATGATGTTTGAGATTCCATAAAGCCACATGCCCTGTAGACTATCCGGGTTATCCAAGCGTAAGGATACATATAATAGATTATATCAGGTATAGTAATTTACAGGAACATGCAACACCCGGCGGCGTGCTGGAAGTGTGCCCCTCACGACAGAGAGCTCTAAAACCATCAGGTGTCACTGGGATACCGGAATTGTATGTAGCCAAAAAATCTCTCTAGATGCTTTTAATACATTATTCTAGTTGTTATCCTGTGCAAGTTATTAAGAAGTACTGACCGTGGTGCCCAAAAATTTGCCTTATACATGATGCAGGACAGGACATGAGCTTGACAAGTACATTCAGGACAGGAACAAGCAAATCAACCACAAAAATTTATCTTATCAGTTCAAGTATTACAGTTCAAAAAATTCTAGCATGTCAGGAGTGTGCTTTGTCGAGCCACTATCAGGAGTATCGGTACATGTCAGTTTAACTTGATACGACGAGCTATTATCAGAAATATTAGGGCAGATATGGTATCGGGAGTTCAAGATTAACAGTGTCAATACAATCTATGTACAATTCTAGCATGTCAGTAGTGCGCTTCGTCGAGCCACTATCAGGAATATCAGTACATGTAAGGTGTTAAAAGTTCAGATTAACAGTGACAATACAATCCATGTTCAAGAAATTTCAGGTTCTTACAGGTTGTCACAATCAGGCTATAAGCAGTTTAGAGAAAGATTAGATGCATAGGAATCAAGCATAATAGGCTAAACAAGAAAATATATTAAAAAAAGTTAAACTAATACAAGTATCGTAGGAGCATGAGATAAGCAGGCGCATGAAAATGGCCGCATGACCAAGTCTGACACATGGATCATAACAGGCGCATGGAATTAAGGCCACATGGAAGAGCTGACTGCATGGGAGAGCAAAGTCCACTCCTCGGGATAAGATGAGTGACATGCAATAAATACAAAGTCAGGAAAGTGACTGATATGACTGGCCGTGTCAGAGAAGTGACCGATCTGACTGGTCAAGACAGGGAGTCAGAGGGAAAAGACAAAAATCAGGGAAAGTTGTGCAAGGTCGGTTCAGTCATGCGCTCAATCAAGGAAGAGGCACATGAGTCTTTGGCCGCATGGATACCTTTATGCGCCCAGTGAGTCAACACAAAGAGTTTCTCCCACTTAGCTTTTTCAAGTACTTTGTTTCAAAAACTCAAGTGTGGATTCAGTCATGCGCCCAACAATTTAGGCACATGCTGCAAGGATATGCGACAAAGAGTTTCGTACCGCATGACACTCTCTGTCGCATAGACGTCGGACGCATGAAGTCACATCGTCCCAAAAATAACAAGTCTGTCAAGGAAAAGCTCCAAGTCTGAAAACTTGTATTCTTCATGAAATCCTTATTTCAAGTCCGAATCCCGCAAGGTAAAGTTTAAAACCGCATGAAATCAAGTGCTCATCAACATGGAACTATTAGTTTTGGAAAACATCAAGTTTTAAGAGATCAAAACCAAGTAAACTCATGGAATCTACAAACTGAAAACTTAGATCACTCAAACAAGTCATCAAAATCGAAAATACCAAGAATTAAACATGTAGAGAAACTCATTGAGAGCAATATAGAGCAATAAAAATATAAGAAAGCTAAATAAGTGCAATATA
Source organism: Iris macrosiphon (assembly GCA_036927795.1). Lineage (NCBI taxonomy): Eukaryota > Viridiplantae > Streptophyta > Magnoliopsida > Asparagales > Iridaceae > Iris > Iris macrosiphon. The sequence continues at coordinate 199,602,320 of JAYESA010000002.1, read as the reverse complement.
GCAAGTTCTTCCTTATTGGCAAGATGTACTTGCCTAAATCCACTACTAAACTACTACCACTACTACCCAAGGCAAGCTCACGGCTGGGACTAGGATTCGGCCAAGGATATGAGAGGGAGAAGAAAAAGAAAGAAAGAGAGGGAAATGAAGAAGAATGAGGAGGAAAGAGAAAGGGAAGGCTCTATATATCAAAGGGTGACTAGCACTATACACAATTCTAGAAATTACATGAAAGTAGCTAGAAAAATCCATAAATTACACGAGAAGCAATATACAGCTATAATACACATATACCAGATAAAATACAATAATACAAAAATAGTGAGACGGATCTTACACTTGTAATATTTTTTTCTTTGTTTACTGCAGCATCTTTTTAAACATGCTGATGCTGCCATGAAGTTGGTGTAATATTTTTAAACATGCTACCATGATGCTGGTGTAATCTTATTTCTTTGTTTTGTTTTGTTTTTTTTTTACTGTAGCTTGGATTGGTACTGCAGCTGATGTAATTTTGTTTATTTATTTTTTTATTTTTACGTCAGCTTGGATTGGTGCTGCAGTTTCTGTTGCATTTTGAAAATGCTGAAAATAAACAATTTTTACTGTTATTTTTGCAGTTCATTTGGTTCTAGAAGGCCCGATCCACTTAGGCCCATGGACCCCAACCAACCGAGTGAAAAAAAATGATGTGTCTCGAAAAAAAATTCTCTAAGACTGAACTAGTTCTAATCCTAACTAGTATATACGCACGTGCGTTGCACGTATTTCATATTACTTGAAAAAATAATAGTTTATTAAAAGAGCAAACGACAATTTCTTAATTTTATTATAGGTGAAAATATAATAGGCAGGAGCATAAAAGTTGGAAGAAATTAAATGACGGGAATATGAAATGTTTCTCTTATCTCTTGGATTCATGTGCCTACTTTGCATATATTCTTTATTAATTTTTGTTTTATTCTCCAAACTACCTACTTTGCATACATGCATATCTTTGTTTTATTTAATTACAGTTTTTTATTACTTAGATATCCTTATCAACATTAATACATATTGAAATGTAATGAAGGGTATTTTTGGAGCGAAATTTTTTCACGATGAAGCCTAGTTTTGGCATTATATAATAGAATAGATTGAAATTTAATGAAGGGTATTTTTGGAACGAAAATTTTTCACGGTGAAGCCTAGTTTTGGCATTATATAATAGAATAGATTAATACATATTGAAATATAATGAAGGATATTTTTGGAGCGAAATTTTTTCACGATGAAGCCTAGTTTTGGCATTATATAATAGAATAGATTGAAATTTAATGAAGGGTATTTTTGGAACGAAAATTTTTCACGGTGAAGCCTAGTTTTGGCATTATATAATAGAATAGAATAGATTGAAATTTAATGAAGGGTATTTTTGGAACGAAAATTTTTTACGGTGAAGCCTAGTTTTGACATTATATAATAGAATAGATTAACTGCTAGTAAGAAATAATGTGTCCCGAAAAAAATTATATTTTCATGGCAAATATTTTAGACACAGTAGACCCCACAGGCAGCCATGAACAACAATCAGCAGCAACTCCAATAATGTTCCATACGCAATTTGAAATATATAGAAAGAAGCATGTATAGGTTGAGCAATGCAAATAATGGAAGTGTGTACGTAGTGTGAAGAAGAAGAAGATGAATGATGTAGTGAAGAGAGGAGAGGAGAGTCAACACCACCAAGAGCCTATCCCGTCACTGACATCTCTCTCCTCTCTCTCTCTCTTTCATTCGTGCGCTAGGTTCACCAACGGTGCTCACTCCCCACAACAGCAAAAAAAATCTATTTCATTGGCCACTCGTGCCATCAATGCTACCACCATCAACTGCACTTTTTTCCTTTTATTTATTTTTCTGTGATGAGATTTCCTGTCATGCTATTTCTGTTCTAATTGTGTCTCATCTTCTATAACATGTGACTTTTCACCTATAAAAATAGACAAAAGATTCATATGTCATAGAAGATGGAACAGAATTAGCCGGACAGCTGATCTGTGACTCTCCGAAATTTATGAGCTTGAAGTAACTTCTTAAGAAGATTTTGACTCAGTTTGTTAGTGTCGTTTTCTTCCTCATTGGAATTCGAATGGTCAATTTTAGTGCATTATACGTCCAATTTTTATTTTATTTTATATTTTATTTTCTAATTTATAGTGCCAAAGGGATATATGATTTGTCCCGTCTAGTTAATGAGTGATATTATTGAGACGGGGGAGTGGAATAGAGAGTTATTTTATCATGCCATAGATATTTTCTCTCCATTACTCTTCTAAATTTTTTTTAATTTGCAATACCTTTCAATTATTTAAAATTAGGCATTATTTTTTGGGAGTAACACTAATTGTAATTAACTTGTTATAAAAGATTCGAGATAGTACTAATTAAAAAAAAATTTGAAATAGTAGAAATATGATTATGAATTGGAAAGATAAATACAAATAACTCTTTATATTAAATTTTTTTTTTAAAATATACAAAAATAGACTTCCTACGCATATCCAAAAAAAAAAAAACTCTATAAAATTAATCTTAAGATATGTCAAAAGATGTTGTTTTTGACACTGCTAAATTTTTTTTTTTTTTAATTTTCAATCATTCAAATTCTAAATCTACCACTATATTAAATCTGAGATTAATTTGTGAATGCATGGACGATGTTGTTATTGACACTCCTAAAATATTATCATATACTCATAATGCAGGAACAGATTTGGAATTAAATGATAAAAAATTAAAAATAAAATAACATTTTAGAAATGTTAATAACAGCACCCATATCAAAACCGTTGCCAGGGACGGATCCAAGTGGGGTTTGTGATGGGATGGGGCTCATCCCAAATAAAAAAATTTACCTTTTTTTTCATATAATTTTTTTTTTTTGGATTATTTTATATAGATTAGTCACTCCCATCCAAATTTATGATAGTTCTTTCCGGTTATAATTTCTGGATCCGTGAAGAGCAACCACTCAACGGTTATCTATCGGATCGACACTTACACAAGTCTAAACACGAGATCAATGTGGGCTGCGACAGCAACAATATGCTGCTTTTAATCTTTTCTCGCTAAAAAGTACAACATCATCTTCATTGAGAAAGAAAAGAAAAAAAGGCCGGGGGGGGGGGGGGAGGAAGTTTCAGGATGCCTGATGGTAGTTTCTGCTCGTAAGAGCAAGGCATTTAAACAACTAGGAAGGGGGGGGGGGGGGAGTTTCAGGATGCCTGATGGTAGTTTCTGCTCGTAAGAGCAAGGCATTTAAACAACTAGGAAAGGGCAACATAAAGTTTTTTTGGGTACTTTTTCTAATGGAAAAGTGACGGGGTATCACAGTTTTTTTTTTTTTTAATTATCAATTTTTGATATCCAGAAAAAATTTACTTTTTAAATGTTTATGGGCATATAACAGTTTTTGTGTGTTATGACGGTCAGAATTCTGATAGTCTTAGGATTGCTGGAATTCTGGCAGTCTATCGTCTTCCACAACTCAAGTGTGCCGGTTTCTAAAACTTTCAAATTCTAAAATTGATGTTTAAAACCAAAAAATAAATAAATTCCAACATACATTAATTGAAATCTAAAAATCAAAAAAAATCTTAAAAAATTGTTGTGTTAAATTTTATTTGAGAAAACATAAAAAATATAGAATGAAATGAAGAGAGGAAGAAGAAGAAGAAAAGAGATATTTATCTTGTTATCTTCGATTAGTGTTGTAAGAGGAAGAAATTGTTGCAAGAGAAATAGGAAGTTCTATGATTAGTGGAAGAAGAAGTGGAGCAACTTAAGAGTGATATCCTCATCATGTGCTAGTCCATATCACTTTTGATGGTGTCCTTAGTAATTTTGCTTTTAATTAGCATATATCTTTTGAGTAAACTAATCACGTTCACGTGCGTCACACGTACAAAAAAAAAAAATTTGTTGAAAAATTACATAAAAATTTAAATTATATTAAAATATTTTAAATGTGATTTGAATATATTTTAATTAGAATTTGTTATAGATATGTTTCTAAAATTTTGGATAAATATGTAGTTAGATATTACCATGTACTTAGTTTAAATATAATTTGAATATTGAATATATTTTAGAATTTATTATATATTAAGGTAGTTAGAAGGATTTAGAATTTTTAGTTTTGTTCTAAAATACAAGAGATATATACGACGGCTAGAATTTTTTTTTTGATTTTTTTTATATATTTAGTTGATAATATACATACGGCTTGGACAAATCATTTTTGATCAATTTTAAAGACGCATTACAATAATAGAGATAGATGAAGTTATCATAAAACAAAACAATTAGAGTGCAAATACGAAGGAACCCCAAGCACTCCTTATTCAAGATGAGAGAAAAGGAACACACAAGGTCTGAAAAGTTTGCAGCCAGATATAACTAGCCTGGTATGGTTTACAAAAAGGAAAGGAAAGAAAATCAATTTCATGCTCTATCCTTTCCTTTAGAAAATAATAATTTTCATCGATTTTTCTCTCCGGTGTTTAAAAATGTCAAAAAAATTGGAAAAAAAAATAAATACTTAAAAAGTGGAAAAGTGAATCATTGAGTTGGTGGAGGACACCATTTTTTCTCCTATTTTTCTTTTTATTGAGAATCACTTTCATTTCCTCGATTCCTTTGACACCCAAACCAAACGAGGCCAAGAGAACCCTTCGTTGAAACCCTTACAAAAACAACAGAATGAGCGCTACAAAAGCATATACTCCTTAAATCTTATTTCATCAAAAGTTGATTTGAATATCTCTATCAATCTGGGTGCTCTTCTTATAACAGGTAGGCTTCTCCTTGTAGCTAAAATTTACAGTTCAGCTCCTTGATGACCCATGCCCATTGCTCAGGATTGGAGAGAAACTTTATGGAGCCGGCTATTTCAATCATCTATGTCGTCCAATCGAACGATCTTCAGATGCTCGTGCTCATAATCTCATAATGCAGGTACGATGAACTCAACAGTGAGAGCAACAGGATTTTAGTCTGTCGATTGTGCAAAACTACAGTCGTCAGCCTCCTCATCTAATGAATGTTGTCCCTTCACCCGAATTCTGACGCGCTTGCCTTTGATATATCGGTATTCCCACGACGTCGGTGGATATTTCTTCTTGAGCTTATCATATTTGTCTAGCATACCCGTCTTCTGGAACACATCCCCGACCATTCTAACGATTGCTTGGTCAGGTTGGACGCCAAGCTCTTCCATATCAGCAAATACCTGAAATAATAGTCATCTGGCTTAAAAAAGGGAGGTAATATTTTAGTTAGGGATGCTACTAATCACATGGACAAGCATATAAAGTATAGCTAATACACCCTTTAAGGAATGGGTATGTAAGTGAACCTCTGATTTAAAAATTAATGAACTATGAAAGCTGAAGAGTGGGCCGAATGGCACACATCATATTCGCAGTGAATAAACAGAGAATATCTAAATTTCTACACAAATACAAGAAAATACATAAATATGCGAAAGAAATGCCACAATCTATCAATAGTGGACGACATATATAGGTGTACACAGTTTAGATGCAAAAAAAAAAAATGTAAAGCCCAATCCATAAGATGGAAACAGAAGCTTCACAAATTAGAGCTTTACAACATAATCTGCATAATTTCCACCGTTAAGGCTTCAAGCATATCAGATCTTATGGCTAGCTAACTAAAGCACTGATATGCACATTGTATAGGAGCCATTTCGCATGAAATTGATACAAAGGTTCGTGGGACTTATGGACTATTACTATCATGTCATGCTTCTGTAATCCTTTATTATATTTCATGTACTGTCAAGTTCTAAATAGAACAATTTTGAGAAGAAAAAAACAAATAGTAACAACCATAATAGGAATAGTAGCAGCAGATTTACCTCAAACATCTTCTCATTCATTCCCTTGTCATAGTATATAGAGATCATTTTAATAAAGAAAATACGAGGCAGACTTTCCAAGTTTTCTGAAAATATCTTATTCCATAATTCCTCTGCTTCTTCAAGTCTATTATCCTCAGCTAAAGCATTTAACAGTGTGTAATAGCTCCCCATGGTCTTCCCTTGACCTTTGCTTAGCATCCATTTTATTACCTGTGGTCAAAAATCACCAATAGGGGGAAACAAAGAGATGGAAATAAGAAAAGGCTAAATACTAGGCCATATCCAATACCTTCAAGACTCACCCAACTATTCTAAGTCAGACTCATGGATCTATGTAGACCAGGGAGCTAATTAATGTAATTCATGAACCAGTAATGTAAAATACCTGAATTATTCTCTTCCACTCCTTCTGAATCTCAAGTGTCTTTAGTGCCTTCTTAACCACAATCAATGGAAACTCTAACTCCCAAGCAATGAATGAATCAAGAGCTCCATAAACCTCCTCTTTGACATTTGATAGGCCCTTTACCTGAAAAAGGATACAAGTGAAGTTTCTTACCTTGAAAAAAATATCTCAGAAAATGCAGAATTTACTCTTAGCTTCTATCTAGTAAAAGCTAAAAAGGAGTGCCTGTGATGAGTAAAAAAAAAATTCTGGAAATGAACACTTGTCAAATTCTTTTGACCAAATTTAGAGAGCAGAATAGAGCATAACCAATGTGTAGCTAATTAGTTTAATATAACAGAAGAACAGATCCAACCCTAAAAGTTCAGTGGATTCCTACCAAGGATCAGACCGAACCCAGATAATCCATGCAGGAAGAGTTTGAACTGGTATCCTTCATGCCAGATGAAATACTTTTGAATTTTTCAAGTGACATTAGACTAGGAACAAAATAATTAGATACTGAGCATTCAAGTTTTTGAAGTATAGTCCAGCAAACAGCTCTCTATAATAGAACATAATACCACATGCTAATATTTGAAGGCCTGAAAGGATACATTTGAAATAAACATTATGTTGACAAGCAAAGATACTTTTAAGACTTCAGTGTCCAACTTCTTAATGCGTAGAAGACAGAAATAAGTTCTACAACATAATAATAATAATAATAATAGTAGATTTGTTACAAAAATAAGAACTTTTGAATAGCAATTAAGATGATGGTCTTGGCTAGTAGGGTATTTCAGTTACTTATACGAAGAACAATATGGTGCCTGCAAAGAATTCTCCTTTTAAACCCATGCAGATAAATTTTGCCATTCTAGCTATGTAGCCGGACACTATCATCTTAGTTAGTGTCTTGTGTCAGACACGTGTCGGTCACGTGTCGGTCACCGACACTCTCACGCACTCTTTGGACACTCATTTTTATGTGTCCTCGTACTTTAATTTTAAAATCGGGCACAGACACTCTCCAAATAAGGACACATTTCATTAAGTGTCCCCATCTTTTCATTTAAGATCGGACACGGACACTCCTCTCCTTGAATAAGGACATGCAACAGGAATTTTTTATAGTGTATTTGTTTAAAATAAGGATAAAATAAATATAAAGGTAGAACTTAAAGCATTTTTGTTGTGGCTTTTAATTTCATGTATATCACATATACAATTATATATATATATATATATATATATATATTTCAAATCAACGGTTAAGATTAGATGACTTAAACAAGATCCAACAGTTGTAAACATGGAGATGCTTGGGGATGCATAATAGAGGGGATGTGGATACCTCCTCATATATATATATATATATATATATATATATATATATATATATATATATTGTGGAATATATATGGCGTGTCGTATCCTAGTTTTGCAGAAAATTGCACGTCACTGTTTTGTATCATGTCCTGTATCCTGTGTCGTGTCCATGCAACATAGCTTTCTAGATTTTGAAACATCTTCTTGCTGACAAGGGTCAATTAATTGTACTGAATAATGCAGGATCATTGTAAGGAATAAAGTGGCATGGAAAATAAGAAGCATAATTTTACATGACAGGGCTCAGGGATGCATTAATGAGTCGACCATGAGGAAGGAACATGTGCTAAGGCATTAATGTATTTCTAGATAATCAAGCTGCAAATGGACATTGACATATGGTGTCTTTCATGCACGTAGCAAACAAAAAAGCTCGCCCTTACAGTTTGAAATTGTAGCTGTTAGCATATTACAAATTTCCATGCAGTATGGCAAGGTCTTTGTGAACATGGTGGCTCCACAGCTAACAGATTACTATTAGAAATTTACATGAAAACTAATCATCTTAGGATGTGAGATTTTTGGCTAAGCTCTGGGTTTGGCTTAGTCTGCATGTTGGGCTAGCGTTTCAGAAATGCCCATTTGGGCCCCCAAATGAACGGCACTAAGCAAACACCCATTAGAAAGACAAGAAATTAGCTCTCATGTTACCTTTGGCACCAAATGGAGTGCCAGATGAAACATAATTGCAATCCAAAGTAGCGCTTAATCTTACATAATTTAACACCAGAATGCTACTTCGTTAGCATCATTCAGGGAGCTGGCACAATTGTTCAAGTTGTGTTCTCTGTATTTGTGAAGCTAGAATTATCAGGGATGCTAAATGCTGAGCTTGTCCAAGACCTAAAGCAATGTAAAAAGTGAAATTTTAAACATGCAGTATGAAATTAGCACCTAGCATTCTAGTTTAGAGTGACTACAAAGTCTTAATTAACTAGCGGACTCATCAGTCTTCAGTCATCAGTCATCAGACGAATTAGGAAAATTTCAACTACCCAAGTTTGAACATAACATTTATACAAAGCTTAAATTCTTTTGCCAAAAATAAATTACTGGTTACTTTGATTGTTTTCTGATAGTGACTGAAATCCATTGTCATGCTGCACTGTTTCAATCCTTTCTTCTATATATTAATATAACCAATGTGATTCTTCTCAACACTTAATACTTACGATTAACTAAAGTAACTTGGAAGTAATAGGCATAGTTAAGAAACGATAGAAGAAAATATATTGATCTACTTATCTCTTGCGCTAAGCCCATTAGAAAGTTTACTAATATTAATATTATGGCCCAAAAGTTTACTAATATTAATATAATGGCCCAACTTTTAGTTGTTGCAACCAGAACACAGGGCAAAAACCATAGATCAGACTTATAATGGAGGGTGCATATCCAAAAGTATAAAGGAATGGGCAAAGACATCTAAACATTTGCACCTTTAGTGGTTTATCTTCTTCCACAACGTGGATAATATTATATACAAAATAATTACAGTAGTTACTAATGCCAAGTTATCTTACACAATCAACAAGCTTCTGTGACTTGGAAATGGTTCCAATCCTCTTCCGCGATTTCCATACACGTGGGAATCTTGGTCTTGGGCCCCTCGCACCACATACCTGGTATACATGACAGTACTAAATAAAAATGAAACAAACATGCGAAAGACATTGAAAGAGATTCCAAATAATGCAAGTCAACTTTTGAGAATAAACATCAGCCGACTATGTTAACAGTAAATGCATGAGAATGTCCTTTCCTGAGGAATAACAAAATTTAGGTAGTTGTATCTGGATGGAAGATGCTAACCTAAGTTATTACAATATAATTACTAGTAGTCAGATGCAAATAATATGAATTTACACTTGTCAAAATGACTGTTGCCATCATCATCATCCACGATTTCTCGCATGGGAGTAAGTCAGGTATGGGAGCATCAGCTAGCTCGACTATTGCCATCTTCATCATCATCCACGATTTCTCGCGTGGGAGTAAGTCAGGTATGGAGCACAAGCTAGCTCCTCAAAAGAAGGCACCTTACGACATATAATCACTTGAATGGTGCACAGAACATCAAACATTTGTCAAACTCTATACCTTGCCATTGCTCCGTCACTTTTCCCCTTAGAATGAGGTTGGTTATGAATCATAACAACATGAGAAAGAATTATAAATAAAAGAGAAAATATAACTACTCACTGACCATGCTGCACGAGTACGGACACGGATAAGGAAACGATACGGGTAAGGGATACAGGCATTTTCGGATAGGTCCAGTTTAACACGCATATGTTACAGGAATACAGATACGGTACGGACATGAAAAAGGGAGTACGAGCACCATTTTTCCGTGTCCGTGCAACGTAGCTCACCTACTATCAACATAAAAGTTAACTACTCTTGGCTAATCTATGAAAAAGCAAGGATAATGACATAAAGCCAAAAGGCCATATGGAGAAGAAAACCCAGCTCATAGGCATGTAGTTCAAGCTCAACGAAGGATAGGCATGTAGTTCAAGCTCAACGAAGGAAAGACGGACCCTCACTAACAATAATAACTACCACTATTGAGGAACGAGAAGAGGAATAGGCACATGATTCGCCAAATAGAACATGTCCTTCATTCAATGATCCTATACCGAGATCAGGCGCTAGCTACCCCCTCTCCCTCTTTGTCTTTCCACTTTTGTCGTTCAGGAATAAACACTGCCAAATTCTTTCAAGTCCCGGCCCAGTTTCAAAAACCTTCCTCAACACAGTCTAGACCAAGAGGATCAAATGATTTGTTCTAGGGAATCACAATTGTCTCCAAGGCACGAACTAAAATAATAACCATACCGTTACAACAAGAGAGTAAGACGTGTTTTAAGATAATCAATTTAACAATTTTTTGCAATTTTCTTGTTCTTTCCATTGTTCTGATACCAAGTCGATTTTGTGAAACCAGGTCCAAGTACCATACCATTTTGTTTCTTACATGGTGGTAGAGATGGAGAACATATACTGGTTAGTCCTACTTTTGTTGGAAAAATGATTTTTGGAGAAAACAAAGTCCCAAAAACCCTAGAAAAATAATGCCTAAACTCCCCCCAATTATCTTCCCAATTGGGGAGTCGTTCTTGTTTCTAGATGGACAGACACAAACAGAAAGACAATAAGTCCCCATAACCGTAGCAAATATTACGTAAAACCATCCAAAATGATTCTGGTCGACCTAAACCCAATAGAGCATTGTCTGGCCAGATTTTCCCTGTCCCCTTTTCCAGCAATTTAATTTTGAATCATAAGAAGAATACCTAATATTAGACGATGGGCAAAGCTCACTAATTTTCTGTTTCAAAGATGAATAACCCACCAACATCATTTGTGTTAGTCCCGAGGCTTAATCAAAGATGGTAGAACAAGAAGTTGAAGTTGAGATCAGGAGTTCATACAAAAGTTTTCTCTCTGATATACCTCGATCCAACGTATATAAATATACAATATAGTAGTTGATTACAACTCCTTATGAGTCAGAGAATGCAAGAACCAAAAACGCGTTCTTCCTTGCAAACGCAGTTGCAATTGGGACAGAACGTTTACAACTAGAAGAAGAGGAGAGAAATATAGAATAAAAATTATTCTTGCTGGGGTGGTGAAGACCACCGTTGCTCAAAGCAAAATTCGTCCTCTTACGACGATCTGCTCCCATGAGCCAGCAAGTTCACAAGAGAACTTCTGGAACGCTCGTAGTCACCTCCTTGTGTGAATCAAACGGACTCCTTTGAACTCCTCTTTCTCAATTTTTGGTGTGCTTCAAAAGGAGGCTAGAGGACTCTTTATATAGGGAATGATGAAAGCCCATCCTCCTCTTCTTTCCGATGTGGAACTAAAAAACCAATATACAAAATTGATATCCCACAATCACAGCCTAATGCAGAGCCCGCTCAGCGCCCGTTCAGCACCCGCTCGGCTCCCATTCATGCAACACGCGTATGCAACACGCACATGCAATCCGAGCATAAAACGAGCGCACGAGCTCAACAAAAGCACACAAGCGCTTTGCGACGATGTTGATGTGCTAAGTGCAAAGTGCGCCAACAAAGCGGCACTTTGCGTCCTTGAGCCCGAGTCCGAGTCGCTAAGCCCCTTTGGGACTTAGCACCTATGGAATAATATCCAAGAGCATGACAAAAAGTTTAAAAGTTTTCATTGAGTAGTTAATCATTTTTTCTCCTAATAAAACACCCCCACATGGCACCCATGTGCCCCACCACACCCCATGTGCAAACCTCAACTCATACAGAGTATTATATTGAGATACTCACTTGGTGGTGTAGCCAATGTGGGACTATCTTTACTAGTCCAAAGGTAAAAACACCAACAATCCCCCACATATCTCAATATATGGGTTGAGCGTTCCCTACAGTGATTGCCCATCATGCATTAGGATAGATGTCGCTTCGACTTGAATATTCTCGCATGGGTCGAATAACAGCATGATATAAGAATGGACTAAGCCTTGAATTCTGCACCATAGCTGCAATTCTTTCCACTCACACAATGACGTCAACTGTGCTTCCAGTTGCACATTAAAGACCCTGTGCATGCCTGATTTTGGTGTATGTATCTTGGGCATCTACAAGTTTATTCTCAAGAGACGACCTATATCTCTTTCCATACACTTTGGCATGAAGCATTGCGCTTTCTTGCGGTGCTACTCCGCTATGACATGGCTCAAAGCCGAGGTCCCACCTTATTGTGGTGCCATCCACTGTAGCATGAGATCCCAGCCTCTTTGTAGTGCCAAACTACCCAGCATGAAGCCTTGTGCTTCCTTGCGGTGTTACGCCGCTATGACATGGCTCGCGTAGCCGAGGCTTTACCCTCTAGTTACCTCTTGGTGGTGTCACACTACTGTAACATGAGGACACCGGTCTCTTTGTAGTACTGCCTACCACTCTTTATTTTACAGCATTATGCCACCTGCCTATATGCGATGCTACGTCGATGTGACATGGCTGTGAAGCCGAGGCATTACCCTATCGAGGAACCTCATGGTGGTGTCACCCACTGTAGCATGGAGTTCTCTGCTCCTTTGTAGTGTTGTGCTACCGTGCTTCCTGTAAAGCACACCGGACATTCCAAATGTCCTAGAACTCATTAAGACGTCTAAGCCATCCTTCCACAGGATTTTGTTCTACTCAGAGAACAGATAGTAGACAACAGTGGTTCTGGGTCCGTAACCCCTCAATGTCTCAAAGGACTACCCACTGTTCCTGATATTCTCCCAGTCAATGATCCTTTTTTGAACCAAAAGGTAGATGTCTAGTATATTTTTCTTTGAACTAATAGCATAAAACTTGATGGTAGAATTACAAAGACAGAATATCAAAAGTTCTCCAAGCCGATGTATGTTGTTTTCTTGACTATATGCGGTGTTACGCCGCTATGACATGGCCTGAAGCCGAGGCTTTATCCTGTCAAGGTACCTCATGTGGAATCGCCACTGTAACATGGAGTACTACGCTCATTTATAGTTATTATGATCAGCTAGCGCTTGAGGTCTTATATGAACGAATCCGCAAGACCCTCCTGACTCCGATCATCAACCACTGTAATGATGTCATCTTTGATGAGCTCATGTAGTGTCTTGAACGGACCCGCTAGAATCACCTAGCTCCGAACATTAACCGCTACCATGACGCCATCATTGATGTGCTCATACAGCACCATGTGCTTAGTAGCACAAATCTCTTCTAACCATTGAAGAGAAAAAATTGATGCCACCGCTGTAGTCGTTTGGTTGTCGCAGTGAATCGATACCGCCGAATATGCGCACCAACCACTGGAAGATCATACATGAGCTCCCGAAGCCATCATGCTTCCTCTGCTGCAGCCGCCAGTGCATAGAACTCAGATTCCCTTGAAGAATGAGAGAGCATTGTCTGCTTCTTCGTCTCACACGATATAGAAACTCTACCCTTTGAGAAGTTATATCCTCTTGTGGACCTTTAGCTCTCTTCTTCTGAACATAAGTTTGCATCACTGAAGCCTTCAACTCATGTCGGATACCCGTTGTAGTGTAGTGCATAATTCTGAGTCATTTTGAGATATCTCATTACTCTCTTCACAGCTTTTCAGTGCTCAACACCTAGATTGCTCGTGAACCGACTCAGCATCCCCACGGCGAAAGCTATGTCAGGCCTTGTGGCAATAGTTGCATACATCAAACTTCCGATGACGCATGAATACTCCAGCTGCCTGACACTTTCCTTTGGATTTGGCTCCAGCTTCTTGTCACACCTGTACGGAGTATCGATCCCTGAAAGATCCTGATATCCATAGCGTGTGAGCATCATCTCAATATAATGAGACCGTGATAGCGTCACTCTAGTGTCCGTCCGGATAATCTTTATCCCCAGGATAACACCAGCTTCCCATAAGTTCTTCATATTGAACTTAGATGAGAGGAACTTCTTTATCTTAGTGATACGTGTTAGATCCGTACCTAGAATCAGCATGTCGTCCACGTATAGACAAACGATGACTCATCTCCCGTCAACGAACTTTGTGTAAACACACTTGTCCGTCTCACTGACCATGTAGCCGTTTGATCTTATAACTTTATCAAACTTCTCATGCCACATCTTGGGAGTTTGCTTCAGACCATATAACGATTTTACCAACTTGTAGACTTTGTCTTCAAGGCCCTTGACGATGAACCTTTCTGGTTGTTGCATGTAAATCTCTTCGGTCAATTCACCAGTCAGGAATGTTGTTTTCACATCCATCTGATGTATAACTAACTTATGGATTACACTTATAGAAATCAACATCATGATGGTCGTCATCCGCGCTACTGGAGCATATGTGTCGAAGTAGTCGATCCCCTGCTTCTGAGAAAATTCCTTGGCTACCAGTCTTGCATTGAACTTGTCAACAGTTCCATCGGCTTTCATCTTCTTGAAGATTCGATTGGTTTAGCTCATTCAGACAGATCGACCAACACCCAAGCGTTGTTGGAGGTTATTGAGTCATACTCATTATTTATAGCCTTCCTCCAGAAGAGGACGTCTCTGGTCTTCATCGCCTCATCATAGGTAAGAGGATCTGCTTCCACATGATATGTGATGAAGTCATCTTCGAAGTCCTTCTGTCTCCCCACTCGCTTAGACATCGGTTGCGAGCTCTGGTTCGAACGTTGTCTCTGGAATGACAACTTCTTCTTGGACTACATCTTCATTGGAAACGTTAGCCTCATGTGTACTCACACTATTCTCCGGAATGTCCGCGAAAACAATGTTCTTGTACCTTGCAAATTTATCTTCAAAGAATTATACGTCGCAAGATTTCGATGATATAATTTGACTCAATATCAAGGAACCTCCGAGCATTGCTCTTCTCACTCGAATGACATTCAAGTTGGGTCTGACTTTGAACCAGAGTTCATGAGGAGTGACATCGGATGTAGTGTACGGCACTATGTTCAGGATGAACGTAGCCGTCAGTACAGCTTCTCCCCAGAAGCAGTTTGGAAGACTCACAGTTAACAGTATTGACTTCATCATCTCTGTCAACGTTATTTTCTTCCGTTCAGCTACTCCATTTGATTGAGGAGAATTCGGAACAGTCGTCTCATTGACAATTCCATGTTCTTTGCAGAACGATGCGAATTCAATGGACATATACTCTTCGTCTCGATCACTTCTGAGTGTCTTGAGTTGTTGCCATGTTCGACGTTCAGCCTCAGCCCTGAACTTCTTGAACTTCTCGAATGCTTCGTCTTTTGCCTTGAGCAGATAGACGAACGCGTACTTCGAGTATTCGTCGATGAAGGTAATGAAAAACTTCATCATGGCCTTTGTGGAAAACTGTTTGAAGTCACAGATATCTGAGCGTACCAACTCCAAAAATATGTACTTCGATTTTGCCCGTTTGAACGATTTTCTTGTAATCTTTGTCTGTGCACAGACCTCGCACTTCTCCACCTCCTTACCCCCACATTTGGAGATAAGTCATAGACTAGACATCTTGTGGTACAGAGTACATGTCCTAGTCTTGGTGTCCCACAACTCTTGTAATGAAACTCAACTCACAAGTAGAAGCTCGAATATCCATCTGATATTGAAGCCTTGTTTCAAAGTATGTCTCCTGCCAAGATATCACCATCTGGCAACCATGAATGTTCACCCTCAAGTCTGCAACAGACTTCCTGAGATTAGTTCCTTGGTAATCATTGGTACTTTGCTACACGTACTTCTTTGACTGTAACTTCTCGAAGTCCAGAACCATTGTCCCAATCCCCAGATCCTCTGCTTGATCCTTATTCGCTATCGAGATCTTCGACCTTCTTCAGTGATAGGCTTGACCTCGGTGAACTGCTCT
This sequence comes from Iris macrosiphon, assembly GCA_036927795.1. Classification (NCBI taxonomy): domain Eukaryota; kingdom Viridiplantae; phylum Streptophyta; class Magnoliopsida; order Asparagales; family Iridaceae; genus Iris; species Iris macrosiphon. Next base: position 199,586,247 of record JAYESA010000002.1, on the reverse strand, counting down.
TCCTAGAGCTCCCGTGGCTAGATGCACTAGTGTCCATTCACCAGTCAGCAACCACGCTAGATGACTTAACCTGTGCAATCATAACAATCAAGTTAAGTAATCAAAGTAACCAAGTTAAGCTTTTACCTTGCTATTTTTGTTTGAAATTGGATCTGCAATTCTCATTCTTATGGTCTTTCATGCTTGAAGAGACATGTGCCAAGGTACTCATAGCCCTATGCGCATAACCTGTTCGCGCATAGACCTTGCTTAGAGCTAGCCACATAGACGCTTACATGCGCCAAGTCCTGCCATGCACCGAAAGAACGCCATGCGCAATGACTACACTGCACCGAGCCCGCCATGCTCAGTGAGTGCCCAGCTCCGAGACTGCTTATGTGCCTCGAGTTCTTCCATGTTCTAATTGTTGCCGTGCATAGTGCCAGTCTCTCTTCGACAACCGCAGTAGACTTCTTCATACGGTTACTAGCTTCAGACATCTCTATGCGCCAACTTATATTAGATGTCGACTTCCTTTCTCTTGAAATGTGCATCTCCAGCGATGCCAGATCAAGTCCACTTCCATCCGCAGGAATGGTAGATTCTGGATCTCTCTACCAACGTCCAACATTTGATAGAGGACTCCTTCCTCATCCAAATGATTGAAGTGAAGCCCGTCAATCTTCTCAAGTTTGTAAAAACTTGTGTTGAGAAGACTTGCAAGGTTGTTCTCCATCTTACTCGGATCTTGCTTTGAGATTGTTAATCCCGAGGCTTAATCAAAGATAACAGAACAAGAAGTTGAAGTCGAGATCAGGAGTTCACACAAAAGTTTTCTCTTTGATATACCTCGATCAAACGAAAAACTATATAAATATACAATATAGTAGTTAATTACAACTCCTTCTGAATCACAGAATTCAAGAACCAAAAACACGTTCTTCCTTGCAACGCAGTTGCAATTGGGACATAACGTTTACAACTAGAAGAAGAGGAGAGAAATATAGAATAAAAAATTTTCTTGCTGGGGTGGTGAAGACCACTGTTGCTCAAAGCAAGATTCGTCCTCTAACGACGATATGCTCCTAAGAGCCAGCAAGTTCACAAGAGAACTTCTGGAACGCTCGTAGTCACCTCTTTGTGTGACTCGAACGGACTCCTTTGGACTCCTCTTTCTCAATTTTTGGTGTGCTTCAAAAGGAGCCTAGAGAGCTCTTTATATAGGGAATGATGGAAGCCCATCATCCTCTTCTTTCCGATGTGGAACTAAAAAGCCAATATACAAAATTGCTATCCCACAATCGCAGTCCAATACAGAGCCCGCTCAGCACCCGCTCAGCGCCCGTTCATGCAACACGCGCAGACGATGCTGACGTGCTAAGTGCAAAGTGCGCCAACAAAGCGCCACTTTGCGCCCTTGAGCCCGAGTCCGAGTCGCAACACCTATGGAATAATATCCAAGAACATGACAAACAGCTTAAAAGCTTTCATTGAGTTAATCAGACGATGCTGACGTGCTAAGTGCAAAGTGCGCCAACAAAGCGCCACTTTGCGCCCTTGAGCCCGAGTCCGAGTCGCAACACCTATGGAATAATATCCAAGAACATGACAAACAGCTTAAAAGCTTTCATTGAGTTAATCATTTTTCCTCCTGATAAAACACCCCCACAGGGCATCCATGTGCTCCACCACACCCCATGTGCACACATCAACTCATACGAAGTATTATATTGAGATACTCACTTTGTGGTGTAGCCAATGTGGGACTATCTTTACTAGTCCAAAGGTAAAAACACCAACAATCTGCGCGTTAGTTCGCATGTGGGTTTCTACTCTAAGCATATATATATATATATATATATATATATATATATATATATATATATATATATATATATATATATGTGTGTGTGTGTGTGTGTGTGTGTGTGTGTGTGTGTGTGACATTTGCATGTAAAATTAATGTTATAACTCACAACTAAAGCGTCGAACTTTCGGGAAATGTTCACCGGCTCCCATCTTCGGGCTAAAATGAATGCAGAATAATTTAAACTGAGCATCCTGAAAAGAAAAGAACATTGTCCACGAATAAGCAAATGTTGATTTTTTTTTTTTTTTTCTTTCTTGTGCGCAATTCGTCGAACAGCGTGTGTGCACTCCTAAAAATTTGAACTTCGGAAGAACTCCAAGGACCAATAAATTTGTGGTGAGTTCGGAATACGCACCTTTTATGAAAGAGGAACGGTTTTATTAGGGCTTCCGAGCTCGGACACGACACGGAGAGAGTGGAAAAGTGGAGACGATAAAGAGAGGAGGAAAAAGAGGTTCAGTCACGGGGTGTTTATTGATCCACTCTGTTTAGTCCCATATCACTAACCAATGCAAGAAAGGGCCCCGATTGACTGGAGTGGAGCCACTTGACAAACTTATCACAATTCTCTTGGCAGATGGACTCGAGGATGAAGCGTTCCTGATTCTGACCATCAACTTGGGTTGAGCGTTATTCCATTTTGGAAAAATAAATCGAATCGAATCGGACCGAATAAGAGATTCGATTCGATTTGAAAAAATTTTGATTTACTTTCAATTTTAAAAATACTAAAAAAATTTATTATGTTTTAGATTTCAATCCAAAATCAAAAATTAAACAAAATTTATGCAATTACATAAATATTCTAATTCTATGCATATATCTTGAAAATAAAAAAATTGTGTATATATTTTGAAGTCGAACTTTGGACACAACTTTGAAATATAACAAATGTGTGTTTAGAATTATAATTTTTAGTATAATTTAACCATAATTTTAACTTTTGGTCCGATCTATTAAACAATATCAATAGTCCAACCGAACAAACCGAATAACCGAATAGCTTATTCGATTTCGATTTTGGCTAATTTCGATTCGATTTTAGATTTTTAGAATTTTAGTTTATTTGGTTTTGACTATTTCGATTCGGTTGAAATCAAATAAACCGAATGCTCACCCCTAATCCAGACTATCAATTTTTTATGTTTTGAACTTTTTAAGTATAGAAGTATGTTAATATAAAATATATTATTAGAATATAAAATATATTTAAATTTTGTGCTTATGTGTAAGAAGTACGTTGATATAAAAGATAGGCAAAATTTCATTTTGATACCCTCAACTATTAAAGTTTTTGAAAATAATATCATATATCAACTTGGTACTCTATATAAAACGAAATTAATCCCCCCCCCCCCCCCCCCCGCGCGCAACTGCACCACCACCATCCATCCTCCCGCCGTTTGCTCAACCCCCCACCCCCACCTCCGATGTCGCTGTCATGGCTGCTTCCGCTGTGGCTGGGACGTGTGCAAAAAGAGGGGGTGGGGATGGTGCAGAGGGGATGGGGGGACAGTCGGGGGAGGAGGGAGGGGGTAGCCAAGGAAGGAGGGGGTAGTTTCATCTTTTATTATTTTTACTTTTGTGTCAAATTAAAAATATTCAATAGTTGATGGTATCAAGTTATCAAGTAAAAGAAATTTAGCATATCAAGTTCAAAAACTGAAATAGTTGAGAGAATAAAATTGTCACGCCCCAGAACCAGAATACTGGAGAGTGGAGGCAGACAAAGCCAGCTACATACATCAGAGTACTATATACCCCGAGATACGGTCACGGCTGTCTAGACATGTGAGGGTCTACTATACAATCCAATAGTCATTCCTGGATCAAGAATCCTAGGTGTCTCAACCTCAAGCAAGCAACAAGTTACAAGATGTATGATCACCAAACATATAACAGTAATGCATCACAAACTATACATACACCTATGATCATGAAGTTAGTTACAAAATAAAAACTAGCAAGAGTTCCATATTAAATGATCAGCTTTAGCTATAGTCTAGAATATGCTTTACATGTAGGCCCGCAGGCTAGAATGTCAAGTCCAAAACACGAACTAAACACGTGCTCGGGGGCTAAACGCCTCAAAAGAATAATTATACAAGATCAAGTAGGTGATGAAAGAGGAACCCACTCATGGCCCCGGGTGCTCCTGGTGTTCACCATCTTCAGACGGAAAGTACGGAAGATCCTGCGGTCCTTCTCCGATATCTGGCCATACAAAACCAGTGGGGTCAGACCCCAAAACAGCAAGTACCACAAGGGAGCCAATCTTAGGAGCTAAAAACCAGCATGTAGACAAATCAATAAGAAATAGCACAAGGAACATTTAAATAAGTGCAGCGGGTAAAATAACAGTTAAACGGTTCTGGAGTATTTAAACAAAGATATTTGGAATCAGTACTCAGGTTACAATTTCTGGGTCAGTTTTTAAATAAATCAGGACGGGACTAGACTAGACTAGAAATCAAGCAATCACGGCCAATCATGCCCTACGGCTTGCTATTATTAGCAACTAGGGTTATCACAGTCCTAGTTACTAACACATGCAGTTTAAAAATTCCATACAGCCACATGCCCTGCAGTCTATCCGGATCATCCAGACGTACAAGATACATAATATAATTAACTTGTATAGATATTTTACTTGTAATGCAACACTCGACAGTGTGTTGGAAGTGTGCCCCTCACGACGGAAATCTTCAAATCCACTGGTGTCGTTGGGATGTTGGATTGCATGTAGCCAAAAAAATTCCCTAAATGATTATAATTATCAATCTAGTTTATTAGCCTAGACAATTTATTCAAAATTTCTGACTGTATTTCTCAGTAATTTGCCTTATACATGATGCAAGACTGGATAGTAGCTTGAGAAGCATAATCAAAATCAACCACGGGAACAACGGGACATGCAATACATGTGCTACTCATGGCCTTGATCAGGACAGTACAAGAATTCTCGAGTCAGGAGTGCGCTACGTCGAGCCACTATCAGGATTATCAGTACAGTATCAGGATTATCAGTTCCATGTCAAGATTCAGGAGTTAATTTATAATGTACAGTCACTAGATCATGTCGAGAAATCAAGATCAATATCAAGAATGTCATATTCATGAAATAACCAGGATTAACTAAAATAACGGGATAAAAGAGAACCAGAGAATCATCAAGAGTTAAGCATATTAAAGAAAATACTGGCATACAGGCGCATAAAACATTAATTCAGGGTTGGCGCATAACAACATGCAAGAAAATAATATCCGCGCACAATGGGCCAAAACCACTATTGGTGCACAATCACTAGTCCGGACAGTTCTGGTGCACTTTGATACCAAAAGTACTCTAAGCAAAAGATGGCGCACAATTGATACTAAAACGCACTTTAGAACATTGGCGCACAATGATAGAAGTCCGCGAGCCAGGAGCTTGGCGCACTTCTTCAAGTATGCCCAAAAAGGAGGGTTGGCGCACAAAGAGCGTGGGAAGGTCTACTAAAAGCCAAATGCAAGTCTTAATGCATGTCACAGCAGTCGAGACAACCCTGCAGTAGAGAACTCAATTCTCGAGAATGGTCAGAAGTCATTGCCTAGTCATTAAGTAATTACGAAGGGCTACAAAGTGCGTCGTCTCTGAAGAATGCCACATAGTGCGCCATCACAGAAAAGTGCTCCATTCTCCAAAAGCAACAAAGTGTGCCGGTAAGAAAAGTTTCACCAAAGTGCGCCAACTCAGCAATATCTGTGAAGTGCGCCAACTTGGATATTTAAGTAGTGGCATACATTCTTGATGACTTGCAGACACATTCAAAAGTGTGCTTGTTTGCCATTATAATTGTTCTCGTTCAATAAAAAATAAAAAGGACACATAGGTCCAAAGGCATGGAACGCATGGAGTTTGGAACACATAGGGCCAGAGATGCATGGAACGCATGGAGTCTGGAACGCATAGGGTCAGAGACGTATGGGATCTGGGACACATGTGGCCTCGTACACGTGGCGTTGCATGCTTGTCAGAAGTCATTGTTAGTCTGACGAGAGCTTCTTGTCTGTAAACCCCCACACCCAAAATTAGGCCTACTTGGCTTAGATAGTAAAATTAGGGCTAGTTGAACCCAATTAGCAATAGAACACGGCATTTGATTTAATTATGCAATATTTATATCACCTAGCGCACCCTACCGTTGCTTCGATAATTGGAGCACTACACTAGCCATTGCCTTCCTACAAATTTCATACCCTTGTCCTAGACCTGCCCGCCTTCTATTCTGACCTCGGTGTAACTTATAATTATACTCTCTTGTACTACTTTTTAGTCGCACAATAAATGTCGCAGACGTATTTCTTAATTCTAAATAAAATACGACTTTGTACCCTTGTGCGTTCCAATCGAAATTGGAGACACAATCTTGACTATTTTGTGCAACTCAAATTTATAATAATATTCTACACTGAATCATCTACGTCCATGACACTTGTGTCCCATAAAATTTTATTTCCATGTACTTCTAATTAATTCCAGAACATCTTGCGCATTCAATTTAATTAATTAAAACCCAATTTTCATCTTTGTGCAATTTTTCCAATTGTTGGGCACTTTTATGCAAAATTGCATTGAGGTGTCGGTACTGCATGGGGTCAATGATGCATGAATTTCTCTGTCGCATGAGAGTTCTCTAGGACTTAGCAAAAAATTTATTAGTTCAGTGAGTGAAAGCACAAGGTGTTCAGGGACACTGTGCAAATCAGCAGTCATGCGTCCAACAAGATGGACGCATGTTATTAGTATACGATAAGAGTTTAGGCCGCATAACCCTCTCGGACCGCATGGCACTCATAGCTCGTTGGCCGCATGAAGACTTCGTCTTCTCCAACAGCAGGTTCAGCCATGGCGGAAAAGCTCCAAAAACTGAAATCTTGTTTTGTTCATAAAAATCTCATTTAAGTCCAAATTTGGTGAACCAAAAACCAAATGCTCTCAATTGAAAGCTATATAATGTGGCAAAAACTGGTTTTCAAATACACAAGTTAAATAGATCAAAACCAAGAAAAACTCATGAAACCCATAAAATACTAAGTTAGAAAAGTAGATCTATACTAATCCATCCATCAAAACGAAAAACTCCAAGAACTAAAAGTGCTTAGAAACACATAATAAACATAATGGAATAACAATATGGAGGGTTTCTCTATTTCTCATGCAAGGTGTACTTGCCTATGAAATTGGGAGAGAAAACTAAAGGAAGAAGAATAAATGAAGAAGTGAGGAGAGAGAAAGAAAATATTGCGTTATATATGGTAGGGTTGAGGGTTGAACCAAATGTTCTCATGAGTTGAACCAATCCACAAAATAAACCATAAACCAGGTTAAACCAAAGAATGGTTCTGTCACATCCCTCTTCCTTGGAATTTGAGGCGTCTCGACTTCAAGCACGGGCTGCTCCACCGGAGTCGCCGCTGTTGCCGCGGAATGGTTGGAGGCCAAAGTCTGAACGATCTGTTGCAGGGTATCTACCTGCTTCTGCTGGACTGAGAATCGAGCTTATATATTGTCTTGAAACTTGAGTTGCCTTTCCTCCACTCGCTTCTCGGCCCGTTCGTAGCGAGCCTCGTCCCTTTGTTGGTTTGCCTCCAACATCCGCAACATTTGCTGGATGGGATCGACACGAGACATGGCTCGTTGGCTTCGCGAACTTCCCGAAGTACCCGAACTACTTTTGGCCTTGCATTTCGTCCGGTGCTAGCGCTGAGGATTGCGCTGGTGCTATTCCTTCAAAAGAAGGTAAATTACATTAGGATCATAATGTATTATAGACTCATTGCATGAACGTGTCTCATTTTGGCCTAACGAGTTCAAGAGTTCGCACAGGAATTTGATCACTAAAGGAACTTTTTCAGTGCGAGGGTTAAGGTGTAACGCCCGCAACCGCTCGGAGCGTTACGCTGAGTCGGACTGAATGAATCAAATGCTGGTTACATTTGAAATATCGGATTTCGGGAAGAAGGATTGATTGAGTTGCTTCATGTGCAGATGGCTAGCGGGTTCGATGGAAATCAGGTGTTCGTTCCGAACAGTACTGGATAGCTGAATGGAAGCGATAATGCCGTCTTCCTTAGTCCGATCGGTCGGATGATTTGTAGAGCACGGCCTGCTCGCACGGTCATACCAGTTGAGTAGATCGCGCTTGCATCGGACCACGGGTTTAAGGGATTGGCCGTATCGGCAGGACAGGATGCCTAACGGATTCAAACATTGTGAGTGGGCTCTTTCCCTTCTCCTCTACTCCTTCATGCCTAATAATATGGAAAACACGTAATGGCTTGAACACTTGGACTGAAACATCGGGAAGCACTACACTGAGGCGTGCATAGAGTGTGCGTCGTTGGCTTGGTAGGATTGTGGCTTGAATGGTTTACGCGTTGGATAGTTGGATACGATAGCTGGATTATTCATTTGAGGCGATCAGTTGGATGCTTGGGATTATGCTTGGACGGTTGGAAATATACAAGTTGGAATGATACAATTGAGGCAATGGGAACATTGAGAATATCGGGATTCGGGCGAGCGAGCGTGCATCCGTGCACGAGTATCACTTGGTCGCTTTGTCTTGTAAAGCGAGCAGTTGTGGTTCGAAACCGAACAACTGCATCGGCGAGGGTGTTGTGCCTCTTTTGGGGCATTGTGCCATGGGTTAGCTTTGAGCATAGGTGTTGCACCAATTTGGATTGTGTTGAGAAGAGGCTTCGTGCCTATGAAACACTTGATATTTTGATGCCTCGGGCTATGTTTTGAGGTCGAGATTTGGGTTCTTGGAAGGACATGTTGGAAGAATGGTTATGGATGTGTTGGTTGGATTATTGGTGGAACGAGTCTAGGATCGCTTGGTGGGGCGAGAATGTTCGATCCTCTCGTCATACCTACGTGTCTGCATAGTCACGGACAACCTGAGTGGCACAGGGTTTGGTTTCCTCGAACGGGTACTCCGGGGCACCGGAACCGTTCGGCCATGGAGGAGACATTTGGGTAACGCGTCTTGGGCGCGGTGCCAGCGGTTGGATGCGATTCAGGTGGGTTAGCTACTTAGCGCTGTTTCGAATAGAACCGCATTGATCTGTCCGATCAACGTCCTTTATGGCCTTTGGCCAGTGACTCCATATAAGAATAGATGTTGGCTTGCTTTTCTTTGGTTGGTTTGTGCATCGTGTAGGCGCGGCCACCTTGCCTCGGCAAGAGTGTGCACTCGAGAGTGGGATATATATAAACTTTGGTTCTGGATGGATAATGAGGCGAGACTGATGGTTCGATATGTTATCGTGCAAGCGATGACATTGAGTTAGATGGGTCGGCTTTATATTTAACTGCTTGTCGTTTGGTTTGAGAATGAATGCTAGCATGCTTTAACTGCTTTACTGCTTTCCTTAACATGTCATTCATATGCCATGAAATGAATCTAGGATTCAACTAGAAAGATCACCATATAACTGTTTGCATTCACTATTTTTACTTAGTGTCGGCTTAGGCGAGTGGGTTATCCCGCTCACCAGTACGGTTGTGTACTGACCCACGTTTGTGGGCATTATTTCAGGTACACAGGCGTAGTGGTGCTGCTTGGATATACGGGACATGATGTATGAACTGTAAGTACCTTTGTGGGCTAGAGAAAGAGTAAGAGTTATTTCATCGTCTCCGTGGCATCGCCTTTGTGGCATTGACTCGGGGCATCTCATTTGGACCCTATCGTGAGCTTCGCTGTGTATACTCTGATTGTGTGCTTGGTACACAATACTTGACTTCCGCTGCAACTTGGTTGTTTCAATGATAACATTTAGTGTTTGACAACATCGCCTTGTACGAGCGCAACTCCAGGCTCGTACGGCATCACGTCCCGATGAGAACGATTGTCCTGCGGGAGAGCTGTAAACGTGGTGATTCACGTTCAGCGGGGACTATCGAGCTTGCGGGAGATTGGGGCGTGACAAATTGGTATCAGAGCGCCTGGTTCATTTCTTCGGACTTGGTCCTTCGCTTCATCACAAACTCTAAATAGCTTCCGCGTGTCGTCTAGCTCTTGACTCTACTCGGTGCCGCATTGGATGTTTCATGCAATAAGTCTATATATTGCTGGTTGTGGCTGCATGTTATTCTGTGTTGGGTTGCCTTGGTTGGTTTTCGTAGGATCGCTTAGTCTCGTTAGGCGTTGTTGCATTCGTGCAGCAAGTTGGTTGGCGTTGTTGCATTTGTGCAACAAGTGTGGGCTTTCGTTGGGTTGGCTTGGCTTAGCGTTCGGGAGTTCTGATTGCCTCAGTGGATCAGTTGGTTGGCTAACGAGATTTGGTTATGCAGCATGTTTTGAGTAGAAGCATTCGAAGAGAATGGATCCTTGCACGAGTTGCTCGTCTAGTGATTGTGTTGGATAGAAGTTGGAAGTTTGGCTGCGGCGCATCGGTTGAGCATGTTTGAGTTTGGCTCTGGAATATATGGATAAGTTGGAACGAGTTGCTCGTACAACAAAAGTGTGAAACCGTTGGGTATTGGGTTGGACTACTTGGAAGACGATCATTGCACGATTGCTCGTGTTGAGAAGGTATCAGACGGGTTGAGAAACAGTTGGATAATTCAAGCATTGGCTAAGTTTTGTGTCAGACGTAAGTTGGGAAAGGCAGGATTATGCATGAGGGATGGTTCGAACGGATCTTGGATCTGTGAAGGAAATTGTAATGCGAGTAGCGACTTGATTCGGAGTGGTATATGGGATACCACATTTTGAGCAAGGCATTAGAAATATTTTGGTTGGACATCTATGGGAATTGCCTGAACGAACTCGTGTAACAGAAATATAAGTTGGTTGGTGCAAGTCGATTGTGTTGGGAAGAATGAAAATGGAGCAAGCGAATATTGAGTTGGGCATATCGTGAACGGACTGGTGCAAATGGAAGTATCATTGAGCATAAGAGATGGACGAGATCGGAATGAACAGTTGGGATACGCTTGAGCGAAGCGATGGGTGAATCGAAGGATAGCGAGCACGAACTACGATTTTGGGCGACACATTTGAGCTGTTGGTTGAGCAAAGAAACACGATATTGGTCTGGAGGGACAATGAGATGGATTCACACAAACTTGAAAGATTTTGGATATTGCTGCTCGAGAAGTTGACTCAGGTTTAGCGGAAATAGAATTTTGGGCAAAATGGTGCAACAATGATAGACATATTCTCTGGAAGACGTTGACGGATTATGGCAACAATTAAAGGCAAATATTGTGGCGGACAGACTTTTAGAGATAGCTAAATGTGGGAGCAAGTCGGAACAAATCACTGTGTTGTTTGAGCAAGTTGGACGTGCATTGTAAAATGCGGCAAAGGAATAAGAATTGGAGCAAGTCTTGAGTTTCGGAAATCATTGCAGTGGTAGTGCGAGTAGACGAATATGGCAGTTCGAAAATTTGATGGATTCAGGGCATACGACGGACTGATGGAAGACGGTTTCAGCAAGCGCAGTTCTCGGATTCGGAAGTTCGCTCGGATGGAATGGTTGGATTTTGATTCGGATTTGCAGATGAGATATAGCATGGTTCATAGTAACTGTCCATCGTGATGATTATAATTATCGAGCGTAGCTTCGGGACAGCTGACCCTAGCGACCTTGACCCGCTAATCGGATATGAATATGGTAGACCCATAGAACGACCCTTGAGGCGGCGTATTTGGGAATGCGTCGAGGGCAGATGTGAGCAATGAGATTTGGCCCATTGACTGAGTGTTGGATTGGAGAGATCCTTGGGATAGCCTTCAACTGAAGATGCAGCCGGAAGACCGAAGCGATTGTGGGATTGGCCTAAGTCAACTGATGAGATTCAGAGTCACAGATTTTTGTAGATGGCATCGCCTCTGACTCATCGTGCTCTGGAAGGGAATAGCATTTATATGAATGGACGACTGTGGCGGCTCGTTCAAATCAAATCTTTGCGAATACTGGAAGGGACAGACGTGCTTCAGATTTACAAGATGTCTCGAAACTTAGTCTGGGAAGCGTGCTCATTCGGAAGGCGAAGGTGATATCCTATGCTTCGAGGCAGTGGAAGCAGCGCGAAGAACTATTCCATGCGCAACCTAGGAATTGTGGCGAGTGTGTCCACGTTGAAATCGTGGCGACACTATCCCTTTGGCGTGGCGGCGAGATCTTCGTGGATCACACAAACCTCAATATAGATGTTCACCCTGTGAGGTATTGAGATTGAGGAAGAGGTGTTGGACTGAGCTGATGAAAGCAAAGTTGATATTTGGGTAAGTCGCCTAGATGGGGTAGTATCATTTGAGTTGATCGTTCGGTGCATGAGATATATTTGGAGATGTTGCTAGTGCGGATTCAGAAATAGTTGGATGGATTGAGTTGGAACTCAGACTGATTGATCGGTGGAAAATCTGCATAATTGAGAATAGTTCTCGAGCGAATGTGTTGGAATGGAAATCGTGATTTGGTTCAATTGGGAGCAAAGCAATATGGATGTCTCGAACATAAAGATACCCTTGTAACTTGTCCAAATTCGCTATCGCAAAGCTCGGCTGAAATGCATGTATTTTAGGGACGCCTTAAATATGTGTACGATCCAAAACTAAACGATACGAAGAATTCGTATTGAGCTGCAAGGAGGATGTGGGAATTTGGAACTTGTACGAGCGTTCAGCAGAACGAGATATTGTGTCAGAAATAGTGTATATGAGAGTTGCATAGAGCAGATCCATGGAATTGGATTGTGGCATGCTAGTAAGGAATGAGTACCAGCACGGTTCGTGGACGAACCTGATTCTAAGTGGTATATTATGTAACGCCCGCAACCGCTCGGAGCGTTACGCTGAGTCGGACTGAATGAATCAAATGCTGGTTACATTTGAAATATCGGATTTCGGGAAGAAGGATTGATTGAGTTGCTTCATGTGCAGATGGCTAGCGGGTTCGATGGAAATCAGGTGTTCGTTCCGAACAGTACTGGATAGCTGAATGGAAGCGATAATGCCGTCTTCCTTAGTCCGATCGGTCGGATGATTTGTAGAGCACGGCCTGCTCGCACGGTCATACCAGTTGAGTAGATCGCGCTTGCATCGGACCACGGGTTTAAGGGATTGGCCGTATCGGCAGGACAGGATGCCTAACGGATTCAAACATTGTGAGTGGGCTCTTTCCCTTCTCCTCTACTCCTTCATGCCTAATAATATGGAAAACACGTAATGGCTTGAACACTTGGACTGAAACATCGGGAAGCACTACACTGAGGCGTGCATAGAGTGTGCGTCGTTGGCTTGGTAGGATTGTGGCTTGAATGGTTTACGCGTTGGATAGTTGGATACGATAGCTGGATTATTCATTTGAGGCGATCAGTTGGATGCTTGGGATTATGCTTGGACGGTTGGAAATATACAAGTTGGAATGATACAATTGAGGCAATGGGAACATTGAGAATATCGGGATTCGGGCGAGCGAGCGTGCATCCGTGCACGAGTATCACTTGGTCGCTTTGTCTTGTAAAGCGAGCAGTTGTGGTTCGAAACCGAACAACTGCATCGGCGAGGGTGTTGTGCCTCTTTTGGGGCATTGTGCCATGGGTTAGCTTTGAGCATAGGTGTTGCACCAATTTGGATTGTGTTGAGAAGAGGCTTCGTGCCTATGAAACACTTGATATTTTGATGCCTCGGGCTATGTTTTGAGGTCGAGATTTGGGTTCTTGGAAGGACATGTTGGAAGAATGGTTATGGATGTGTTGGTTGGATTATTGGTGGAACGAGTCTAGGATCGCTTGGTGGGGCGAGAATGTTCGATCCTCTCGTCATACCTACGTGTCTGCATAGTCACGGACAACCTGAGTGGCACAGGGTTTGGTTTCCTCGAACGGGTACTCCGGGGCACCGGAACCGTTCGGCCATGGAGGAGACATTTGGGTAACGCGTCTTGGGCGCGGTGCCAGCGGTTGGATGCGATTCAGGTGGGTTAGCTACTTAGCGCTGTTTCGAATAGAACCGCATTGATCTGTCCGATCAACGTCCTTTATGGCCTTTGGCCAGTGACTCCATATAAGAATAGATGTTGGCTTGCTTTTCTTTGGTTGGTTTGTGCATCGTGTAGGCGCGGCCACCTTGCCTCGGCAAGAGTGTGCACTCGAGAGTGGGATATATATAAACTTTGGTTCTGGATGGATAATGAGGCGAGACTGATGGTTCGATATGTTATCGTGCAAGCGATGACATTGAGTTAGATGGGTCGGCTTTATATTTAACTGCTTGTCGTTTGGTTTGAGAATGAATGCTAGCATGCTTTAACTGCTTTACTGCTTTCCTTAACATGTCATTCATATGCCATGAAATGAATCTAGGATTCAACTAGAAAGATCACCATATAACTGTTTGCATTCACTATTTTTACTTAGTGTCGGCTTAGGCGAGTGGGTTATCCCGCTCACCAGTACGGTTGTGTACTGACCCACGTTTGTGGGCATTATTTCAGGTACACAGGCGTAGTGGCGCTGCTTGGATATACGGGACATGATGTATGAACTGTAAGTACCTTTGTGGGCTAGAGAAAGAGTAAGAGTTATTTCATCGTCTCCGTGGCATCGCCTTTGTGGCATTGACTCGGGGCATCTCATTTGGACCCTATCGTGAGCTTCGCTGTGTATACTCTGATTGTGTGCTTGGTACACAATACTTGACTTCCGCTGCAACTTGGTTGTTTCAATGATAACATTTGGTGTTTGACAACATCGCCTTGTACGAGCGCAACTCCAGGCTCGTACGGCATCACGTCCCGATGAGAACGATTGTCCTGCGGGAGAGCTGTAAACGTGGTGATTCACGTTCAGCGGGGACTATCGAGCTTGCGGGAGATTGGGGCGTGACATAAGGAACTTGAAGTTGTGCTCTGATACCAACATGTCGATCCCGGGGGCACGGTCCACTGAATATGGGAATCGATTCCGAAGAAGCAAATCCATAAAGAGGATGGGTTCTTGTTTCAATCTATCCCGATCGAACGATACCGTCTTGTATTTCTTAGCCGCGCTCCCCGAATAGGGGGAACGGGGCACCACAGGTTCTAGTCTCTATGCACATACAACTATGCTAAAATAAGAAATGCGTTCCAAATACGTATATCGAAAACGGGGAGTGACATTCTCAGTTCAACTTTACATTCTCTGACTTGTTGTTCTCGGGCTCCATGAGCAATCAAATTCAAAAAAAACAAAATCATCAATGAGACAAGTTGTATGTGTTACCCAAAAATGAAACCGATCAAATGATTAAAATAAGTTATATTAAGAATCAAAGCAAGATCCATGGTTGTTCCTTCGGTTGGCAAGGTGTAATTTTCTACGGTCAAGTTCTAGCCTAATACTACCAAAGGTCACCCATGGCCAAGGCCAAGCTAGGCTGCTCTCGGTGAAGGCTGAAGAAATGAAGAAGGAAAGAGAAATGAAAGGAAAAAAAGTGAAGAAAAGAGAAATAATTTGTTTAAATAGACAAATGGTTGATTGTAGGCCATTGGATCATAATCCATGTCCCTCTTCCGGGTTCATCACAGCCATGCACACGAAAACCAAGGGACCAACAGTCCAAAGCATGCAACTAAGGAAAAACTTTACAAAAATAACATAGACAATGCATGAATGGCATAAAGCATAAAGTAAAAAAAATTAAACATAAAGCAAGCTATACACGTATTATGTGTATATTGGGTACGTATACTAGAACAGTGAGACGAGTCTCATAAAAGTCACATTCGACCTAAAAGATATGATTAGAATGTAAAATATGTTTAAAACGATATGATAAATTTTAGAAAATTAATAGTGACATTATTTTTTAAAATTAAATTATCATAAATATATGTGCAATAAAGATCTTCCATCTTATAATGAGGCTTCAAAACGGCTCAAAAGTGAGCCGTCTAAGGCGTATGTATCCATCATCAATTAATTATTTTTTTTAAAAGTAATATTACGTAAAAAATTATTGAAAAAAGTTAAATTTGTTATAAATAACACTATAAGGATTCGAACTCAGTCAAAAGAGAATACCTTCCACCTTAACCACATGAGTTACAAAATATATTTGTTTATAATTAGATAATATTACATAGCTAACATTTTTAAAACTCTTTATGAAAAGTAGAAATATATCCATAACTAAGTATAATTAAAATATAATTAAATATATAATTAAATATATAACAAATTCTAATTAAAATATATATAATAATTCTTAATTTAAATATATTTAAACAATTTTATATTAATTTTATATATAAATAACATTACAAGGATTCGAACTCAGCCAACCTGAGAGAATACCTCCCACCTTAACCACATGAGTTACAAAAGATATTTGTTTATAATTAGATAATATTACGTAGCTAACCGTTTCAAGACTATTTATGAAAATTAGAAATATATCCATAACTAATTATAATTAAAATATAATCAAATATATAACAAATTCTAATTAAAATATATAAATATATAATAAATATTAATTTAAATATAATTAGACAATTTTATATTAATTTTAGAAGAAAGAAATTATTTTACGTGCAGCGCACGCGAATTTACTAGTATGTATAATTAACCACATCTTCATCACAATATTAATCGTATATTGACATATTTGGTAAACGGAATATTTTGTATAAATGGAAAAAAAAATGATATAATTAGTAAATATATGATACGTTTATTAAACATATGTGACATATTTGTTAATTATATATTTAATTAAAAAGAATTATCAAATATGTTTGGTAAAGATATGATTAAACATATCTTTCTCATATTAATCATATTTGACATATTTGTTAATTATATCTTTTGTTAAAAAGAAATATTAGATGTGTTTAGTAAATATATGATTAAACATATCTTTCTAATATTAATCATATCTTGACATAGTGTTAATTATATCTTTTGTTAAAAAGAATTATCATATATATTTAGTAAAGATGTGATATGATGAAACAAAACTTTCTAATATTAATCATATCTTAACATATTTGTTAATTATACCATTTGTTAAAAAGAATTATCATATGTGTTTAATAAATATACGATATGATTAAACATATATACTAATAAAATTTTGTCAATCCTAACAATATCTAGGACTGCCCTATAATGAATTGGGCTTGTCCAAATTTGGGCAGTAGTGTACATATCCAAGATTGATATCATCCCAAACAGAGCTATTTCGATTCTAAAGCTTCGGAACTCCATTAATTGAGTTCAAAAATTCAAAAAAAGTCTCAAATGGGGGCAAGAGGAGGAAAGAAGAAAGAGAGTAAGATGAGTGTGGGTTGATTTTTGAGGAGGAGTGAGTATTGGTGTTGTATTGCTCCTAACACTTTAGTGTGTTGCCTCTCAAATTTTTTTAACTTATTGGTGTTGTCCCTTAACTTTTTTTAGCTCCTATAACAATTTTTTTTTTAGGAAAACAGAAACAATTTATGAAAGTAGCATTCTATGATTTCCATCTTACAATCGGTGTTATATAGACATGGCAAAATGATATATGTATTATACAATTTCTATAATTGTATTCGTGCAAGTAGTTTTGTAAAGCAAACATATGTAATTATTTTTAGCCTATTTAAAACTGCTCGTATTTGTATCGTGATCGTGTTTGTAACCATATTTGTGCAACATAGATCACAATTATATTTTGGTAGATGTAATTGGATTTGGGATTGCTTATTGGAGACTACTTATATTTTTTTCTTGGAAAGTAATCTATGTTTATTTTGTAAGAAAAGTGAGTTCAATATTTGGACAACTTTGACAACATGTAGAAGGTTTTTGTCACAAGCAGCTTATGTTGTGGCTTTTTGAAATAGGCTAGGTTTGAGATTGTTGCTGCTTGTCCTTTTTTCCAATAATAATAATAATAATAATAATAATAATAATAATAATTTGAACAGTTGTTTGGTAACAACTTATTAAAAAAGTTTTAAAACAGTTCAATTTTTGCACAACTTTTGAATAGCATTTGAGAGATTGTTATCAAAAGCTATTTATGTTGCTGCTTTTTAGAAAGCAACAATAATTTTAAACCAAGCCTTAGATTGAGTAAGTAGTCAAATTCCTCATCTTTCTATGTGGCATCCCCCTATGATAATAAATTTTCTTTTCATCTCGTGTCACCCAGAAGTCAACATGCTCTTCTCAACTCTTTTTTGGTAATCGTCTCTTCTTCTTTTTTCTATGTGACTTCTCTAGTTTGTTCTTGTGTATTATATGCAGTAAATTTACACTTCGTTGATCTTTGGTTTCTCTAGGTCAGTTGTGTTGGAGTGGGTGTGGTTCCCAACCTATGTGGAGAATACCCCGGAGTGCGACGAGCACCATCTGTGTGTCAAAAAAACTCGAAAAGTGCATCGAGCGCAGTGTATTGGAACATTTATGGTAAGTTAATTTATGATTTGATTTTTATTAAATATATGATTGAATGTAATTGGATTTTTATAAATATTTTTGACTTCCATATATAGATTTTTATATGGAAACCCTAATTCATGCAAGGGTTTATATAAAGGCTCATGCAATATATAACAACATGAGAAAAAAAATGAGAGAGAAAAAAAATATGGCAAGAGTGTCATTGCAACTTTGGAGATGAGAAAGAAGGATTAAAGACCGTTTCGAAGAAGGAGATCAATTTGGGGTATTTCTCATTGTCTTTTTTCTTCATGGTTGTAATCTATTTTCTATTCCAAATAGTTGCAGTGATCCGTATTGGATAGGTGAGGAGCTTGTAGAAGGTGTAATCTCTTTATTCCATTAGTGGAGGTTCTTCGGGGTTGGACTTTGATCGTCCCGTGGTTTTTTCCATCTGGATTTTTCACGTAAAAATCTTTATATCTGCGATTTGTGTTTGGTATTTTTTAGTTTATGCGTTTTGCTCGGTTCTCTCGCAGGTACTCTCTGGTTTGGGGAACGGTTTTCGCGTTTCGTTCCCAACAGTGTGGTATCATAGCCAGGTTCTGGAATTTCAGAAGGGTGTCAGGAGTTGACAGACAAATCAGGGAGGAGAGATAGATGCGAAGCCGGTGCGCATGATAAACCTAAACGGTACCAACTATCATTACTGGAGGAGCAAGATAAAAGATATGCTATTTGTCAAGAAGCTGCATCTGCCAGTATTTGCTTCCGAAAAGCCCAGTGACAAATCCGAAGAGGACTGAAAGTTTGAGCATATACATATGTGTGGGTACATCAGGCAGTTCATTGACGAGAACGTGTACAAGCACATTGTCAGTATTGAGCATGCGAGGACACTGTGGGATAAGCTGGAATCTTAGTATGCGAAGAAGATCGGAGTAAATAAATTATTCATGATCCGGATGATGATGGGTCTGCGGTACAAAGATGGGGCGTCCATTACAGATCATTTGAGTGAGTTCCAGGGCGTGGTTGACCAGCTATCCTATATGGGAGTCAAGTTCGACGACGAGGTTCAGGGGCTATGACTACTGTGTACATTGCCAGACTCGTGAGAGACTGTACGAGTGTCTATGATCGCTTCTTCTCCGAAAGGCGTGGTAAGTCTGGAGTTTGCCAAGAGTGGGATATTGAATGAAGAGATGCGGAGACGTTCTCATGACACTCCATCCACATCCCACTCAGAGGCGCTTGTTTCAGATAGCCGCGAAAGGGGTAAAAATAGGGGTCCAAGCGGTGGCAGAGACAAAAGCAGGGGAAGGTCCAAGGGTCGGTCGAGGACTCGGAGTGTTACCATTGTGGCAAGAAGGGCCACATCAAGCGGAACTGTTTGGTTTGGAAGAGAGATAATAAGGGCGACAAGGGGAAGCAGGACGAGAACACTACAGCGGCCTCGGCACATAGAGGCGATCTGATCATTATAGGTGATGCGGTAGTTATAAACCTCGACTGAGATGATAACTCTTGGCTGGTGGACTCAGGTGCTTCAGCGCACGTATCTCACAACAGGGCACTATTTGCTACTGACACAACAGACGACTGTGGAATATTGAAGATAGGAAATGGAGATGTGTCGAAGGCAGTTGCCATTGGAGATGTGCATTTGAGGAAAAAGACGGGTGCAGTTCTTGTTCTGAAAGATGTTCGTCATATCCCTGATATTCGTTTCAACCTAGTGTCGGTTGGAAGGTTGGATGACGAGAGTTTCTTCAATCTCTTCGGGAACAAGCAATGAAAGCTTTCCAGAGGTTCGATACTGATTGCCAAAGGAAGCAAGAGGTCCAGAATCTACTATATGGAAGGGAGCGCACAGGGGCACATGAGGTAAATGCAGCTACTGATGCGTCTACCGAGTTGTGGCACAGGCGGCTCAGCCACGTCAGCGAGAAGGGGATGAGCTACTTGGTGAACATGAAGGTGATTCCAGGACTCAAGTATACAAAGCTGGAGAGGTGCACGCACTGTTTGGCAGGGAAGCAAAATAGGGTGTCTTTCCAAAGTCACCCAAGTTCATGGAAGCCGGCGTCGCTCGAGTTGATTCACTCGGATGTCTACGGTCCTATGAAGGTAAAATCTATTGGTGGTGCTTCTTACTTTGTAACTTTTATTGATGATTGTTCCAGGAAAGTTTGGGTCTATACCTAAAAGACCAAGGATCAGGTGATGCCCACTTTCAAGGAGTTTCAGGCCTCCATTGAAAGAAAAATGGGCAAGAAGCTGCTATATGTTCGGTCGGACAATGGCGGTGAATATATCAGTCCCTTTGATGCATACTGCAGAGAGCAATGGATACGACACCAAAAGACTCCGCCAAAGATACCTCAACTTAATGGTGTAGCGGAGTGATGAACAGGACGCTGATGGAGAGGGTACGATATTTGTGTCAAAAGCAAACTTGTCGGACAGCTATTAGGGTAAGGCTCTTTACACAGCTGCTTATATTATTAATTTATCTCCTATTGCTCATTTGCATGGTGATGTGCCTGACAAAGTGTGGTACGTCAAAGAGCTGTCATACAATCACCTGCGAGTGTTTGGTTGCAAGACCTTCGTGCATGTACTGAAGGATGAAAGATCCAAACTTGAACCGAAGACGAGGCGGTGCGTCTTTGTCAGTTACGGTCGGGATGAGCTTGGCTATAGACTCTACGACCCAGTGGAAAAAAAACTCTACAGAAGCAGGGACATGGTATTCGTCGAGGATCAGACCATGACCAACACTCAGGATTTTGAGATGCCTTCTGAGGTTGAGGAATTTCTTGAGTTAGAGTCATTTTGCTTCGAGCAGTTTTCAGAGGACATCGCAGAGGATCCAGTTATGTAGGAGTCAGTACATGAAGTTGCTCCCAACCTTGATCATCAGCCTGCTGATGGTGGTCAGAGTGATCTTCAGGAGGATGAGTATGCCGAGGAAGCAGTTCCTGAGGAGGAGGTTGTTGGTATACAGCCAACACCAGTGGTTTTATTGAGGAGGAGCGAAAGAGAGCGTCGACCATCTACGAGATACTCACCGGATAAGTATGTGCTACTGACTGATGAGGGAGAACCCGAAAGTTTCGCAGAGACTATAGAAGACGAACACAGGTAGGAGTGGATGGAGGCCATGCATGAGGAGATAAGTTTCTTGAAGGCCAACTGTACTTATGATCTGGTACGGTTGCCAAAGGGCAAGAAGGCTTTGAAGAATCGATGGGTGTTCAGAGTGAAGCAGACAGATGATGCTACTCGCCCTCGATACAAAGCGAGGCTGGTAGTTAAAGGCTACGATTAGAGAAAATGCTTAGATTATGATGAGATCTTTTCGCCAGTCGTCAAGCAGTCGTCTATTCGGGTGGTGCTAGCATTGGCAGCCAGTTTCGACTTGAAGGTCGAGCAAATGGACGTGAAGACGGCATTCCTCCACGGTGATCTTGAGGAGGAGTTGTACATGGAGCAACTAGAGGGATTATGTGAGAAGGGCAAGTCACACTCGGTCTGCTAGTTGAGAAAGAGCTTGTATGGTCTAAAGCAGGCTCTGAGACAGTGGTACAGGAAGTTTGAGTCATTTATGGGGAGCATGGTTACGCACGGACGACGTCGGACCACTGTGTATTTGTGAGGTACTTTGTCGAGGATGATTTTATCATTTTACTACTCTATGTTGATGATATGCTACTGGTGGGTCGGAATGCCACTAGAATCGCGGAGTTGAAGATCCAACTGGACGTGACCTTCTCTATGAAGGATTTTGGCGCAACAAAGACTATTATTAGGATGGAGATCAGCCGAGAGAGAGTCAAAGCTGCTATACTTGTCCCAAAAGAAGTACATTCACCGGGTACTTCAGCGTTTCGGGATGGACGGGTCGAAGAAAGTGAGTAACCCCCGTGCGGCTCATTTCAAGTTCACTGAGGAGCAGTGTCCATCCACCGATGACGAGAAGGAAGATATGAAGCGGGTTCCATATACCTCAGTTATGGGGAGTCTTATGTATGTTATGATGTGTACGAGGTCAGACATCGCTCACGCAATTGGCACAGTTAGCAGGTATACTTCCAATCCTGGAAGAGTACATTGGAGTGGGGTCAAGTGGATTATACAAATATCTTCAGGGCACTGCCGATTGGAGACTTTCTTTTGGTGGTGACGAGCCGAAGCTGGTTGGGTATACCGATGCTGATATGGCTGGAGATGTAGACACGAGGCGATTGACTTCGAGCTATATGATGATGTTTGCTGGTGGAGCAGTATCGTGGCAGTCGCGGTTGCAGAAGTGTGTTGCCTTGTCGACGACAGAGGCAGAGTACATTGCGACGACAGAGGCTTGCAAGGAGTTGATGTGGATGAAGAAGTTGTTGCAGAAAATTGGGCTAAAGCAAGAGCAGTATACTTTGCTTTGTGATAGTCAGAGTGTTATTCACCTTGTGAAGAACCAGACATTTTATAGCCGGTCGAAGCACATTGAGACACGGTATCATTGGATACGGGATGTTGTGAAAAAGAAGGAAGCGGCGCTTGAGAATGTTCATAAAGATGACAACGGAGCAGACATGTTCACAAAGATTCTTCCAAGAAAAAAGTTTGAGTACTGCAGGCGGATCGTCGGGATGACGACCCCTTCACAACTATTGTTGGAGTGGGTGGGGTTCCCAACCTATGTGGAGAATACCCCAGAGTGCGACGAGTGACATCCGTATGTCGAAAAAACTCGCGAAGTGCATCGAGTGTCGTGTATTGGAACATTTATGGTAAGCTAATTTATGATTTAATTTTCATTAAATATATTATTGAATGTAATTGGATTTCCATAAATACTTTCGGCTTCCATATATATATTTTCTTATGGAAACCCCAATTCATGCAAGGATTTATATAAAGGCTCATGCAATATATAACAACATGGAAAAAAAATAAGAGAAAAAAAAAGGTGGCAAGAGTACCATTACAACTTGGAAGAGGAGAAAGAAGAATTGGAAGTCATTTCGGAGAAGGAGATCAATTTGGAATATTTTTCATTGTCTTTTTTCTTCGTAGTTGTAATCTATTTTCTGTTCCAAAGAATTTCGGTGATCCGTGTTGGATCGGTGAGGAGCTTGTAGAGGATATAATCTCTTATTCAATTAGTGGAGGTCCTTCAGAGTTGGACTCCGATCGTCCCGTAGTTTTTTCCATCTGAAATTTTCACGTAAAAATCTCCGTGTCTGCAATTTGTGTTTGGTATTTTTTTGTTTGTACGTTTTGCTCAGTTCTCTCGCAGGTACTCTCTGATTTGGAAAACGGTTTTGACGTTTCGTTCCCAACAAGTTGGTCACAAAATTCTTGTCATGTTATACTTCATACACATATACCTTGTGATTAATATCCATTTTCCTCATTTTGACAATCCATATAAATGCAACTCCAAGTGCACTACTAGAAGCTACATCTTCAAAAGACTTTAGCAGCAAAACACACAATATTTACATATATAAGTTACAAACTTGGGTGGAATGTTGATTCCATCAGAAATAAGAGGTGATGCCCATAGTCAGAAGTTCTATAGAAAATCACAAAGCTGGAAAATATACGGAAACGATCTCCAGGAACAGTTTGTTAGATGTTCAGATTTCCTACAGAAGATTGCAGAGGTTGAAGGTGATCAGCAGATTGTGCGTAGGAAATAGAGATCAGCTTAGATCTATATTCTTCTGCGCTGCCATCATCTGCTCTCTCAGTGGCGTTGTCATCACCAAGTTCGACGCTCAGCACTTTGGACGTAAGGTTCTTTTCTGGAACAGATTGAGAGAGAGCTACAAGTGAATCTCGAGCAAGTTCTTCAGAAACCTCTTTGCTTATTGGGTCCATAGAAAAATCACTAGCATGCAGAGTTAGAGCATCTCCAACCATGTTGTGAGTTTGGAAAAAATGATTGCCACGTAGGAATCACAACTTCAAATTTCAAAAAAAAATTCTCCAATACAAATGTGAAGTTGGTTGTGAAGTTGACATGGCAATGACATAACAAAGACAATGTGAAGTTGGTTGTCTAGATCTAGACAATGGACTTCACAATACTTTACTTTCACATCATCAATTATGAATAAAGATATAAAAAAAAAAAATTGAAAAAATTGTCTTGGAAGTTGAAAACAAGTAGTTTTTATTGTTTTCTCGATATCCTTACTAAGATGAGGGACTTAAACCTCAACAGTGAATCAACCTTTCCCGTGTCTCAAACTTCTAACGAGTAAATATCCTTTAATATGCACCAAACTTCCCCTCTTTGCTTCTAAAGCAATCAAAGCTGACATCTTTTAAAAAAAACTGCCTAACAATAATTTTCTCAAATCCTAAAATCCATCAAGTATGTGTTACAGTTATGGTGAGTTTTGGTAAATGAATTTGAGAGGAAATTTCCTCCTAAGCTCTCTAGTACTCCTGAGCTCTCTAGTACTCCTGAGATCTCTCAATCACCTTTGCCCGTTGAAGCAACCAACCGTTTTCTGTGGAGTCCATTTTTGTTCACCCACCAAAACTAGAATGGATGTTCACATTTTCACTCAAGGGTTGTCACGTGTGTGGATGTTCACCAAACCACTCTCAAATTGATTTTAGGTCTGATGAAAATGACACGTGGCAACTCTGGTAGGGTGAACGTCCATTCAAAGTTTTGGTGGATGAACAAAAATGAGCTCGTTTTTGGTGAACCATGTAAATCGTTTTCTTCTTTATTTTCCACGTACCATAAATTTCTTGGTTTTATCAGCCTTCGTTACAGCACAAATTTAACCTCGAGCAACATCTCCCTTCGTCAGCAACCATAGCATACCAAAAGCTTCAATCTTGAAACAACAGCAAGTTTCGAACTTTTAACATCCTCCGATATGCACCAAAAACATCAAAGATGGCATCCTTATCCTCAAGTAACAGTTATTTACCCATAATCTAATTGACCCAAGTTCTAAGAAAAATCTCCGTCTATTATAATTATGAAAGAATAATCATAGAGAACAAGTAACTAGAGAAACATTGGAAGTAAAGAAGTTTACGAACCCATGAAAGAAATTATATCAACCAACCAAAATTAGAGTTAGGAAGTAGAGAGGGGAGGAGAAAAAGTACTACTTTCGAGAGCAGCCGACAAGGAGGCAATAGAAGGAAAGAGAGAGTTTGTTGTCCTTATCTAAGACACTTCTGTCCAATTATTATTCTTTTCGCTCGTTCACACTAATCATGCTTTTCCGACAAATCGGTCAGACAAATTTGTTGAAGATTTAATTAAAAAAATTTATAAAAATTGATCGGTGTTATTTTAATTTTTTTAATTTATTTTTATTATCATAATTTTAACAGTCTTATTTATAATTGAGACACAGTTCTGTTTGCAGTTGAAATATGGAATTGAATTCATGGGAAATGACAAACTTGTAAATATTAAAAAAAAAGGATTACACCGATCAACTTTTACAGTGACTTTATAAAAAGTCATTTAATTACTTCACTACCTCCACATTATTAACAAAAATTTTACGGTAGAGAACTAAATTTAAACGAATTTACGTATAAGGAAACAAATTTCAAAAAATTAGGAGGAGGAGATATTTCCGCATGAAACTAGCAGAAATTTTGAGTTTTTGTTTTATTTTGGTTCATTTTGTTTAGTTGATTTATTTTGGTTGAAAGTTTAGTAGAATTTGGGTTAGAATTGTATGTGCGTTTGGTTAATGAGAGATTTATCCATCCCTCCAACAGTCAACCAAACTAAACTAAAACCAACCATCAACACCAATCCACCCAACATTAAACCAAACATGCCAACATTAAATCAAAGCAGCCCAAAATAAAAATCGCGTGTGTTTGATTTTCGCCACACTGTCTGACCATATGGTCTTTCGAAAATGTCTTCTACTCCAAAATTTGTTAAACATATTTCCTTATAAGTCTAATTCCTGTAAGTTTGGTACTCAGTATTGAAATTTCTGCATTATTAAACTTCTAGTTGAGATGAGATTTTATTTTAATTTTTGCATAATTAGCGTTTCAATTCTTGATTTATACTTGTTTAGAGAAGAGGGTACAATGGAAAAGAAAAGAAAATTAGGTTCTAAATTTTCTAATTTAACATGTTATAACTTAAAATTCTAAGGTCGTACAATTAACTTTTTTGTTTTTGGTTGTGGACAGCTTTTGGAAGCAGTTGAATGCTGCTTTCAAAGCTAATTTTGCTTTGTCAAAAGCACAAACAATACCAATACAATAATGCTAAATTTGCTACCAAATGATTACAACCTTCTTACAACCCTCTCATCCATTCTGCTATGTAGGTCACTTTCGGTCCAATGAACGATCGTCACGTAACATTCTGGCCACGTGGCGACCATCCGAACAGCCACCGAGTCCCATCTTTTTTTTCTCTTTCAACGAACGATCGCCACGTGGACGTCACGTGGAGATCACGTGACGATTGTAAGAGAGTTATAGGCATTTGGTTGTAGTCATAGCCTAGTATGGTCCATGCCATTTTACATCACCACCACTGAAAAGACGAGTGGAGTAGCATAAGATCTAGATCACTCTCCACTTCCCTAGAAAAGATAAAAAGGAAAAAAAAAAAGAAAAGAAAGAAAAAAGAAAGAGAGAATGAAGGCCTCGGTGAAGCTCCGGGAGGACGAAGGAAAGCCCACGCTCCTCCGCGCCAAGTTCCCGGTCTCCATCCTCTCCCTCCCTTTCGTTGCCGCCCTCTCCGCCACCCCCAACCCCCGGGACCTCTCCTTCCACCTCCTCTCATCTCCTCCCTCCTCCTCCTCCTTCCCCTCCCTCAAGCTCACCTACATCCCGAACCCTAACCCTAACTTCTCCCTCTCCCTCCGCTCCTCCCTCGGCTTCCCCATCCGCTTCTCCCTCCACCTCTCCCCCACCGCCCCGACCTTCTCCCTCACCTTCCGGCCCTCCATTGGCGACTTCTCCTTCACCAAGAAGTCCACCTCCTTCTCCTTATCATCATCCTCAAACCCTAACCCTAAAGAGGATCCGGTGCCCTCCTCGCCGATGGCGGTGAAGGTGAGCACGGCGGTGCCGGCGGGGAACACGGCCGGGGTGCGGGTGCGGTGGGCGGTGCACCTGCCGCCGGAATCGGGGAGGCTGCCGTACTTGACGCTGGATAAGATTAGCATCGAGAGAACGGAGGAGAGGAAGGACGAGGAGGGAGAGGAGAAGGTGAAGAAGGAGTGGGGGGAGAAGGACTTGGCGGCGATGGGAGGGATGTGCTTCTGGATGAGGTGGGAAGTGGAGGAGCTGAGAAAGGAGAATGCTTCCATTATGGAGGGAATCGAGTCGGTGAGGGTTAAGTTTCCGGGAAGTGTTGCTGTTTCCGGCGCGCATTGTAGAACAAGTGGCGGCGTCACTGCTAAAGTGGATTGGAAATGAGCGAGGTTGAGGTTTGGTCTGATATTTGGGTGCTTTATTTATTTATGTAAATAATTAGCTGGAATATTTTTTGGAAAACTCTAAGCGGAGATCGATGTTATTGGAAAGGTGATTTAAGATGCATATTACTTTAATTCTGATTCTGATTCTGATTCGGTAGTATTTAAGATGCCTATTACTTTAATTCTGATTCTGATTCTGATTCTGATTCTGATTCTGATTCTGATTCGGTAGTATTTAAGATGCATATTACTCTAAACGGTGATCGATGTTATTGTAGTGTCGATGTGAATACGACACTACATGCCATATCTTTGACATATTTTAGTGTCTTATTGTAGTGTGGACTGTCCATGTCATGTCCAATACATGTTCGGCAAAACATGACAAATGCACAACTCCTAATTTTGGACCGTTGATGCTTCTAAGGGCATTGTTTAGTTTCCATGGATTCATCTCCAAACCTTTCTTTTCCAAACTTCAATTTAGTGGTGCTATGTTTGAGAAAATGTTGAACTCAAACTCAACCTTCACCCTTGAATAAACTGGAGCATGGCTCCCCTGCTGCGATTATCTAACATAGTTTACAGTATCCACCGATACCGATACGGTTTGGTGATTCGATACCAACCGATATCCGATACTGAATGATACCGACATTGGTGGTCACTTTTTCAAGCAATTCGGTAAAGAAAATTGAACGAAAAAGACCGATCAATAAGGATGTAAAAGCATAATAAGGTTGTAAAAGCATGTAAAAGACGAAAACTTATCTATCGCATGTAAATCAATCGGCAAATGTGACTACTATTTCATTCAATTTCAAAACTACTAAAAATAACATAGAAAATACTTAAAATTATGCCTAAATGTATAAAATATTTCTTCTAAAATGTAATAATTTATTATTAATTATTTTCTTTTCGATACCAAAAAAATACGATACTCGCCGATACTGCTGCTACCGCCGATCTCGATACTTGGTCCGATACTGATAATGTGAACCTTGCTATCTAAGCACAACATATTAGGGGAAAACTATGAACACCATAACAGGGGAATCACCTATTTTTGGTAGTCTCTAGGAGTATTATTGAATTTGAGTGTACACAAAATCACAAGCAGGGCTACTAGGTTTTTGCAGGATCTGTAGAAAAGTTTCACTATAATTCACCGAAACATTAAGAATGCTCAATTGTTAGATAGTTTGCTGGTCAAACATGTCTCCTTGGTATCTTGGTTTTTAAAGGCGATTACTAATATTTGTTGTCTAGGGCAACACACTTTGTATTGACTTAGAATAAAAGTGGTAAAGTTAAGAATGTATTGAACAAACTTATATATCTGTAGCAATAAGATGGTGAATGTTTCCCCACGGCATGCCTAGGAGGATCGGTTTTAGGCAAAGTGGTGTACGCAGGGGAGGAGGTGCTCGTTCGTGAACTAGTTGTTCTTATCTACCTTTAAGTAACTAAAAGATCTTAGCCACTTTTGGTTGTAGCTAAATTTGTTGTAATAATATAAACATCTACCTATTGTCTGCCTCACCTTTTTATTAATGTTCTTTTTTTTTAAACATAATAAAACATTAGTAACAACCATGTATGCATGAATTGATACATCCATATATAGTTGTATTGATCTCGAAACCTGACCTTGGTATTTCTATATCTCAATAGTAAACTAACATATTTTACGTAAAGAAAATCTAGTCAAGTTAGGTCCACAAGGATCTGCTCGGTAGTGCTGTGTTTTTCTGCTTTATTCTTTTTACTAGCATGGAACTCTGATGTGAATGTAGAGTAGACACTTTTGTAATCGTTCAGAGTATGAGGTGATAGTCTGGTTTCATATAATGATAAGAGAAGATGGATACATTTGGCATATACTCTTGAACATTAGGAATATTAAGCCAGAATTTATTACAGACCAAAAGTGGCTTATTAGAACAAGTGAAGGGACTATACTCACTTGCAACACAAACAATATATACGGGCTGGAATAGTCTAGTAGGCCCGGGAAGGAGATAAGAGGGGTGGGGGTGGGGAGCTTCTGGATCATTCGAACAATAAATCTTAGGAAGCTTACTTTGGTGTCGTTTTGACGAGGATTGAATCATAGGAATAACCATAACTATTCCAGGCCAGACAGAAGGACATCAATCTACCAAAAACTATTCCAGGCCTTTTGGATTTCTTCTGAGCTGAGACTACCAGATGATGTAGGTTAGTTAATTCTTTTGGCACCTTCATATCTATTGATAGTGACTTGAGATCTGAAAAGCTAAGATACGAGAAGCAGTGAGATTTTGTGAAAATGATCTGAGTTCAAAAGTTTTTGGAGGAAATTGGGTGATACCATTGACATGCTTTCTCTCCGGATGTTAGCAAGGAGAGGGTCTAGCGGACCCTTTAAGGAATTGGTGGATGTTTCTTTTTGACGATACTAGATGAATAAAATTTAAATTTTGTTCTATTATGCATTTTTATCAGTTATTGTGGAAGTTGTGATCAAAACTTCGTATTGGTCAAGCTGTTCTTGGAAGGTGAAGAAATGCTTTACTAGTAAGTCTACATTTATCCTGGGCTAATTTGCACTTAAATACCATCAAGTTTCAAGTTTTAACAAAAAAAAGTATTTTTTTTAAAGTAACTTCTACCTTAAACTATGAACCGTAAGTTCAAGACCATAACACCATTAAAAAAATGTGAAATGATATTGTTTCCCCTAACTTAAAATAATCCATATTCATCTCAACCATTTCTAAACCCTAATTTTCAAATCCCATTCCCTCTTCCCATCTCAAAACTTCAAATTTTATCTTTTAAATCCCTAATTTCTCTGCATCTTGTTCGGATTTGACAATTTGTTTAGTATTACAGACTTTTGAGGACTACTTAACTTCAATTCTATAAGAGGTAAGAAATTATGTTTGGCAAAATTCTTTGATTTTGAATGATTTCGGGTACTATTGTACATAATGTATATATTTGTTATTGGGCATATCGAACTAATTGTTTCTGTTAGCATTCCCTTTTCGTCAAAATCCTAGTTTTTTTAGGATTCCCATTTTTGTCAAAATCCTAGTTTATTTGTCACTGTTGACATGAATAAGATAAGTTAAACCCTAGCTATTTGTCAAAACCCTAGGTTATTCAATTTTTTTAGAATGGACCTCTGACATGGGCTTTCTCTAATTTAGGTTTGGTGTTAGGGTTAGGATGGTGGTATTGTGTGGATTAGGGAAGAAGAGTGGGAAAAGAGGGGATCAAAATTAGGGTTTAGCCAAGCAGGGTTTCCTTTTTTTCTTTGAAGGATAAAATTGTCATAATATGGTCATGTGCAGGTTGCATGAAAATCTTTTAGATGGAAACTTAACATGTAGTATTAAGTTGCTAATGGTTCATAGTTAATGATGGCAATTTGCTTAAAAATAGTTTATGGTAGCAATTTGTCAAAACTTGAAAGTTTGTGTGTTTAAGTGCAATTTTTTTTCGCAGTTTGTTTTGAGCATTTTCTTGTGTGCAAATTGTGCTTTTGGATCTTCGAGGATGTACTACAGATCTTAGTTGTTTTAACTTTCTTACCTTTTTGTGGGCTACCTCTTGACCAATCTAATATGGAGATCGTGAGCTTCGTGAATGGCTTTAACAATCTTTATACAATCTGGACTTCTTGAATGAGTTTGGATATGCAAAACTGATAAAAAAAGATGCAATATTAATTTCCCTGCAGTACATATGGATTACAGGTTTCCACAAGTTGCACATCCTTGTTTCCATGCACATTGAAACTTTAGTTGCACAGTGAGCCTCAAGTAGTGCAACTCTGCATAGCCCCCCAGCTAGCGAATCCCAGCATGTTTATGGTTGATTCTTCTAGTCTGCAACTGAGGAGCCGAAGACAAGTTAGAACAGGTATTCTACTTGGAATTGATTTAGGCATCGGAGTGTCTACTCTCGACTCCAACCAGCCTCACCGTAGTAGGTTTATTTTTGGTCACAAATATGCTGCAGATTTTCTGAACAAAATCTAAGAAAATCCCACTCAGTTTCCAGGTTAGAAGTCAGAAACTTAAAAATGCATTAAAACGAGAAATCAGCTTGACTATTTACCTGTGTTATATTTACACCCATCTGTTCTGATTTTTCAGTTTGGCCTAATTCTTTTTTCTTGAGATTGATTCCTCCTCTGATCAACCTTCTTGTGATATATTTCATCTCTTAAAAAAATTTCTAATAATTAACATAACTGCCGTATGGAACTTCTCTAATCCGTTGGTAGATTGGTATTTAACTAGAAAAGATAGTCCGCAAGCCTCTTGGGAGTTGGGAATTATTAAATGAAAGGATTATGAGTCAGAGGTGAGGAATTATTGGGGATTGTAATATCACTATTGATTGCTGTGTCCTTCATCTTGATCTGTGATTAGTTGTTATACATGTACATAATGTATTAGCTAGCATGTCAAAGTACAAGCAATACATATGACATTCTGGAGGTCAAGAAACATAGTTTTTCACCATTACCTCAATCATGCAACTCCAGCTTATTTTTCATTCCTCGGTGAGTGGCATGTAAACATTCATGCTCCGCAGCCCTTAAGACCCGCACCAATACCATTTCATCCACATGGATTTTCGTCCAACTTAAATCCATAGAGGTACAGTTGGCAGATCCACCGTAGGCCATCAAGGGGCAGAGGTTTTTCTTTTCCTTCTATATGGTCTTTGTTTATAATGTTATTTACATTATTTTCTTTATAAATTCTGTCGCAAAAAAGTTTAGTTGATAATTCGAAGAGTTTATGTCAGCATGATGTCTTAAGTTCTCCATACCCATACTGTGAATGTTTTACAATAGCTTTTCTAAATTCTATAGAATGTTCCTTAAATTTTCAGTTAATTTATTTTTGCTCCCCTCAAATTTTAAGTTGATAGATTTTTCAGTCATTTTGGAGAAAATCTTACTCCGAACCGTTGGTCATCGGAACCCCTCTCGTGATGTCTTATTTAGGTATTGGTGTGAACATTGGTCAGGACACGAGAGGAGGATTGGAACTTGAGCTGTAATATTTACCAACTGTTTAATAGGATCGTAGCATAAGCATGTTTCAATAACATGTGGGTCATACTAAAATCGTTAAAAAGTGGAGCATATTTGTTCAGAAACTAGTCATGGGTAGTTGTTCGTAAATAAGTTGAATCTCTTCGTGAGTATGTTGGTTTTCATGTTGATCACTTTTTATATTATATGCTAAATTGTAACTCGATACCTTCAACTATTGATAATGTTCAACTTGATATTCTAAACTTTTATAGGTACCAACTTGATATTCTGAAAATAATTTGGACCAAAATGTCCCTTCCCTTTCTTCCATCTTCCTCTCTCTCTCCGGTTGCAGATAGGACGGACGCGGGTGGCAGGCGGACCGCGCGCGGGGCTGAGCGTGGGCGCTCATGGGCACGCGCGGGGACGTGCTGGTGGTGGTTGGGGGGGGGGGTGCTGGTGCTGGGGCGCGCACGAGGTTGGGGGGAGGGTGGGTCGTCGGGGCCGGGGGTGGATAGTGACGCCGACGGAGAAGCCAGGTAGGTGAGAGAGGATAGTTTAGGAATAAAATAAATTTTCGGTATCAAATTGAAAATATTAGTTGTGATCGAGTATTAAGTTAGTACCTATCAAAGTTGAAGGTATTAAGTTGGACATTATTAATAGTTGAGGGTATCAAGTTACAATTAAACCTATATTATAAATAAAATTGCTACATGAGTGTATGTTAGTTTCCTTCGTATTATTGCTTCCATGTTATTTGAGTTTCCACGCTCTCTTACGTCTCCTTGTCTACCACAAATTTTGCATTCTTTGCGTTATCGATCAGAGAAGTTTGTTCAGAAATAATGCTATTGCCACTGCCAAAATGAAAATGACTATGTTGCATTCTTTGCATGGATTCATTTGTTTCAGTTGACAGTACATCCATCATTTATTACAAAGTGATTGGAGGAATAACTTACTACAGGCAGATCAGTACTGAATTACTTCTCATCCCATCCTAACTTCATTAAACCGGCAAATGTGACATCCAAGACTTACACAATGTATTGAATGTCTTTTTGATCCACTACTTTCAAATAATGTGACTTAGATAAAGTTCAAAAATAAATCGTCTAAGCTGTATGTATATCATCATTTAATTGAATTAAAAATTTAACAAAAAAATAACTAAATAACAATCTAAATAGTCTACTAATTATTTAAAAAAATTAATGAAACATTTAACTACCTAATATATATGGTTAACGCGGGAGAGATTTTTCTTGAACGTTTGAATTCAATTCCTAGAAATAATATTTTTTATAATAAATTTATGTTTAATTTTTTATAATATATTTTTATACACGTGTATATT
The DNA here is from genome assembly GCA_036927795.1 of Iris macrosiphon. Classification (NCBI taxonomy): domain Eukaryota; kingdom Viridiplantae; phylum Streptophyta; class Magnoliopsida; order Asparagales; family Iridaceae; genus Iris; species Iris macrosiphon. The sequence goes on along the minus strand of JAYESA010000002.1, from coordinate 199,552,128 downwards.
ACAAATTTTTATAAATGGAAGGACAAAATATTATTATAAAAATCTTTTTTTTTTTTGTTTAATGCCACACAACATAGAAATAAACAAAGAGATTGGAAACATTTTTGTTAGTTGAATATTTATGTAAAAAAAATGACGAGTGGGCATATAACCCTTTTTAAAAAGACTTGAAATAAATGATATAAATTAAAAAAGATAGGAATAACAATTGGAGAATGCCTCATCTTTGATGAGGGGAAAGGATTCAATTAATTGGCTAAGCCTAGTGAGTTTTCCGATTAGATTGGGTAGGATGGGTTTTATTCTCTGAAGCTTGCGCAAATCTTTGATGTGTTGAGGCTAGCCATAGGTGAGGATAAATTAATTAGATCAACATCTCGGATTGGCACATGATTTTGTGTAAATAGAGATTTGCATCCCTCATTCCGAGGAATATGAATGATGGCCGTCGCCGACTTTCTTCCAGCTAGAGAAGGAAAAGACACTAACCAGTTTTGTATTACTAAAATTTTATTTTTATTTTTTTTCTATGGAATTTTTTTTTAACATTTTTATACCCATGTTTGGTTATACTATGTTAGAAATATGAAAAATAAATATTAATTTGTTAAGTTTTTTATAAAAAAAAAATTTATGCTTTTATTATCTAAATTTACATGTTTGTGATAGAATTTGAGATTTTGAAAGTAAAGAGAGGGTGTTATTTTCCAAACAAAATATTAAAGTAATATTTCTAGGAAAGCAAAACTATTTCCAAGGGGTGGCATTGAGAATTACTTTTCCACAACCATGAAAATATGAAACTCCTCCTATCCTCCCTAATTTCCAATCCTACGCATACCAAATAAGGATAAAGAATCTAAAACACATTTTCAAGTCTCAAAAACTTGAATCAAATGCCACCTAAGGTCTGAATGAAGTTCAAGAAGAGCATGTTGACTTCTGGGTGACACAAGATGAAAACAAATTTATTATCGTACTAATATAGTCAAGCATACGGGGATGCCTCATAGAAATATAAAGGATTGGACTACTCACCCAATCTCGGTTTGGTTTGGGATTGTAGTTGCTTTCTAAAAAGCAGCAACATAAGCAGCTTTAGACAACAATCTCTTACATGATATTCAAAAGTTTTGCAAAAATTGAACTGTTTGAAAACTTTTTTGATAGGTTGTTGACTATTATTATTTTAAAAAAAACTTTAAAAAGGGAACAAGTAACAACAATCTCAAACCCAACCTCTTTCAAAAAACCACAACATAAGCTGTTTTTGACAACAATCTTGTACATGTTGTCAAAGTTGTCCAAATATTGAACTGACTTTTCTTACAAAACAAACATAGATTGCTTTTCAAGAAAAAATACAAGTATTCTCCAATAAGCAATCCCAAATCCAATCACATCTGCCAACAAATTTGTGATCTATGTTGCACAACGGTCTTGATACATATACGAACATTTTTAAATAGGCATAAAAATAATTACATGTGTTTGCTTTACTAAACTACATTTACGAATACAAATACAGATACTAGATACTGTATAATTATATATCATTTTGCCATGTCTATATAATCCGATTGTAAGATAGAAATCATAGAATGTTGCTTTCATAAAATTTTTTTGCTTTCCTAAAAAGAAAGTCAATTGTTATAGGAGCTACAAAAAAAATTGTTAGGGGACAACACCAATAAGTTAAAAATTTGTTAGAGACAGCGCACTTAGGTGCTAGGAGCAATACAACACCAATACTCACTTCTCCTAAAAAATCAACCCACAATCTTCCTACTTTCTTTCTCTTTCTCTTCCTCTTGCCCCATTTGAGACTATTTTTGAAGTTTCGAACTCCATTAATGGAGTTTCGAAGCTTCATAATCAAAATAGTTCCATCTGGGACGAGATCAGTCTTGAATATGTACATTAATGCCCAAATTTGAATAGTCCCAATTCATTATAGGACAGTCTTAACTATTGTTAGGACTAACAAAAAATTATTAGTAAATATGTTTAATCATATCGTAGCTTTATTAAACATATATGATAATTCTTTTTAACAAAGATATAATTAACAAATATGTCAAAATATGATTAATATTAGAATGATATGTTTAATGATATCATATCTTTACTAAATATATATATATATATATATGGTAATTCTTTTTAACAAAAAATATAATTAACACTATGTCAATATATGATTAATACTAGAAAGATATGTTTAATGATATATTTACTAAACATATCTAATTTTTTTTTTTTAACAAAAGCTATAATTAACAAATATGTCAAATATGAAAAATATATGTTTAATCATATCTTTACCAAACATATTTGATGGTTTGTTTTAATTAAAGATATAATTAAGAAATATGTCAGATATGTTTAATCATATCATACTAATTATATCATATATTTTTTTCCATTTACAAAAATATATTTTTTACCAAATATGTGAATATAGGATTAATAATGTGATGAAGATGTTGTTAATCATACATATCTTTACTGCACATATATTTAAGATAATTTATTTTTAACAAATAATGTCATTACTATTTTGCTAAATTTGATCATATCGTTTAAAATATATTTTAAATTCTAATCATATTTTTAGGCTGAATTGTAACTTGATACCTTCAACCATTTTAGTTTTTGAACTTGATATCCTAAACTTTTTTACTCGATAACTTGAATATTTTCTACTTGATAAAAAAAAAAAAACCAAAAAATAATAATAATGAAACTATCCCCCTCACATCCCGACACTATCCTCATGCCCCCTCTCCGCGCACCTTCCAGCGACGACGGCAGCAGCGCGGGAGGTGGGAGTGGGGAGGAGGGAAGTGTGCAGCCGTCGGGAGGAAGAAGAGTGAGGCATTGGACAGATGTAATTTCGTTTCTTTTAGAATATAAAGTTGATGTATATCAAAGTTTAAGATACCAATTTCAAAAATAATAATAATTGAGGGTATTAAAGTAAAAATATACCTATCTTGTATATCAACATACTTCTTACACTTAAACTAAAAATATGAATATATTTTATATTCTAATCATATATATTTTTTATATTAACATACTTGTATACTAGAAATTCATAACTTAAAATTTTGATAGTCTGATATGTCTCTTTCCGCAGATAAAATATTCCACGACGTTCATAGTCAGAATCAGGAACGCTTCATCCTCGAGTCCATCTGCCAAGGAAATTGTGATAAGTTTGTGTTTGTCAAGTGGCTCCACTCCAGTCAATCGGCCTTTCCGCAAATAAAGTATATCGCTTCGGTACCAATAGCCATCGAATTTACCTATATATATAAATTAAAAAGAAAATTTTTTTTCCCTGAAAACCTAATTCTCTCTGATCGATCAGAGAGAGAAGAACATCGATGGCTTCGCTGGTTTTCTCTCCATCCTCCTACTCGACGTCACCGGCCGACCTCCACTGCCTCCGGCGCCGCTTCGACTCTTCTCACACCGCCATGGCTGTGGTACTAGTTATCGCCACCGATTCTTCTTCTTCTTCTTCTTCTTCATGTTTTCTGTTAAATTAGTAGTTGATTAGGGTTTTCTTAATTGAACTTTTGGGGGCAGAGGTGCGGTGGTAGGAGCATGGACCCGCTGAAATTGGGGAACGGATCCGTGTCGTCCTCGTCGGTGCCCCCGTGCATCCCTATACTGAATGGCCAGTCGCTGCCGGGGCTCTTCACCGCTCCGCGGCTGCAGGAAATGGTCAACGACACGAGGCTGAGGATCTTCTCCGGCACCGCCAACCCCGCACTCTCCCAGGTCCATTTCCATTCCCCAAACTCTTTCTTTTCGTCTTTCAATTACAACATCTTGTAAAATGTTCGGTAACGGGGAGTGGGGAGTGGCAGAATTGCAGTTCGCTGAAGTGCACTTCGATAGTAGCAGTTCTTTTTTTTTTTTTTGCTATTTCAAAAAGTACAAAATTGTGTGTTTGTTTCAAGAATGTAAGTGGTGGCATGTAAGTTTGTTGGAAACTTGATAGCGAAAATGTCTCATGGCTCAAGTGATTCACCGAAGCGACGAGACCTTGCAAGTTTTTCAAGCTTGCAAGTTTTTCAAGTGTCAGTAGCTGGACGTACTGTCGATAAAAGAAATTAAGCAAAGAGACAATTGAAATATACTTCAGTTTACTTTTGTCCGAACCGAACACTAGGAAGTGGGCCAAGAATTGGTAAGAAGAGCGATTGCTATTCCCATGTCCGCGAACAACAAAGATGCTTTAGAGGTTTTGTACTTTTGTTCTATTTTTTGTTACTGATTTTATTTGATACTTCTTAGGTTTGTTGGAATAATATTTCTTTCATTATTTCTTCTTATAGTTGCTGCTTTCTAACATTTTGCTCGAATTCTCTGTTCTCTGGGTTCTTTTAGTACTTGGTAAAACCCTTGTCAAGTTTAGTATTGTGACCCTATTTTGATATATGGTTGTAAGCTTTCTCTATCACCGTCCACTTCGTTTAGTTTTATCGGCAACTTCCATCCATATTCGCAAGGCCACAAACTCATCTACTGTTAGCTTCATTATATTATGTCTCCATATATAACATGGATTAGGACACAATGACATGATAAGGAATACTTTATAACAATGAATTATGTAAGTAACACATTAATTTTAGTATTTTTTATTAAATAAACAGAAAGCAATAAGCAATAGAAATTCAGAATATGACATAAATTTGCATCAATAGACGTGGAAAGATGGCGTCTTTGAATTATATATATATATATATATATATATATATATTCACATCGGTTTTCTACATTGATAAACATGTGTGCTTCAAATTTTTCCATATCTAGGTTGCAATCACTTTGAATTGAGTGTGTGAGAGAGAAAACAGTAAAAAAAAAAGTACACGAGTTCAAAAAACAGTCTAAAATCAATACAACAGTTCAAAAAATAGTCTAAACATGTTATTTTTTTCACAAGATTTTCAAGGCTCGCCTTAGCTATTCCAAGGCGCTCGGAAAAGGCGCGCCTTAAGAATTGCGTCCCGCCTGGAATGTCCTGAGGCGCTACCCATGCGCCTAGGAGCAAGGTACGCCTTTGACTACATTGCTTTGAAGGGAAGCAGTTTATTCACTCGGGACCAAGGAAGATAAAATTTTCTTATTAAAATTTAAGAAAGAAACTACGATAAATGTACATTCACAATTCATATCTTGTGGGAACTATTTTATCTACTTATTATTAATTATCTCCTTTACACTATATATATGTGTAAAATATGATTACTTATTTTTTTACTATGTACTCAAGAAAACCAACATGTACCCTTTAGGTAACAAAGTATCTGAGTATAAAATACATTTCTACACCTGAAGTGCACCTCCAATGGAGTATTCATGCATTATCAACTATTTCTCTTTAGTACGAGGTAGCAATATATATTCATCATCGTCATCGTCATCGTCCAAGCCTTCTCCCATCAGAACAATGCTATGGAGCATAATAAAGCTCCATGAAAGATTTGACTAATTTTTTTTAGACGTCAACCTTTACACACGCACACACTAGAGTCCCTAGGCGACAATGATTGACATTGTGTGTTTGGGGTAGATGATCTGGTACCACCAGATTTGCAAGCAGGAGAGGTTGATCCAGACCCTAAGGGTCGCGATTGAGACTGGGTTACATTAACCTATCGGCGAAAGAGACGTCTCCATCATTCGTGTGGACCAACTACCGACACGCTCGACTCACAGCAGTCCTTGCGTAGTTCGAGGCCTACAATAATAGGGATGGTCATCGCCATAGTAAAACGTCGGAACTATTGGGGGAACGCCATCCCTTGAAGGAGGATGACAAGATTGGTCTAGGGCAGGGTGATAGGGCATCTTCCCTAGGTGTTAGGTTGACCCCAACGGTGGATGGGTCTCTTGCATTATTCAAAAAGGCACCAAGGAGGCGGCCAATATCTTGTGAGGAAATGGTCTTTGCCAAATCTCAACTGAAAATTTTGGCTTCTCTTTGCTCCCCTGCGGGGGTTGAGATTGAAGTTCGACTGCAGTAGGAGTAGCCGCTTGTTATGGATGATATTCGTACAACTCCTTGGAGGATGTAGCCATGTCATTGCCATTTGGGAGTACACGCTAGTTATGTATGTTGTTGGTCCTAAATCTTTCTATTCCACTATAACAATGTTTGTTCGAAGTGTATAGCGTCCGATGGGGTCACTAGAAGTATTCTCTACGGATGACGTGTACTTCTTCGTCAAGTCCTCACTTGCCAAGGATCTGGAGACAGTCATTTGTGGTGACCCTTGGATGCTTGATAGACGACTTTATTTTGCACGATGCGGAAGCGAATTAAAAACAATAACTTCAACCTTATGATGCGAAAAAACTAGCAAAGCACAAATACCGAAGTAATATCACAAGAAACACAAGAAAAAATTATACTTTTGGTTACTGAATGTTTGCAAAACTTAAGTTTTTGTAACTCCCTATATATATTTTTGGTCGCTGAGTGACTAAAACTTAAATTTTGTAAACATTCCGTGACAATAAGTATAGTTTTTCCAAACACAAAATATATGTAGTTATGTCAAACTCGACCTACTCCATGGAACAAATGGAAATATTTTATTGAATCTTATAAGAAAACCTTACAAAGAGTTAAAAACACACGCACACACACTACAATCCACAATTCTCTCCTTATGAGATATCTCATTCTCTCTCTTGGAGACTTTTTTAATGGCCACATAGAAAATCCTTTATTGATAGCCTCATTTTCCTTTTTGCATCTTTGCTCAACCAATCCTAGACTGGTAGAGAGCCTTAAAAAGGCCTTTCAAAAAGTGACCTAGGTCTGGAGCAATCTGGGTCATTGAAAAACTAATCTTTAATCTAATCCACTGAATAAATTAAGCAGATCTTGACCCAAAGGTATGAAACTATGAATACCTTTGGAAGCACAACCCCCCCACTAGATCCTGACCCAAAGGTATATCGAAGGTATGAACACCTTTGGCAGCAAAAAAAATCCTACTGACTTGGTGGATGTTTTTGGCAATTTGAAGTACGTCAGCGGCCAGCGATATGCCGTCGGTATACCATCCTCCTGATACTTCGTGTACTTTTGGCTGTTTCGACTTCTTTCGAACTTCTTCGAATCCTCGAACATCGCTCGTTATTCTCCGTATGAACATGAGCCGATTCCCAATAAGCATGTCATCCTAAAGCGGTATGATCCGATGGTCTCCTTTGAGCGGGATCTCCTCGTGGACGTCCCTAGTTGGGTCCTTTTTCGAAGCTTCCTCTCTAGCTCTGGAACAAGGCAACCATCCAAAAAATAGCTAGTGTTTGGGCGTGCCTCTTCAAATGTATTTTGCAACGGCGAGGCATCAATTGTTGGTGTATTCGTTGGTTCTGGTGGAGATAAAAGATACTCAAGCCCTCTCAAAGTTGATTCATGTACGCCTTCCATTTGGGAGATACATCGAGCGACCTATCTTGTACGAGTGGATTCCTCCGTCATGCTCGGCTTAGGGTATAGGCTGCTCTAGTAAGGCTGTGGGCACCCTCATCCCGAAATCCTCAAGTAGGGGTGGGCCAGAGGACCACCTCGAGATTGGACTTGCTCCACCTCTTGGGGTGGGCTAGCACCACGAGCTCCATTCAAAGGTTGGTCTACAATCTCTTACCAAAGGTTTGAGTAATGGATTAGAGCCGGGCTCTAACTTGGAGGATGAGGATGAAAAGATAGAAGAGGGAGAAGCGACAAACTGGGATAAAGATGTGCACTTAACTCTGGTGAATTCGAGATGGCTGAAACTTATGCAAGCTGCCGACCAGGATCGAGCGCCGTTGAGGTTACGAAAGAAGTATGTAGTAGGGAGTGTTATTTCCCCATAAGTTCGAGCTAGCCCCCGAGCATTTAAAGGGGGTTTGACTGTTGTGAGAGTGAGTGTTGATTGTATGGATCTGTTCGGGTGTTTGGTCTTGAATTAGATGCAGGACTGGGCCACCCACTATGTTTCTTGATATATATATATATATATATATACACACACACACACTGTATCAAAGTGGGTTTTGGTGCCTACCTCTTGAAGTATCGACAATGTTTTTTTTTTTTTTTTGAAGTATCCGATAATGTATTTCTTCTCTTTTATCTGTTTCTAAGAATCTAAATAACATGTTGATTCTTCGGGAGTACGCTGTTTGAAACCATCTAAAGGAGGGAAATTCATTACCAAGCTAGATAGCTGGCTTTCTAGTATGTAGAAGGCTACTGTGTGGAAATATTTGGTTGGAAATATTTGGTTTCTTATGGAAATCACATGTTCATGCATAAACACAGAAAAGGTGAAATGCTTCCAAGACATGTGTCAAAGATTCATAGAAGAAACAAATATTGGTCCAATAGCTTACCACCACACTAGCCCATGTTCCTAGGTTCCAATTTAACAATTCAAATGCAGAACGGGTCTTTCTAATTCTCAAATAAAGAACTGACTATATGACTGCTACTTGCTCATCTTTGCCAGGAGAGATGAATGATTTGGTTTTCTCCGCATGAATAAGTTAATGTTTTTTTTATTGTCCACATTCTCTTCTCTTCATTGATGTGGTTGTTACATGTTCAAGGGAGCCCCAAGATTTGTCAGGTATATGGAGTTATTTTATATGTTCATACTAGAAACACCAAATTACATATATTTCTTAAAGATTGTTGTGACTGCCTGTAATGCAGACCTCCTCCTTTAATTCTATATTCTAATATTTAAATGTTTATCACAGTTTATTTTATTTATAATTTAAACTACCATCTGCACCGAATGGTCCCGGGTCTCCTGATTCCTAATGCCTAAAGAGAGATAGGGATAGATGGTCAATATGCCTATTCAAGTAAGAGCTCCTGCATGTTTGTCCGTGTTCAGAAAATTCTAACCGTAATAAAATTTGTCAGGAGGGAAGGGTGGATTTGGAATAAGTAGAGAAGTAACTTGTCTCTTGTAAAAGAGAAACTTGGACAATGACTCATATTATATCGATCTTAATTGTAGCAACCATGTAAGTTAGTCTTCGAAGCTTCTTTTGTGATACCATTCATTCAAATTGAATTACAAATGACAACTTTGACTCAAATCTGTGACGCAATTGTATAGTTTTTTATCCTTAATGTGGTGAAAGGGGTTTTGTCTTTTGCATATGCTTGTGATTATTGCTTGACCTGAGATATGGGGACATTTGGTTGAATAGTTGATAGACTAGTTTATCACTGGATGAAATCTACACCTTAATTAAGGGACTGTTTGGATGAGCAGAATCCTCAACATTTGTTCTGAAAGTATAAAATATGGAGAAATTCAAAAATCCTGGGGATTTGGCAGTTTGGATGCCAATTTTAGAATCCTAAACGTGGCAACAAATTCCCAGGTAGATGCAGAGTATAGAAGAAGAATACGCATGTTCTGTTTTCGGAATGAGTTGATTGTCAAAATTGTGTCCGAGGAATGTTCTGGTCGCCATTTTGGTGATTGAATTTTTTTTTTTTTTTGGTTAATTTGGTACCCAAGTTTTATATTTTGGTTTAAAGAGCATCTGAACTAGCTTTCGTTGGTACTTTTGCATGAAAATCGTTAAAAATGGATATGTGATGATCACGTGCCTTATCTTTAGGGTTATTTTTATCATGACGAGCTGATACGTCGGCTATAATTGATTGTAGAGCCGTCATTTTGACAACATCTATTTGTTTATGTAGAATTTCTTCGAACACCAATATTTTTTTGAAAATGATAGTCCAAACACAAAAACTTGACAAAAGAACCATGAAAAATAAGGCACGTGACCATCATATGTCCATTTTTATCGATTTTTATTCCAAACCACAAACAAAATCTAGTTCAGGCACTCATTAAACCAAAATGCAAAGCTTAGGTACCGAATTAACCAAAAAAAAGTTCGATCACCAAAACGGCAACCACTACATTCCTCGGGCACCATTTGGATAATTAACTCTTTTGGAATATAATCCCAAGGATTCTATCACCTTTGGGATAATATCTTGATTTCCAAGGATTAACTTCCTAAGGAAAACAATCCCCTTCTATTCCAACAGGCCCATAGGGATATACATGGATCCAGATTGTTTGTACATAGTGAGATTTAAACATCTGGTTCAATCAAGATCTTGTTCTGAGTCCATATCAAATATGATAAGATGGCTCCATTTTGATCCAAATACAATTTCTTCAAAAAAGAAAGCAAATTCATTGAGTAATGAGGTGAAGGCTGACTATATGTTATATTGAGAGTGACTCCTATTATGCTTTAATAATAAGCTGTCACTTCATGCCTCTATATCCTGAACGCCTGAGGCGTCTATACTTTTCTCACTGCCATTGTGAACAACCCAAGAGGTACTCTTTTCACTGTTGTTTCTGAATTAATATCCTTGCACGTAATATATATTATTCCGCCTTTTGTTTCTGCTAGCAGTCTTTTTATCCTTCTCTCATTATTTGTCAACTATATCCTTAATAAATAAATTTGGTGAGTGGTAAATGGTAATTAATCCATGAAAAATGGGACGTCCTCAAAAAATAAAAAGAGGAGGAAAATGGCTCTATACATATTTAAGCAAATGTCCATTTTTTCTAACTTTATCCTATATAGATAGTCTCCCTCAACTATTCCCAGGGGCTTATGCGCTAGTCGTATCACCCATGGCACATTCCTTTCTTTTTTCACTTTTCCAGAGCCTACAGCAATGCAGCCCCCTTGTCTCAATCGTGCTGTCAGATTCCCTGTAGCCCCTCCCAAAGAATCCTCATTTATTGGTGGTGTCTGCTTGATCTCAAGAACTATTGGCAATGGCCGCAGATTTTTGTGCCCAAGTTGACGACCATGGCAGATCCTCTCGTGGAAAATCTGTCATGGCCAAGATGCGGGCTAGGCTGTGCTTGTTGGTCGATGTGGCATTTATCGGTTACCTGTGCATGAAATGGGAAATGCGGAAAGGGAATGCGGGATGAAAGGAAGGGAAGGGGAGGGGAGGACTGGATATTGGGGGGGGGGGGGGGGGGGGGATGGCATGTGGATGGACAATTCGTCTTTTCTCACATGTGGTCTGATTGGCTACCAGTGTTTCTGAGAAGAAAGAAGGAAAAGAAAAGAAAAGAACAAAAGATTAGGAATTTATAGATTATATATAGCTAAGGTAATAAATCTAACAGTTGTCCGATGCTGTAACCTCCTTGCAACAATAAATGGATTATCTGTTTAGAAATGAAGTTATGGGTATTATCTTCAACTACCCCCACTTTGTCCTTTGTGAATATACAATTTCATGCTCACAAGTATATATTATAGCCTGCTTTAGACAAATTGTACTTCCTCTAATTACTCTCAAATTCTCTTTTTCATTTTCAAGTTTATTTTGATTTATTCATGTTCTGTCATGCGGATTGTGTCTTTTCGCGTGTTTGCATCTATTCCAAATGTGTCTTTTAGCTTATTTGGATTTTCATGTCAGATATCCAGTTTATGTCTTCATTTATCTGAAATTTATCTATAGGAAATTGCCAGCTACTTGGGGTTGGAGCTTGGAAAGATTAAGATAAAGAGGTTTGCAGATGGTGAAATTTATGTTCAGTTACAAGAGAGTGTAAGAGGATGTGATGTGTTCCTAGTGCAACCGACTTGCCCTCCAGCAAATGAAAATCTTATGGAACTTCTAATCATGATTGATGCATGCCGCAGAGCATCTGCAAAAACTATCACTGCAGTTATACCTTATTTTGGTTATGCTAGAGCAGATAGAAAGGTTACATTTACATTTTCCTATATTTTAGTTTTGTATAATATCTATACTAGAGCTGATTGTTACTATTGTTAAATTTCATAATCTTCAACATATCAATCTCATGGCATCTTATCGCTTTCCCAGACTCAAGGGCGAGAATCAATTGCTGCAAAACTTGTTTCAAATTTGATAACGGAAGCAGGAGCAAACCGGGTACTTTCATGTGATCTTCATTCTGGACAGTCCATGGGTTATTTTGATATCCCCGTGGATCACGTTTATGGTCAGGTAATTTATACCTGGTTAAGATATCTGATTCATTGACTCAAAAGTGGCAAATACACTTTATATCTTTGACGATTAGGACAATATAATATCAATTATTTTGATAACATTTATGTTTCTTTCTTTCTGCATATCTAGCCTGTGATCCTTGATTATCTTGCGAGCAAAACCATATGTTCAAATGATTTGGTAGTGGTATCACCAGACGTAGGAGGTGTCGCAAGAGCTCGTGCTTTTGCAAAAAAATTATCAGATGCACCTCTAGCCATTGTTGATAAAAGGCGTCATGGTCATAATATAGCCGAGGTAAAATTGTCATTGTTTTGATTAATTCTAAAGAGGCAGATTTCATGGTTAAGTTTGTACGTAGAACATGTGTACTTTGTCATTTGTATGATTTTTTTTTCATTGTTAACTTCATATTATCTGATTACAAATGAATATTTGTGTAATGGTCTGACTACGCTTTACAAGGGTAATATGTAAATTCCATTGAAGTATTTGAGTTCCGGTACTGTACAGTTAATCATACAATATAATTAGTTACTAATTTAGAACTGTTATCATATATCTCAATTTCGGATTTCCTGAGCTTTGTTCATTGTTTTTTAGAATGCAGTCCATTTCAACGTAACTTATTTTAATATATCAAACCAAAATAACTAAACTGATATGTACACAGGTTCTGAATCTGATAGGAGATGTTAGAGGAAAGGTAGCTGTCATGGTGGATGATATGATTGATACGGCTGGTAAGTATGATATTCCTGATGTGCTATACTACCTTCTAATAAGTTACTCTTCCTAAACCAACATTTTATTTGTTTCTTTCTGCAACTTAATTGTGTGGGGGCAGGTAGCCTTGTTTTTTAGTAGTAAGCATAATCATTGTGACAAACAATAATTAACTTGTTTTTGTAGTTTTTTTTTTTTTGTAGGTTTTGGATGCTTATTTGCTATTCAAATTTTCCTTCATGTATTTAGTTTTAGTTAATCTAACATAATGTATCAATTATCAAATGACACCTCTTTTTTGGATGTTTCACATAAATTGTTTGTTGTTGATTATTGGGTGAACTTAGGGACCATTGCAAAAGGTGCAGAACTATTACATCAAGAGGGAGCAAGAGAAGTCTATGCTTGCAGCACCCATGCTGTTTTTAGGTATCTCTCTGTCATTTATAAAATTAATCACTTCGTCTTTACAATAAAAAAATTTAGATTTCCACAACAAAGACGTGAAAAATGGTCCATAACGCTTTATAGAATTAAGTTTCCTAGTAGTTCATGGATTATATTGGTAGTAGAGGAAATTTGTCATAATGTTGTATATTGGAGTTAGTGGATTGCATTATGTGGTATACTATTCTTGTCTTTAGAGCAATACTTCTTGTACAGTCCTATATAGGATCGGAAGTGTCCATGTCGAATGCGACTTCATGTCATGTTAAACACAGATATGACACCAGTTTTGTCTTTAGCTGAATGTTTGATACTTCTAGACGAAAAAATTGTTTATCTATCTAACATTTCCAATTTTAACCATGTATTTTTCTTGCAGTCCTCCTGCGATAGAGAGGTTGTCTAGTGGTTTATTTCAAGAAGTCATCATCACGAACACTATCCCAGTATTGGAGAAACATAGTTTTCCTCAGCTGACAGTACTTTCAGTTGCAAATCTTCTAGGCGAGACCATATGGCGTGTTCATGATGATTGCTCCGTGAGTAGCATCTTTCAGTGATGGGAATATTGATTTAATAAATTTATTCTTTTTCTGTTCGTCTGGGACGTGTACTCCATTATGCTCTCTTATTTCTCTCCTCCATTCAAGTTTGCTGTTTGACGCACGTCTCCCTGCTTCAACAGCAATCCCCTTATACAAGTAAAACCAACGAAATAAAAAAAAATCACGAAATTTTGCCCCTCTGAGCATGCAGTATTTGGCACCATGTGCAAGTATCCACGTGTCTAATTTAGATTTGGTCTCTTCCATGGTTGGAAACTTGTCCTGCTGTTCTTTTTTTTTTAACAAATATATTCTTTTAATTATTTATCATTGATTCTCGCATACTATTTCTCTTTACGTGGAAATACATTTCAGCTCTCTTGTTAATTTTGTTCTTGTACAGGTTGTCTATGAACCCAATTCCGGCTTAGACATCGACTAATGTTGTTAGTGGCGTGAATAATCTCAAATGGTGGGGTTTTTTTTTTCTATGGAAGATATAGAATTATAGCCCGTCATTGTAAAAGTAGATCCCCTAGTTGAAAGATTTCCTTCTGCATGGACCAGTCTTCTCTTGCATTTTCTGATGTTCCAATCTCCGCTAGGACAACTATGTTGTAGTTTTTTGTATTGGTAATGTGATTGAGGTGGATTATTGTGTAAAACATCGTAATAACTGTAAATTTTGGGAGCGGATTTTCATGGCAGGTTCCAAGAAATAGGTTTAGAAATGTGTTGCATGAATAATGTGTTACATCAAGTTCTGTAGTAATGGACTCGAGGTCTATATTGTTAAGCTAGATAGATCATAGCACAAGAATTCATAATCAAGAATAAAATATAAATTGATCGAAGCAGTTGTGGCCCAGAAATGTTAATTGAAACTATGACATATTTCAAGTGCAATTTTTTTTGTTTATATTCTTGAATGTTGGAAGGGAGATGTTGAAGTGGTTCATTGTTTCTGGTTTGGGATGTTTTAAGTAATTTATGTTTTGATGTTCTTCGAGATTTGATGAGGTTTTTAATGTTGTTTGGAAGTATAACCTCGTTCTGGAGATGTGAAAGCATGTAAGATTCTGTAATACAGGCTTTGAGTTGCTGTTGAGTTCATTCTCTATTTTCAAGAATCTGTTTTGGGTGTTGTCATCTGCTGCTTCTATTTGTTCATATAAGAAGAAATTGCTGATTTTGTATGAAATTCCTTATACTTGGAGTTGTTTTGCTTCATTTCCTCCTACCTACATAGGTAGGTACTGCCCTTTCGCTCACAGTGTTTTAGTCTATGTGGAGATGACCTTTACAAAATCGGTTATGGTAGCCGGCCAAGGCCAAAGTTGAATGAGACATCCAAAGGCAGTCGAGACCAAATTTGAAAGACCTTGGATCTTCCTTCTGTCATAAATCCTGATTGTTTTGGGGTAACATCATTAGTCCTGAATTGGACGTAGATTTCAGGAAAACAATGCCTTGGCCAACAACGGTAAAACCGGCTGTTCCTACTTAGATTTCAGGAAAACAAAAGATGCATACTACGAGGGTGAAAAAGAAGCTAACAAGGAAGCTAATAGGGAATGAATACAAGTACTACCTACTTGTTTTTGGTGGTCACGGAACAAAAAATGTGCAATGTCCAAGAACCAACGCTATACTGTATACACTCTGGAAATGAGCCGGGGCTTGTCGCAGTTAAAATCTGCTTTTTCATCTACTATTATCAAGCTTGAATGATCCAACTCATGAGATAACAAGAAAATCATAAAGCTAGTAGTCAAATTTCCCCGCGTCTCAATGTGCTAGGCTACTTCCACAACCCAAACCCACTTTCCATTTGCAGGGTGGTCTCGGTAACCATGACTGGCATTTCGAATTTTTTCAGGTCGCTTTCCAATCCTAAAGAATCAACCTCCCAACCTCCTCGAGTTTGTTGGCCACTCTCTGCTCCTAATCAAAGAGTGATGGCCTCTTGCCATTCCACCACGCCAGATTCGGAATGTACCTTGTTTCTTTCCATCAAACAGATAAGCAGCAAACAAACCAAACACGAGTGCAGCTCCCATTTTTTTCTCGTTTCCACCTGGGTTTGATATCAAGGACAAACATCTGTAACTCCATCATTGTAACACAAGCATGCACTTATTTGTTTTCCGCAATAAAATTATCATCAAACAATAACTTTGTCGCCAACTAGGAAAAAGAGAGAGGAGAAGTATGCATTAGCAGTGTTGCAAAAATCTTCATAGTTGGCCGACTAGGCAGTAGGCGGTCGGATCCGATTCGATTTTTTTTCTAGTCGGCCAAAAAATCGGACAATCGGTTTAGTCAAAAAAAAAAAAATTGGCTAGTCGGCCCCTAGTCCGCCGACTAGGCGGCTTACGGGTAACATATCCGACATGTTTAATACAAAACTAAAAAAACCTAAAACAACGGAGAAAGAAGAGAAGGAGAAAGAATAAAAAAAATTTTATCGATAGAGCAGCCACCGATCCTCGCGACCACCGTCGTTGATAAAAAGAAAAAAAATGAATGATGATAAAGATCTTCTTCAAGCGGATGATTATACTCAAGTTCATTGGTTGATGAGGTCGATGATGAGAGTGATGTTGATTCAGTGACCGGGACTGTAGGGGAGTACTTATACTATAACTTAACTTATATGGCTACCCTTGTATAGTTTATATATAAACCAAGTAGGTATTGGAGAACCTAAAATAGACAATTATTTAGTATAAATTCAACTGACCTAGAATTGACCTAGAAATCTAAAATAAGAGTAGTTAAGGTTATTGATTTCAAATCATCTATCGACACTGTAAATTCATAATATAGGTTACTTGGGCTCCGATATAGGTTTTGACTTATATTTCTGGCTCAGGACCACATGCGAGTACATTCTCTGAAAGTTTTCTTTATTTGATAGCTTCTATGATACATGCTTTTAGTGATATTGTACTTGATTCCTAACACGCTGGTGCACAAATTTGTATATCTTGGATCCCTATTCATGAGATATTATTTTTTCATATTTAAACCTTGATCATTGTGCTGATATTTAGACCTTGTTCAATGTGCTGGTATTTAGACCTTGTTCATTGTGCTAGTATTTAGACCTTGCATTGTGATTAAGGTGTCGTGACGTGTCATGATTCGGATCTATTGTACTAGTTGGGGACGGAGAATTGCTAGTTAGATATGTGATCATACCCTTAGACCTTGTGATAGTATAGACCTTGCGAATGGCTACACCTCACGTTTGATTGAGCCGGATCACATATCGAAACTAGTATTTCAAAACACTTAGTTAGTTATAGTTCTTTTCCTGTTTCGCTCCATACTTATTATGCCATATTTGCTATGTTTACTTACTTCTCATCTCATTACTTGCCATGATATTAATTTTACTTTTCCCATCATGTATTTCGTTACTACTTACTGTTTTATAGTCTCTACTATGTATTAGAAAGTATTTGTACTCGTTCCATTCGATAACATTTTTAGGAGTTGTTATGTCCAAACTCTTGGACTTTAGAGTGATGCTATAGTCGAGACTACTCTTGTACTGTGGACTTTATAGTGATGCTATAGTCGAGTCTACTCTTGCAGTGTGGACTTTATAGTGATGTTATAGTCGAAACTACTCTTGCATTGTGGACCATGAGGTGGCCTCTGTAGAGATTTATGCTAGTATTTCCTTATTTCAGTACCATACTCTAGATTCATTTTATTGGTTAGTTGCTTGGAGTATCTTCTTGTTTGCATATCTTCCTTACTATACTGTGATTGAGTTTATGTTGATACTAGCTGTACTTGTATAGTTGAGATAAATTTCTTGAGGTTTAGACATCATTTTACAGCCGATGTTGTGACATAGGTTGGACGTACCCACGACTCATGTCTGAAATGCATATATTTAATAATTGATGAGCCCTTTAATCTATTTTTTTGAATTTTGAATTTTGTATAATACTGTCACTTTGGGTACTAAAATTAATAGTTTGTTGACATGACATATATTGCATATATATTATTTTTTCACACACACATTTTTTTTACACACACACACACACATATATATATATATATATATATATAATATTTAAAAAAATCCAAAACAATTAATTCGACTAGTTTCAATTAATCCCTAGTCTTGCGAACTGACCAGTGTCCGACTAGCAATTTTTATAACCTTGTGCATTAGGTAAGAAAACACAGTCATTATCACACAAAACTGCGACCCTTGTCAACTTACTCAATCCCGGTTTACCTCAACAACAAGCACATAAACTTGAGATCATATGCTTACCAAATCAAAGGATTAAGTACAAACGCTGGTGCAGTTTCTGATAGTCTTGGGTTCATGCTTGTACTTCATTATAAATGGTCACAAGTCGAGGATATGATGCTTCCAGTGAAATAGAGGGGATTGTTGGAGAATTAGACAGCCCTTTCCTAGCCAACCAACTAAAAAAAGCCAATTCTTAATAACAGCACACTCAGTGGCTACCATAGTTTGTTTAGGAAAAAAAAATCGACCAACGGTGTACTAGTTTCAGAGGATGGTGCAACGGCCTCTTTCTTCTGCAGGAGCTGCCGCTTGCTGAAACCTGCTGGAGTCCGACGGGTTGTAGGAGAATTCGGAAGTATCGAGTCCATACTGTTCAGAGGCAAGAAGCCAAAATTCAGTACTAGTACTTGCACATCTCAGATCAAAAGCACATAGAAACTTAACACACAAGATCCAAAAGCTAAATGTTGATAGTGAGTACACTTGAAAATAGATAGGTACCTTCTCCCTCATCCGTTGGCTCCATGCGTCATTCCTGCTTGGGCGGTTATCAAGGGTACCGGTCACAGGCACACCATTTGCCGGAGGTCCCTGCCTGTTGATCAGTGGTTGTTGGACACCTGATCGCGGTGCGAGATACTCATCATCACTATCATATTCCGCAGGTAGATTTGCTGCTCTAACCGCAATAGCAAGCAAGAACACCAATGCCTGCAAGTGATTCAATCTTTCATAAGCCATAAGAAAAAGAAATGTTCAATTTGGAATGGTATTGGGGTAAATATAAAAGAGCTCATCTTTCCATAAGCCATCGAGTATTCCGAGGCAAATAGAAAAAGACAAATCAACAGTAGTGGCCATGAGGACGATAGCCTCAATGCCAAAATGCTTGAAACCAATTTTCATTCCTTTTAATAGCAGCAAGTGCAACCAAAATCTGTTGTTAGCTTCCTTCTCCTGTCTTCTCTCTTATATAAAGTTAAGCCTGGTCTGTACTTTGTGTTGTTATTTCACTATTGAGAGAGAATTTTTTCAGCAACATGTTTTTTATTTCTCAACAGCTCATAGATGTAGAGTATGAGTTAAAGCACAAATGTCTGAGGCCCATGGAGAAAGACTGGATGATCAATCACTTCCTACTTCAAAGGATACTTTCTTACTAAAAGAAGTGTTCTATTCCACCTAATGTAGCTTACATGGCGAGGAACTCTCACTGTGCACATGAATTTCAAGTTTCAATTGTATTGAATTCACATCTAAAAAGGTAATAAATAAGCAGTTTCATTATGCAGATTTTTTGCTTTCGACCTAATACATATTGACTAGAACATGAAGGAAACTCTTCAATTTCAAGTATGGAACCGATTTTATCAATACTAGATAAAACCACTAATTATAGGTACTCGGTAATTCAGAGTTGGCCTGATGCAAGTTATACGGAACAGCAAAAGCCTAAGGGATATGAATTTTTCTATTGGATGTTGAAGCCATAGTTTGTCCCAAACTTCCTGACTGAATGTACAATCTCCAGTTCGAGCACGTTAAGATTTTTATCTTTTCTTGAGGATTTTGTCGATTCAAGACTGGTTTACAGTCTCCTCCTCACTCCACATTTTGTCAGGTTTTCTTATGGACAAAGGACTTTAAATAGTAAAGTGCTTCCAGTTCAATGATTGGGAAGTAGCTAATACACATGACACGACAGGGAGATGGACAACAATTACAGTCTATACACCATATTGGTATATCCATCTATGTTTTGGTAAGCAATGTTGTACGCAGTACGCTAGGACTTGGCACCAATCTCAGAGTGCCCGTGCTTTCTTCACAAGCCTGCTTCTTCACAAGCAGTTATTCTGTTGCAAATTAAAAATACAGAACCAGATAAGCATTACCATGTCCCCTTTATGTAAAAGCTGGCTTTGCTGAACATATCATCCTCTCCACCTCTGGCATGTTCCTTAGATGAGCCCTTTACATGAGTCAAATTACATACTATCATAAATCAAATTCAATTATCTATTTAGGAGTTTGAATTTCATCAGAATCAGAAATTAGTTGGGTAAAGTCTAGGTTGCATGAACACAGTTCCAGTTATGGACACAACAATAATTCACAAAATATATATATATATATATATATATATATATATATATATAAGCCTAGTGGAAGCCACGTCATCAGGGAGCACCTCTACCTCTTGATTGACCTCATTCGCCCAGCTGAGACAAGCTCCTGGCCCAGCCCTCCTCGGCTCCAAGGGGGTGAGAAGACCCTGCCCTCCTCGACAACCGCAAGACAAGCTCCACTGCAGGGATCATGCGATGCTTCGGCAGCAGCCAGTGCTATGATTGAAGCTAAAGGGCCAACAACTTCAGGAACCTCCCCCTCTACTAACTCGACCTCGTCCGCCCAAGACAAGCGACCACGAGAAGCCGACGGGTGATGTGAGGTCCCTCGACTGACCCTACCCAGACCGTGAGCGCCTCCCGAAGAGCTGGAGCCTCCTCGACCGTTCCCTCTGGGCGATCGAGCGTCAAGTCCCTGAGCTTCCTGCGCTCTACCCCGGGGGTTAAGGCAAATTCCTCCTCAAAAACTGCCAAAGACCCGGTACCTAAAACCGATGAGGCGACAAGCGGGTCAAGCAAGGCTCTGCCCAGAGGAGGGTCGGCTGGGGCGAGAACGGTCAGAGGGAGAAGAGTGCCGGGCGCAGAAGGATAGGCCGGAGGGGAAGAGATAGGAACTATGGAGGGAGCCTTCGGGTGGGATAGGGGTGGAGGTGGAGGCAAATCTGTATGGAAGGATAGCGAAGAAGATGGGTTGGCGGAGGATAGGGGCTGAGACGGAGGCCAGGGAGGATCTGGAGGAGGGGTAGGGGGACGGGGGGGGGGGGGGGGGGGGGGGGGGGGGGGTGGCTAAGGAGGATGGGAGAAGACTAAGGGGGTGGTCAGTGGGGGGCGCACCTGACATCGGAGTGCCGAGCCTACACTCGACGACACCCAGAGAGGCCGGAAAATCGACACCAGGAGTTGCCGAAGCAGGGGAAAGTGCTGAGGAAATGGAGGAAGGATGCCCAGGCTCCACTGAAGAGGGATTTTGCCTCGGGACAACCTCGGGCTGGGCCTGGGTAGAGACCTCGACGTCCCGCTGGGGGCCCCGCTGTAAACAAATGTGAGATCTTTATAAACAATATCCTGCCAAATGTTGTTCCCGTTGGGCAGATTGATTTTGATCTGTGGCAAGAGGGGGCGACTAATGTCAACGTCCACGAGCACCCGCGCGCATGTAGGCCTGGACACAACCGCGATCAGATCTAAGGATCTTAATCTTCCTTTCTAATTGATTCTCAGCTTCAGATTTGTAGACCTTAAATTTATCTAGAACTTCATATTTGGTTTTGAGAAGGTAGATATAACAATACTTTGAATAATCATCTATAAACGTAATAAAGTATTTTCTACCGCCTCTGGTCAAAATCCTATTTGAGTCGCATACTTCACTATGGATAAGTTCTAGAAGGTCAGAATTTCTTTCTACAGATTTGAATGGTAATTTAGTGTGTTTAGCTTGAACACAAATCTCACATTTGTGTTTGTCATCTATTGGAGTCTTGGGAATAAGATCTAAAGTCATCATTCTTTTAATAGAACCTAGGTTCACATGACCTAGTCTGCAATGCCAAACATTTAAAGATCCTATATTAGAGACAATGAGAGAACAATCAGAAATTTTATTCATTGTGCTTAAAATGAAAAGACCGTATTTTACAAAACCTTTTTCTATAAAGGAGTCATGCTTATACTACTTTATTTGCCTCCATTACAATTTTGTATCCTGGGGCTACAAGAAGGGATCCACTAACTAGGTTTGTCCTGACAGACGGCACATGAAGAACATCATGAAGAGTTAAAATTTTTCCTGATGTCATCTTCAGGTCAACTTTTTCTCTTCCAATAATTTGTGCCGTTGAGCCATCTCCTAGGGTCACACCTCCTCCACTTGATTCCTGATAGTTTGAAAAACAGGAACGATCAAACGAAACGTGAACATTAGCTCCAGAATCCAACCACCAATCATCAGAATGGTAAGAGAGGTTAATAAAGGGTTGAAAGCTTACAGACCTGAAGGAACTCGAAGAACCTTTGTGAAGCATGTTCGCTTCTGGTCTAACTGAGCCATTTCCTTTGTAGGAGGTCTGGACAGCTTCCTTCTTCCTATTGTAGCAGTTGGTGGCCATATGGTTTGTTTTACCACACACAAAACAAAATCTCTTTTGATCCTGAGTCTGACTGAAGTTTCTAGGTTTATGGTTTTGGTGATGATGGTTTTGATGGTTAGGCTGAAAGTTTTTCTTCTTCTTGAAGAAATTCTTTTTGGATTTATAATGAAAATTAGTTTGGGTTTTCCTTGGCCTTCTACAAGGTTTACCTTAGCTTTAGATCCAGTCTTAGGCTTAGACCTCAATCTAATTTGTTCTTCGGTTCTAATTTTCTTTAGGACTTGATTGTAGGTAAGATCTCCTTGTGTATGGATAAGTTCCTTAGTAATATCAGACCAAGAGGGAGGTAACTTGTCTATTAGGCATGCTATTTTATGCTCATTGGAGAAAGATGTGCCTTTGGCTTGAATATGCCTAAGGTATTCTTGGAATTCATGGAGCTGGTCATTCATTGGCTTGTTATCTACCATGAAATACCTATTAAAGGTTGAAGAATTAAATCTTTCTATTCCGACATCATCACAGCCGTATTCATCTTCCAAGGCTTTCCAGAGTTCTTTAGCGCTCTTGTATTCAAAAAATATATCATACAAGGATTCAGATAATGCGCTTAGAATTCTATGAAAGCAGTGGAAGTCTATCTCTTTAGGGGATTTTGGTTTCGAGGACGTGGACACTCCTATGTCAGACTCAGTATCATCAGAACCATTTGTGATGGGTGTGGACCCATCAATGGCTGAAATAAGTCCTAAAGTCGTGAGCCAAAATTTTATTTGGCTCTGCCATCTTTTAAAGTATGAGCCATCAAACTTAACAGGTTTTGCAGTAGAGGATTCCTCCTTACCAGTCATGTTTGCAGTCTGAAAAAATATAAATTTATTTAATAACAATGTCTAAGATAATAGTTTAGGTGGTCTTTGCTAAACAATCTTAAAATCTTTAGTTTTTCAAGTGTTGATCAACTCAGATTAGCTGTAGGGGCCGGTTCCCAGCTAGCGGCGGTTCGAAGACTCTTAAGTACCGTGTCGCTTAGGGCTATTTACACCCGGTTGACAGAAGGACCCTTTCGGCTTGTGCCCGAGTTTGTCTCTACTTTGAAACTTTAGATTTGAAGATTTTATTTGCAATTTCCTTTTTACTAAACTATTTTCTTTTGGTCCTAGATTGCTTTCAAAATACTAAGTGACTAAAAAATGAAATAAATTGTATGTTACAATTGAAAGGAATTTTGTGATCAAAAAATTGCAATCGACAAAATTATCAAATGTGCTAACAATTTTTAAAACACTTTAAGCAAATTTACAATTTGATAGTATAGTAAGCAACTTGATAAGTAAACAAATAAATCAATTGAGGAAATGAAGCAAATTGCTAACAACTGTTTTGAGTTAACTATTATGGTCAAATAGGAAATATTAAATATGGTTATTTGCTATGGTAAATATTAAGCAAATTGAATTTTCTAGAATAAAAATTAAACTACTGCAACTTAACAATATTGGCTACAGTAAGAGTAATTTTGTACAAGTTAAAGCTTGTTATAATCAGAAATTTTTAAAATTTTCAATTGACAAATTATCAACTATGCTACAGTAACTATCAACTTTTAATTTATTAATCAACTTAGTTCCAGAAAATTTTATGTTACTATGCCAATAATATGTTGCTACAATATTATGAATTAAACAATGTCCAAACAAAATTTCGGTTATGTAGCAAGAATATGCAACAAATATTAACCTAATTGATGAGAAATATATATATATATAATAAACGGTAATTTTTTATTTTTTTTCTTTAGCAGCGAATAAATAATGGTATATTAACAATATTTCTGAAGTTTTCTAGCAAGATTTAGATGAACAATTCTAACATAAAAATCAACACTTAGATTGTTTGAAAAAATTGTCGTTTTCTTATTGAAAACTTTGTGAATAAAAATAAAAATAGACTGATGTTACCGGCCTCTGGGGAAGTCGTGCACGAAGCACTGCCCTAAGAGTTGATTCGGGATCTGTGTGCAGACGCTTCCCGAAGCTCCTAGTGGTAAAACCCCCGCACTACCGGTATCTCGTTGCCGCACACGACTCGGAGATAATGACCAGGACTTAGCTCTTACCAGAGCTTGGAGACGAGTGAAACGACGAAGAATGGACTGGAAAAAATGTTGGCAGCAAATTTTTAGAGGAAACAAAATCTGATATCGTTTACAAAGAAAACCATTCATATATATAATACTCCATCCAATATGTAACGGTCTGAATTAATTTTCTATTAATTCAGCCGTTACACAGACACATGGAGAATGAACATGGACACAAAATGTATTAACGGTTCAAAATTAATTTTCCAACGTTCAGAAAATTAAACGAAAAATTGAAGAGCAAAAAGAATTTTAGGGTCTCAGCCCGAACCCGAAGAGGAAATCGAATCGGCATTCGGCGCCCGCAGATGTGGACGCGTACCCGCACCCGTTACGCGCCGAACCGAACCGAACAGAACCGAGCCGGACCAGGCGGCAGCGGCGGCGCGCGTGTGTGGCCCTAGGGGTTCCCCACACAACAACTTTAAGAAAGCAAAGAAGAGTAACTAATATATGTACACAAGGAGGGGTTGGCCCATCCGATGTGGGACTAAAGAAAAGAAGGAAATTGAGCTTTTGCTCAAGCAAGGCTAACAGTTACATCTGTGCAACATAGGATAAACTTTTAAGTTTCACCATTTTACTTCTTCCTAGGTACTTATGCAATGAACAGTGAATTTATTTCCAGTTTTCAAGGTCTAAGTATCATTGAGGTTGTACCATTTGCTGCAAAGCAGCGGATTTTCTCTTGACAAGGAAACAAAAGTTGATGCATATGTTAGTGGGGCCAGATCAAGTTACTTACAATGTGATGACAAGACCATGGGCCTAAAGTATCACAAAGGTTGTACCATTTGTCGCAAAGCAGTGGATTTTCTCCTCTTGACAAGGAAACAAAAGTTGATGCATATGTTATTGTTGTGGGGACACTACAGATCAAGTTACTTGCAATGTGATGACAAGAACCGTGGGATATAAACTGACAATGACAAAAGCTGCGAAATTCTACACAGACGAACCAAGACAATTTGGAATTGGAGATGGGTTCTAGAAAGTAGAAATATTTCAAACATGACATGCCACATCATATTTCTAGAGGGAAAGCAATCCTACAATCTGCAACGGTTAAATTTATAATCGGAGTCAAGTAAAAGGGCATTTTCAAGATTTTATACAAATTGAATCACCCTACAGAGTATCTGGTAATGTTCTCCGCCAACTTGGTTCAATAAAAAATTGCCAGACGTGTCCGACAGATGCCTTTTGCTGAAAATAGCATAACGACACATGTTCATAAACTGGAATTTGAAACGCAGTGCGCTGTGTTTCAGTCGTGAATGGGGAGATAATATATCTGGAGTAAAATTATTCTGAAAATTTACCCAGAGAATTGCGGTGAGACTTGGTTCATAATCTTCTACATCATCAAAACTAATACAGTAATGATGGACAAAAATCACCTTTTCTTCCAGGGAAGAACAGGCAGTCCAATCATGTTCAAATTTATTTCAAATCCACCTTTAGCTAGTATAACTGCAAACTATAGGTTGAACTGAAAGAAACCTGAAAACTGGCAAATTAAAGAGAAGACAGGCACATGGCAAAAGAACAGATAATAAAAGAAGAGGTCAAGCTCCTCGGGTATGTCCTGAAAGCATGATTTCAACTCACAATAAAAAGAGATGTTTATTTAGTGTTAGAATTTAGATATTAGAAGGCTATGCTAGCATGCACAGAAAAGAATCTAGTTTTCAGACGAAAACGAGAACACATAGAACAAAGATAATAAGACTTTATCAGTGAATGCTTTCAAAATCCTGTGTGAATACAAAGGAAAAAAGAGAGGGGTTTTAAGGCATTCCTCTTCTCCAAAAAGAATATGAATAACTGAAAGAGTAATAAAGAAAACATTGTTGGACTTACCTCAAGAACAACAGCTCCCAGAGCAACCCATTTTGCAATCTTCCAGTTCTCTTTCAAAAAATCATATATCATATCAAAGTTTCCAGTTTTGTCAGCTGGAATCAACTGTATGGAAAGGTAGGATCAGTAGGCAAAAAGAAAAAAAAATCGCAGACCAGAAAACAAAAATTGCATTTAAAAACAGACCTCCTTCCAGCTATGGTCAAAGAATATGAAAGCTGCTGCTCCGAGTTCAACTAAAATCAACACAATCACAAGGAACGCATACTGCTATATTAAGGAAAGCACGGAATATAGAGTAGAAAGAGTAGAGTATACAAAACAAGTATGCAATAACTCATCCGAGAGCAGCGATCATGCTAAACACCATGTAACAGGAATATAAGTAATAAAAAGGAGTCAACGAAGCCGGGCTTGGTTTAGATAATGACCTACTTCCCTAAATAGTGACATTCGCTTAGTTATTTTTTGTGATATTTGTTTCACATAACTGGCCATACTTTCCATCTACAAACTATTGTAGTTCTTAAAACTTAAATCCAGATTCTTCCATTCCTTGCACTTCTCAAATCCATGGGAACTTGCCTAATCTTGATGTGGCCCACTCTGTTTAGAATTCCTTCAGTGAGCCTCGAGGAATACTAGGGAAGTAGGAAGACCACATTCCAAAATATTTGAACCATTCTGACACCACATTTATCTAGGCTTCTAAGGTCAATTGTATCAATCACCATCCAATCATCATCCAGGCACCGAGTAACAAAAAGCTGGTATTGAGAAGGATCTGCCACCCAGCCTTTTACATGCTAAACATTCACCATCCAAAAGTGGCTTTAAGAAATAAGTATATTTGTGACACAGTAAAATGTTTCACATATAAATGCTAACTCAGCTCTAAAACATATTTTTCTTTCACTAAAATGTGAGACCTCTGTATAAACCAACATAAAATAAACACTCTATTACTCAGGGTTCAGAAAGAACTTGAATATATGATGGTTCAGAAGACCCAGTCACAAAATTGATTGGAACTATGCTCCACCATCTGAAGGACCCATTCAATTCAGCTTGGCCAAAGCTCAAACAGCTCCACCATAACAACCCTGAGAAAACTTGATCGGTTTAAACAAATACTTGAAGCATGCAGATCACTGAAGCTTTCAAGAGCAAAGATTATTCCATTTCATATACAAAAGAAAGACGTATGAAATTATTGATATTAATTAATAGAAGCCCTAAGAAAATAGTGGGAAACCTAATAATTTATTAGGTTGTTTGAGAAGTAACCTAAAAAATAGAATGTTCTTTCAAACAAAACCAACAACAACGACAACAAATCCTTTATCCCAAACTTTTGGGATCGGCTACATAAATTCTTATCTTCCACTCAGTCCCATTAAGGGCTATTTCCCCTCATTAAGAAAAGCAATTCCTTTATCACTGCCCCAATTCCAAGTTCTCTTACTCTTAGGTCTACCCTAAACCTTACAGTACCTTTAACTACTAGAATATCACTATCCCTAACTAGTTCATCTTTTGGTCTCATTCCTCATTTTCCTGTCCTGGCACGTGGAGAGTCTTGTAAGAAAAAATGAACTATAAGAAGTTCTTTGTAATGTACAGAAGGTTTAGTTGGAAATAAAGAACTCTTTCCAACTCTTTGCTCTTGGATCCTTGTTGATTCACCTCTCTAAGTTGTTAGCTTTGTTTCTTTGTTTAGTTGAAGCTTGTTAACAATGAGACTGTATGAGGTACAAGTAAGGCTGGCCCTGGGGTAAGCCGGACAAGCCATCGAGCTTGGGTAATCCCCCGGTCAGGGCAACCCCTGGTCTCCTAAGTCCCCACCTCTCCGCCATAGAGAGTCAACGGTCCACCCCAATTCCTCACTGTCAGTTGAACTAGCAACCCACCATGTCCATATTTTGAGTTCACATTGGGAAGGCCTAGAACAACTCAAGGAAAGAAACTCGGAATCCGAGCTCCACGACGCCGTTAGAACCGAAGACTTAGACGCCGCTGCCAACACCACTCACCATCAATTTTTTTTTGATAACTTCTTTTGGAGTAAAGGGCAAAGGGCAACCAAATTTAGCTCCAACTAGGACAACCCAACTCCCTGGGTCGCCGGCCCTGGGTACAACCAGGAAAGGTCTTTAAGCCTTATAATCATGCAATATTTGGACCGATGGCAACAAAAGCCAAAAGTTAGCTGGAATATATAAGTAGGCTCTGTTACCAAAAAAACACGTACACACTTAAGAAGACACATACTTTATATTTATTTATAATATATAAAGAGGAGTCCTTGCTAGTGGCTGACACACGTCTCCTAGCTGGCTTAACTGGCTTCACTGGCAACACTTGTCTGCCGTCTGGATGCTTCTTTATGGCCTCGCTACTCCTAACTAGTGCATCTATTGGTCTCATTCCTCATCATTTCTTCTTATCCTCGATTGATGTTAACTACACCTTTCCACGTATGCAACATTTCTAATTCCATCTTTTGATAAAACCATTCATTTATATTAGCATCATGTAACGTTGCATGAAAACAAAAGGTCATGCAAACATCACAAAAAAATAAAGAAATGATTGTGAAGATGGCTATAGCACAAGAAAATCAATGAAATAGATTAAAGTTAAGGATACACAAGACAGACAACATCCATTTCTAGATACGGCTCCAATACAGCCGAAGAAAGATATGATGAAGAGAATAATTCCTATTCCCATGAACAGGTATATGAACCTGCAAAAACATTAAATTAGCTAGCAAGAAGTACCTGAGGTAGGAATTTGGTATCTAAAAGACATCAAACAAAAAATCATCCATTTAAAAACAGTACGTATAAACACCAACTCATTACAACTAATAAAAGGTAAGCAAAACTAGTGTGTATCTATCCCTCAAAATCACGTCCTTCAGTTACCTCTCTTCTAGCAGTCATAAAAATATGGATACAGATTCATAATCAAAAACCAAAAATTACTAAGGTCACTTCCAGAGAAGTATATTCATCACCAAAAGAATATTATAGTGATAGACTAAGCTGCACGAGACCTAGGTTGCATAGACATGGACACGAATTTGGATACAATTGTTAAACAAGAGCCCGCTACCAAGGACACAATTCAATTGCTCATTACATTATTTCCTTTTTAGTTCTTTTCTTTCTTTAGATTACTACCGTTGTACTCATTCCCTATTAACTTTCTTTGTAAACTCTATAAATTGAGGTTTACCTCTATTGAATAATAAGACAGATGAAATTATCACAATATCTTTTGTTAACATGGTATCAGAACAGCTCTAACTGTTCTGTCAACATCGTCGTTACGAGGATCTTTAGTCCTCTCCTTCCTCCTCCAATCCCTTCCAAACCCCAGATCGTCACTGCAGATATCTTCCAAGCCCCAGATCCACTGTTTCATCATCGCCCGAGCCGCGCTCGTCCACGAGATCCCGACCGCCGCTGATCTCCACTCCGCCAACTGCCCGGCTTCCGATCGCCAGTGCCTTCCGACGGTGCTACCTGATTCGTGCTCGTCCACGGGATCCCGTCTGCCGCTGATCTCCACTCCGCCGACTGCCCGGCCTCCGCTTGCCAGTGCCGTCCGACGGTGCTACCTGATCAACAGAACCATTGTTACACAACCTCGAGGTTTGATATACTCCTCTCTGAAAGTCTCACTCAAGGAAAAATAAAGAAAAATGTAGCTATATTTTTCATTTAAAGAGCAGTTGGTCTATTGCTTTGTTTCTATAGCCACCAGTTTCTTTGCATCAGTAGTTCAATACTTTTCCAATAGGCTTTATAGTACCAATAGCCTTAATAGCAATAGGTCTTAGAGCATCTCCAACCCTGTTGTGAGTTTGGAAAAAATGGTTGCCACATAGGAATCACAACTTCATATTTCAAAAATCCTTCTCCAATGCAAATGTGAAGTTGACATGGCAATGACATGACAAGGACAATGTGAAGTTGATTGTCTAGATTTAGATAATGGATTTCACAATGCTATACTTTCGCATCATCAATTATGAATAAAAATATTTATAAAAAAAGGAAGAAGTGAAAAAGTTGTCTTGGAAGTTGAAAAAAAAAAGTGTTTATTGTCTTCACAATACTTTTACATTGGAGAACACTTTTCTATCTCATTGTCTTGTGTGAATATAATCTTGCTACATAGGAAAGACATTGTCTTGTCCCTCATGCCACATAGGAATCACAACACAAAACAAGACAACAGGGTTGGAGGTGCTCGTAGGAGACCCATCCATCATGTGGAAGTATACGGAATAAAACTAAGTTGTCTTTTCCAACAAGACTTTTCAGACTCAAGTGAACTTCTCTCTGCTACATAGACTTAGACTTAGACAACCCTATTGTCTTATTTTGTGTTGTGATTCCTACGTGGCATGAGACACAAGACAATGTCTTTCCTATGTGGCAAGATTATATTCACACAAGACAATGAGATAGAAAAGTATTCTCCAATGCAAAAGTATTGAGAAGACAATAAAAACTATTTTTTTCAACTTCCAAGACAACTTTTCAACTTCTTCCTTTTTTTATAATATTTTTATTCATAATTGATGATGTGGAATAAAGTCATTGTGAAGTCCATTGTCTAGATCTAGACAACCAACTTCACATTGTCCTTGTCATGTTAACTTCACAACCAACTTCACATTTGCATTGGAGAATGATTTTTGAAATAAGAAATTGTGATTCTATGTGGCAACCATTTTTTCCAAACTCACAACAGGGTTGGAGATGCTCGTAGTTGTCTCTTTTCCCATCTGGACTTGTCTCCATTTTCGTTTAATTATTCATTTTTTTAAATAAAAAAATGTATTAGTACTCTTATGGCAGCCTCTACGTCATCATCCGTATAACATAGGACTTATTTGTTGCTGATATGCGGGAAATGATCAAACATGTTCTTTCTAACGGTAACAACTTCAATGCCGTCTCAGCATTATCAGCCTCTTCAGGTATATATTCTACTAGCTGATTTCTTGACTCTGGAGCATCAAACCATATGACTTATAATTCAAATATTTTTGAGAATTTAACTCCTCTCTCCTCGTCTCCAATAATTCATACTGCTGATGGTACTACTATTAATGCAAGTCATATTGGTTCCATCAAAACATTTAATAGCTTGAGTATCTCATATGTTTATCTTGTACCAAAATTATCAATGAATCTTATATCCGTTGGCCAGTTATCTGATCAAGGATTTGATACTAACTTCTCCTCTTCTGATTGTGTCATTCAGGACCGCTCAACAGGGAAGCAAGTTGGAACATTCCGTCAAATTGGTCGCCTTTTTGTTTTGGACAAACTTCAGATTCCGCCCGCCATTGGAATCTCCTTTATTGCTCCAACAATTTCTTCATATCCTTTCATGTTTTGGCACTCCAAACTAGGTCATGTTTCCTATTCTCGACTTCGATATATGATGAATAAAGGACTATTGGGCTCTGTCCATATAGATAAAGAACTTTATTGTGCTACCTGCAAATTAGCCAAATAACCAG
This sequence comes from Iris macrosiphon, assembly GCA_036927795.1. Classification (NCBI taxonomy): domain Eukaryota; kingdom Viridiplantae; phylum Streptophyta; class Magnoliopsida; order Asparagales; family Iridaceae; genus Iris; species Iris macrosiphon. The sequence continues at coordinate 199,520,264 of JAYESA010000002.1, read as the reverse complement.
CTCTGCATTTTAATAATAGTATAACTTCTTCTTCATCACCTTTTAATATTGTGCATTCTGATGTTTGGAAAAAAGCTCCAATAAAGTCCATGGGAGGTGCCCAATATTATGTACTTTTTGTTGATGACTATTCTCGCTATACATGAACATATTTATTACATTCTCGTTCAGATTTTCTTAAAGTATATATTGAATTTTGCACAATGATCAAAACAACAATTTTCAAAAACCATTAAAAAATTTAGATCGAACTCTGGAGGCGAATTTATATCCAAATCTTTTCTTGACTTTTTGAAATCTCAAGGGACCCTACCTCAATTATCATGTACTGAAACACCTGAACAAAACGGTGTAGCGAAACGTAAACACCGTCATATTGTGGAAACTGTGCGTACTTTACTTCTTTCATCCTCAGTTCCTCGAACTTTTTTGGGAGAGTCTATTCACACTTCTACTTATATCATAAATCGTATTCCTTCGTTAGTTACTAATGGGATATCCCCCTTTGAACGCCTTTATCAGATCCCTCCTGATTACTCCGAACTTCGAGTCTTTGGCTCCACCTGCTTTGTCCTTCTTCCAAAAAAGGAACGTGATAAACTCAGCAAGAAAACAACTATGTATGTCTTCTTAGGCTACGATATTCAACAAAAATGTTATATATGTTATGACCCATCTTCTCAAAAACTGTCTCTCGGCATGTTATTTTTTGGGAGAAGATACCATTTTACTCACTCCCAAAATATCAAATAGATGTCTCAGATTCACATCAATTTTATGACCCTTTTATTGATTCACCACCTGAAAGTTCTTAACAAACACCACCACAAACTCCTCCTACATAATTTACTGAGCATACCATAACACCACCATTAGACCATACTTCCCAATATTCTGACATTTATCTCACCGGAGAATAATCCAACAGTTGCTGAGCTAGTCTCTCCAGAAACTGATCAAGTCCTATTAATTTCAACTCGTCATGTTCGTGATAAACAACAACCTGCTTATCTGACAGATTATCACTGTTATCTGTATGCTCTTTTATCCCTTTATGAACCAACAATCTATCGTGAGGCATCTTCTGACCCACTTTGGCAACAAACCATGACAGTGTTTGGATAAACAAATGTTTATACGAAACTTTTGCTTACAAACGAGAAAAGAGTACAATTAATCCTATACGAGGATATTAAGTACAATAAAATGATTCTGAAAAAGTATTGCTATAGAAGTCTGATCTGCGGTCGATCACTTTGTTCCTTGGACCACACGATGATGAAGAAGTGCTGTAGAAGAAGCTTCAAACTTTCTCTGAACTGAAGGCAAAAGCCAGTCAAAGGAAAGTTGCAGGTAGCAATTAGTTAAACATATCTATTCAGAGGTAATATGAACATGATAGAATATGATTCAACTCATTCCCCCTCCTCCTCTGTCCTTTTGTCCCCTCTTTTTACCCTGTGACCAGGGGTCTCTATTTATAGAGATCAATCAGGTAACAGCCTGGTTGGCGTAAAAGCTAAATAACTGTCTTGTTGGCGTAAAAGGCCAAACTGTGAAGAAGATTGTCTCATTTACGCTGCGGTTACCCACGTTCCAATAGTCTTCTGAATCTGCGTATGACACGTGTCCCTTTATAAGGTAACGCGTATAACTGTTCCTCGAAGATCATGGCATGCAAGCCACGTAGGTAACTGCCCCTGCGTAAAATGGTTGGCGTAAAAGCCAAATAACTGTCTTGTTGGCATAAAAGGCCAAACTGTGAAGAAGATTACATCCTTTACGCTGCGGTTATAACAACTGCTACCCACGTTCAAATAATCTTCTGAATCTGCATATGACACATATCCCTTTATAAGGTAACGCGTATAACTGCTTCTCGAAGATCATGGCATACAAGCCACGTAGGTAACTGCCCCTGTGTATAGCTTGATGAAATAGATAACCAGCGTAAAATAGCCAATTATCCTTCACGACTGAGGTCTTGTGCGTATTCTGGGCTAAATAGCCTTATCAATGTACCTTTGCAAATATAGCCGAGTTGGCGTATTTCGAGGAGATAGCATACGGCGTACTCCTATAGTTGAAAATAGCCTGGTTGGCATAAAATGCAAGGATGGTGATGTGAGCGTAAAATAGCCAATTATCCTTCACGACTGAGGTCTTGAGCATACTCTGGGCTAAGTAGCCTTATCAACGTATCTTTGCAAATATAGCCGAGTTGGCGTATTTCGAGGAGATAGAATACGGCGTACTCCTATAATTAAAAATAGGCTGGTTGGCGTATTTCGAGGAGATAGAATACGGTCTGTTGTCCTTCACAAAACATACGCAGCCAAACACCTTTAGTGGGAGTATCCCACTATTATTTTCTTGCAATATCTCACATGGAGACTTCCATCCCAGTACCTTCGAGGGCATCCTGTTGATCAATCGAGCTGCTGCCAACACTGCATGTCCCCACAGACTCTGTGGGACATTCATGGCGATCATCATGCTCCTTGCCACCTCTAGAAGGTGTCTGTTCTTCCTTTCTGTCACTCCATTCTGTGCTGGTGTGTATGCACATATGGTCTGATGATGTATCCCTTGGGCTGACAGGTATTCCTCAAGTGCTTTGTTAGTATACTCTGTTCCATTGTCAGACCTTAGTACCTTCACCACTGCTCTGTACTGAGCCTGGACATGTTTATGAAAGTCCCGGAAACAGGCAAAGACCTCACTCTTATTCTTCATCAAATACAACCAGTTGACACGAGAGGAACAATCAATAAAAGAGATGAAATACTTGTAACCATTCATAGTAGTTGTGGCGGACGGCCCCCGGACATCAGAATGTATAATATCAAAAACAGAAGAGCTCCTATGGCCTGCACCAACATATGAGCTCCTAGTAAGTTTGCCTAAATCACATGTATCACATACTAGTTTCTCCTTATTTGCCTTTTCATAAATAGATAGATACAACCTACTCAAAATACCAAAATATGAGTGCCCCAACCGCCTGTGATGTAGTATCAGTGTATCCTCGGCCCTCATCTTTGGTCCTCCCATTCCTGCATTTTCTGCCATAGACACCAATGCTGAATTCAGTCCTTCCCGATCCAGGTACCATAGTCCATCATGCCAAATGCCAGTCCCAAGTCTTTGTCCCGTCTCCTTCTCATGGAAGGTCACCTTAGGAATATCAAAAGAGACCATGCATTTTAGTTGGAGGATTATAGAACTAATGGACAAAAGACTGACTAGAAAAGAAGGAGCATGTAAAACATTGGATAATCTTACTGAACCTGTACAATCGACAGTACCCTTACCGACCACTGGCTGGAAAGTACCATCGGCTGTTTGAATGTTATACTAGGTGAGTGTAGGAAGAGAACTCACTAGCATTCCGTCATGATCGACAATCCAGTCCGACGATCTAAGAGAAGACATAGATGCAAGGGCGAGTGAGTCATCAGTACCTTCCGATGGATGGGCATACATAGCAGAGTTGCCTCTGGCGAAGACTGATGTGGACGCCTCCTCAGTCCCACTCCTCCTGTCTCCATCGCTTGACGCTCTCTGCTTTCTCCTGAGTACTTCCAGCATGCCCAGTAGTGCCTGATCCTCCTCAGTATAGGCACAATTAGCTTCCTTCTCGCCTTCTACTACCAGCAGGTTCGCTCGATAACCTCCTCGACCACCCCGTCGACCCCCACGACCACGTCCTCCAAACTGTCCACGTCTGCCACCAGAATCTCCCTCCTTGGGTGGTTTGGTGCAAGCATACCTCAGATGGCCCACATTCCCGCAGTTGTAACACTGCCGGGGGTCTCCCTTAGGTCATATGTTGCCTGAATTGGCAACTGCCAGTGCTGTCTTTACTTCAGGAGGACCACATGTCCATGTCTGTAGCTTGATACGAGTCCCCTCATGGATCATGGCCGAGATAGCCTCCTCAAGTGTAGGAATCTTCGGTTGGGCTAGAAGTAGGGCTGTCCTCTAAGCAAACACTGCGGCCAGCCCCTTAAGAAACTTCATCGTCCTCTCCTGCAGACATACCTGTCTCTCCTTACATTTCGGGTCCTCGCAGCTCGCCTGATCTGAGAAGTGATTATAATCCAACCACAGACGCTCCAACTCCGTGGCATACTCCTGTACTGTCTTCTCTTCCTGTACGGTGTCGTCGATCTCCCCCTTGATCTGGAAAACCCTCAAGTTATTCCCTACACCATTGTAGGTTCTCATTAACTTCTACCAAACGTCTTTCACCATCTCAAGGCCATCCACTGTGACGACGATCGACTGGACTAAAGAATTGAGAAACCAAATGTATACCACCATATGAGTGGACTTCTACTCGTCGCGTCCTGTCGAGCCCTCATCCGGCTCTGTCTTCTCTCCTGACAAGAAATTCTCCAGGTTCTTCCCTGCGAGGGTTCTCTTCACCCGTCTTGACCAACTCAGGTAGGTGGCCGGTCCATCAAGCTTCGGATCGATGGATGAAAGCTCCAACTTCGCCAATGTTCGTGTCGCGCTCTCACTAGCTGACAGTTTCATCAGCTTCATCAATGTTGCGACCTCTGCAGAGTCCAACTTCTTGATGATCTTCTCCATCGATCCTCCTCTTCTCCGATCACCTCACACCCGTTCCACGATTCACGTTCGCCCTCTTCGTCCTCTCCTAGACCCGATTATGTCTCTCCCCCATCAGATCTAGGCCTTCGATGTCAACGTCTGGAACAACCCGTGGGAGACGCCAGGAACCGCGGCAGAAGGCTCCGCGGGAGTCGCGGCTTCGCGGTGGTGGTGGTGGACGAGCGACAACGGTGGTGGCGGACGAGCGGCACGGCAGTGGTGGTGGCGGACGGCGCGGCAGGGGTGGCGGCGACGCGACAGAGGTGGTGGACGGTGTGGCAGCGGTGGCGGCGGCTAGGGTTTGGGAGGTGGAGGCTAGAGTTTGGGCTCTGATACCATGTAGAATATTTTAGAGTAATTATTATATTTTTATTGATAATCTCTTGGCTATTTATAGCCTTACAACCCTTCATCTTACATTAATACCCTATTAAAATTCCCTGTAGAATATTCTAATATCCCAACAAATATACCAAGAATATTCTAATATACCAACAAGGCAACAAATATACCAAGAATATTCTAATATACCAACAAGAAGTTTTGCACTGCAATTATTACTCATGGTTTCACCCAGAGTACACATGATTCTGCTATGTTCTTTCGCTCATCTAACAAAGGTATTGTTATTCTTGTCATATACTAGATGATATGGTCATTACAGGTAATTATTTACAAGGTATTAATGCTTTAAAGTTACACTTAAGCACATGTTTTGAGATGAAAGATCTAGGTACTCTTCGTTACTTTCTTGGGATAGAGGTTGATCACACATATGATGGTTATTTTCTTTCTCAAGTAAAGTATGCATCTGAAATTCTTGTTCGAGCTGGTTTAACTGATACTAAGACTGCAGATACCCTTCTTGAATTGAATGTCAAGCTTCGTGCATATGATGTCACCTTACTCTCTGATCCTACGATGTACCGCCAGGTTGTAGTCAGTCTTAATTATCTTACTATCACTTAATCTGATATTAGTCATGCAGTTCATATAGTAAGTCAATTCATGTCTTCAACTCGCTTTGTTCATTATGCAGCTGTTCTTCGCATCTTGCGCTACTTGAAAGGCACTTTGTATCAAGGACTACATGTATCTTCTACTTCCACACTTACTCTTCGTGCTTATTCTGATTCTGACTGGGCGGGAGATGTCACAGATCGTCCCTCTACCACTGGCTTCAGCATATTTCTCGGCGATTCTCTCATTTCTTGGAAAAGTAAGAAGCAAACAGTAGTTGCTCGCTCAAGTGTTGAAGCTGAATATAGAGCTCTTGCTCACACTACGTCCGAGATTATATGGTTACGCTGGCTTCTCCATGACATGGGTGTTGAACATTCATCGTCTACTCCGCTGTTTTGTGACAGTAAGAGTGCTATTCAAATAGCTCACAATGATGTCTTCCATGAGCGCACCAAACATATTGAAGTTGACTGTCATTTTGTCAGGAATCATTTTACAAAAAGAACGATCCACCTACCCTACATTACTTCAGAAGCTCAAATTACATATTTCTTTACAAAGACACCCTTGGCTCGGTTCAATTTTCTAGTATCCAAACTCAATATGTTTTCTAAACCATCTTGAGTTTGAGGGAGGGGGGGGGGGGGGGGGAGGGTGTTAAACAAGAGCCAGCTACCAAGGACACAATTCAATTGCTCATTACATTATTTCCTTTTTAGTTCTTTTCCTTCTTTAGATTATTACCGTTGTACTCATTCCCTATTAACTTTCTTTGTAAACTCTATAAATTGAGGTTTACCTCTATTGAATAATAAGACAGATGAAATTATCAAAATATCTTTTGTTAACAACAATCACGTTATGACGTTACAGATTAGTAATAAGCACTTTTCAAATGTTAAGACATGGGTACGGTACGGATACGGTTCTATATACACATGAAAACATTATTAAGTATATCCTTAGTGATATCGTCTTTAGTATGCCCTATAATGTCAAAAGTGATGTCACATATCATATAGTTGTCTTCTTTTGTCTTAATGTCATGTATTCATCTTTAAATAGCTTCGCCATGATCTAGTGGAATAAATCATTTCACAAACTTTAACAAGCATATCTACATACATATTTTATACAATTAGGTCATAATAGTATCTTTATTATATCTATGCATGTTTTGCGAAGTAGCTAGGTTCCAAAAAGTTCTAGAAATGATTTAAGTGAAAGAAATACTACTTTCTCATATATCACATATGTTTCACATGATCACCACCACGCCATGTTTTCCTCCTTGGAGCTAGACATGGACATATCTGACATGAGTGTCGAGGAAGTGTCCACCAGATACATGCCATATCTGCCAGAAGAAATGCATGGTGCCATTATGTCCCTGCTAACTTCCCTTAAGTACACAACCAGGCCTCCTGGACTATATATAAATCAAATGTCTACCTCGACATGACACATGTAGCCACAACCATGACTTCCAAACGATTCAATCAAACCCAAGGGGACATGCAGTTATTCTCGCTTCTTGATTTGATCAATGGACACTCCTCAAAAGTAAACCAACCAACTTCCATCAACCAGCTAATAAATTATTAACTCTTGGCAACATAACCTGAGAGTGTATTACTAATTTAAGATCATTAAGGTGCCTGATTACTAAATGTATGCATTTGTTATAAACTGTGTTTATATCTCCGCTCCCACACAATCCTCTTTCTCCCCTCACGGGGAAAACAGCTAAAGGTTAGAAGTTTTTCTTAGCAAGGAGATAAGTCCCATTTCACCCATTTCATTAAGTACCTCTCCTTTTCCTCTTTTCCTTGAAATAGAAAAGGCTATAGACTTGATGGAAATCCAACAATGACTTGGCATTTACCCAGTAGGCTTTATCCCCAATTGATAAAGGCAATATCCAACAAGCGACTTTAATTTTTTTAGTTCCACTGTATAAAGGACCATACCTCAGCTAACAGCCACAGAATGTGTGTTCCAATGCCACAAGGCTTCCGCTAATGTGAAGTTTGGTGAGGTCAATATGTGCATATTCTTATCTCCATCTTATCAGGAGGTTGTTCCGTGATCCAAATCGGCATCATCCAAGATGCAAGTGTAGGCCTTCATCATTCCAAGTGATATGATATGATGCCAATTGATCCATTATGATACTAGGTTGCCAACTCACGTATCCTACAATGTTCCGACTTACTTGCGTATCATATTGTGTATCACGTATAACTCTAGAAGTTTAGGTCTATACTTATAAATCCATATATGAACATGATTTAAGATAATTTTTCTCAAAATAAGCTTAAGAGATGGCATAGAGCTTCTATCAACAATCAGACATAAAACACCAAGCTTCTATCTAGAGAAGCTGACAAAATCTCAACTAACATGATTCTAAATCGAGAAAAGATTCTAACATATATTTTAATCAAATTTTAAGTCTTGAAAAGTAAGAAGATCATGAAACTTAGAAGTATGATTGGATACTTCTTGAAATTTATCCAATCATTAACTTGCAAAACTACAAATGTGATTAGGGGCGGACACAAGCTAGGACAAGTGGGTCAACTGACCCCACTGAAATATTTTTTTGCATTAACTCCTCTCCCTCTTCAATCCTTGCATGTCCTTCCAATATATAATTAGTTTAACACATATAGTTTAATAATTTAGAAATAAATAGTCTCTTTGGGTTAATAATTGAGAAATAAATAGTTTAACACACATAGTTTAATATTTAACTTAATAATAATAATAATAAATAAACTTATATTTTTGTTAATAGTCTCTTTGGGTTAACTAGGTCTGGACCAGAAACGTACCGCAACCTCAATGCGACACATTTGGACTTTAGTATGTGATTTTATTTTTGGACTTTTTTTACATTTGAGGTTGACCCCCTCTCTTAAATTCCTGCGTCCTCCTCTGAATGTGATCACCACTAACACTATACAACATTCCCAATTCACAAGCATTATGCATGTAAACAATTACTAGATACTTTGTTTTTTCTTTGACACCACAAACAATATTCATGAAAAACCTCGGAGATAACATACCAAGCTTTCGGGAGCTTATTCAGAATACTCTCGGAAAGCGAGACTACAAGAAGCATGGGCCTCCCTAGCTTCAAGATTTCGGGATCGTAGCTCGTGGGAGATGACGGATCGTCATCGCCAGCTCCGGAAGAAATCTTGTTCCACTCCACCAGCAAGTAGATCCCATAACCCACCATTGCCAGTCCGGAGACCGTCAAGAGAAAGTTGAGGAGCTTCAGCAGGCACTCCAGGCACCCCCGGCAAGCCATCGTCTCTCCCCCACTCTAAAGTCTCCAAATGCAAAGATCAATATCAAGATCAATCTGCAACTACAGGAACTGCAATCTCATTGACTAGGTCCCAGATCTCTCACACAACTGAAACAAAAGAAGACCTATTGAAAATACAAATTAGGTACAGTGGCGTACAACTAACCGCAAATTTAACAACGGAACCCCTCGAATTCTTAATCGCATCGGAATAATTCTTCGAAAAATTGGACTAAACCTTAAAATCGGCAAAATAATAGTAATAATGAAGTCTTAACTGATCGAAATTTCTTCCAATGCTACATTCACAAGAAAAACAAAAGACTAATTAGAATTTGTTAATCATCCTTGAAAATTGGGTCAAACGAAATTATAGATGAATCGATCAAATCTTTGAACCTATCTACCTACAGTAATTCTTCTAACAATTTTGCGAAGAAAAAAATTCCTAAAAAATGAAGAAAAAAAGTCAATTTAAACTACATCAGAAAACTGTAAATGCACAGTAAAAATGCAAAATAAATATAATTTGAAACTCTTCGAGAAAATTGGATCGGTACCTGCATCTTAATCCATCGAGATACAAATTGAAAGAAGATAATGCTAAAAATTGGGGAAAAGAGAGAGAGAGAGAGAGAGAATACTCATATGCTACTATTGATATCTACCTGTAGAAAATTTTGAGGTTGTGATTTTTGAGCTATTCCGAGATCAAAAGGAGCAAATTTGTTGTTGTTGATAACGATGACTACTTCTTTTTCGATTTTTTTTTTTAAGTTTGTGTGTTTATAATCTGCCACGTGACGAAAGGCACTGTGAGGACCAGAACAGGTATATGGTGTTCTTTAAATTACTGACACGCCCTCGAATTGTTTGATGAGCGTTTGTTCGTTGAGGGTATTATAGTCATTTTGTGGGAGCTGAGTGGGCCCATTCATATTGCTGATGGGTTGTTCGGTGGTGTGTGGAATGACGCGGGAAAGGTTCTCAGTGAAGCTAACTGTCAACGATGAGAGGACGGACCAAGTGGATAGAGCACAATCACAATCAATTAACATATAATATATATGGTAAAGGATAAGATGGCGGTGTATTAGATATGTTAAAAGTCCTTATCAGTACCAAAACTTTTACAATATGGAAATTCAAAATTCAAATCCCCCTTGCGTTAAAGTCAAAGATAAAAATAAAAAAATATTTACATAAAATTATCTCCAAAATAACATTGTGATGTTAGAGGAAGAATAATAAATTTTGTAGAGTTAGAAAGGATATGCAAGTCGTCAAACCTGATGGCGATATATGTACCAAAATAAATAACGAAATGATTATTTCGACTATTAGTAACCGCAGGATGAAAGTTTTTCTTTTTTTATTTAAAAGAGAATGACCAAAACAATAATGGCGCTTCCTTTCCCTCTTATCCGACAAACAATCGATTTCTCAAAAATAAAATAAAATAAAATAATATAATATAATATAAAATTATATAAAATTATATATATATATATATATATATATATATATATATATATATATATATATATATTATAGCGGATCGGGAGTCTCGTCAGCGGAGTCCCGCGGGAGCCCCGTCGCTTCCGACCGTTGGATCGAACGGCCCCACGCGGACCCTCCGATCCGACGGATAAGGTTAGAACGGGACTCGAGGGGGGCTCGGAGACGGATCTTTTGATCCGTCCCCATATATATATATATATATATATATATATATGCACTCATACCACCAAACCTAATGACGGTCTGGATGTATCTCGCAAAACCTATTGATGGTCTGGATGCCACTCATATTGCTGTTAACTTTGAAAATATGTAACTGCATTTATAAATTTTGAAACTTGTTACTCCTCTTCATATATCTCCAAGTTTACTGTCGTAGGCGAATTTTTTCTGATTTATTTACTAGAGATTTTGTAAGATATTTGCTTATTTTCTTTCCTCTACAGTATGAGCCTACCTTAGAGAGCTAGTTTTAGGGATAAGATGGTGGTAATTTTCCTAGTTACAAGTCCCTATTAATAGCAAACTCTAGAATTCGGATTTCCTGCAATATGTCTCGTTCAGTTAAATAAGATTAGGTTGCACTGTAGGGAAAGTACTATATTCTCGTAAATCGCTTTCCTATAACTGAACTATACTATGTTGAGAGTTACATATTTATTATTAATCCAACGCGCCCCCACATGTACATGTCGAGAAGCTGGTCATAAGAGATTTTAACACATGCTCTTCTTATTATTATTATTTTGAGATACTGTTCATTTTTTGTTTTTGTTTTTGTTTGTTTTAGATTCTGTTATGATATCATGTTAAAGTTAGTGTGCCAGTCCATGTGCTATAGAAATGCTAGGACATAGTATGATATGAAATTCTGAGCGGTAGTCTCTTTTTGCACTAGTACATTATTAACATGTCATTAGAAAGGGGACCATTGAAATCTCATTACTTAGCAGGCCAAATCACTCATGTCGATCCTCGTTACCATCATGCTGTTCATACAAATGTTCTTTGGGGAGTTTATCTAGGCTAGACTTTCAACCTCATATAAGAAAGAAGCGATTTTCCTTGTTTACTATGTTGCTCGGGCAGGAACAAGTCATTCCTTTTTTTTTATTTTTTTCAAGAAAATAGTACACAGCTGGAAGTTCCCAAAATATGCTCGACATCAATATGTCTAGAAACATATATATGAGCTCATGCACAAAGCAGTTCCCAACCCTGACTGGAGTTGCAGAAAACTGTCAGGATCTCATTTGGGTTCAATCATCACTGGCATAGGATGGATTTGGCTCCAGCTTCTGTAGCATGTCATCTGCAAGGAGGCAGGACACTTCGGATTCCCTGCCGTTGAAGCTCTTCAAGGACACTGTCCGTTGAGGGGGGTTTGAGGCCTAGAGGTAGGGGAAGCCATGGCTTGCTCATTGCCTCCTTCACTACCTCATCGATCACCTTGTCCGTCTGTATCCAATGATAGAACAAGCAGTTTAGCTCTCTCAAAACATGACCAAAATAGTTGAGGAAAGAGAACAGGTACAGAATCTCCGAGTAGTGAGACACAACAGCGAATCAGGAAAATCATTCTATTACCATAGGATCCTAGTTAATTAGTTATGACTGAATCGGGCTGATTTGCGTTATAGTCATAAAAATCAAGTGATGCTCTTTTCTCTTTTATGTGACATTATGGCTCATTTTGCCAGTTGCACCTTCCAAGTGATCTTCTTAGACTCAAAATCCAGAAACATGCATACAAATTATGGAGATTTCAACAATATTTGAAAGAATTCAGAACAGTCTAGTTAGAGAGTTCACAGCGAGTAGCTTAACCGCAAGCGTTCTAGTAATATATAAGATTCATGAATGATCAGATGATCAATATTTTGGTGATGTATGGCACGTTTCAGTAGAATGGATACGTTTCTGCGGGTTTTTTAACCATCAACAAAGACAATAATATATGTTTCAGCTCAATTAGGCTATATCTGGTTATAAGAATTTCTAAGTGGCAGTAATATAAGTATTTTTGGTAATGAAGAAAATATCTTTGCTAAAAAATGGCATTGGTAACCACAAGAAAGCATATTGTTATCAAGTAGACTGGCGAGCAGAATACAGCAGGGCTGCAAATCCGCAGCCTGCAGTTGTGCAGAGTCTGTGGCCAGACCACCGGGATGGGCCACAGCCACCTCAACTTCTTACCACAGTTTCACAAGTTTTTGTTGGGTTGGCCAAGCCACTAGGGACAGGCAGCCAAGCAGCCTGTGCAGTTTTCCAGACCGGGATGGACAAGTTTTATGAAGCCAACATATGTTGTTCTCCAAGGATATCCGGAAGGTTGCTCTAGATGTAGAGTTAAGAAAAGAAAGATGAGAAGAGAGGAGAGGAAGAGGACAGAAAATAGTTCAGTTTTCTGGGACTGCTCTCTGCAACTTCTTTGTGGATTCTCAGCTTCTCCCAGGGATCTTGTGATTTCTCAGGTTCATGGCAGAAAGTGAAGTGAAACACACAAGGTTTGTTGATTAATCCTTGTAAGCCGTATGATTTCCTCGATATAGTGAATCTCTAATCCTCCTCATAGAAGTACACACATTTAAGCACACATGTGTTCCCTTTTTCAGTGTTCTACTATTCTACCATTGTATATAATTCTTCTGGTCTTGGATGCAGATTATAACCACTTAATTTGCAATTTATCGCATTTGCTGTTTCTCTTCAGGTAAAGCCCTAGGCTGGAGTGATTGTGCAGTGCACAATATTTTTCTTGTTCAGCTCTCCTGAAGTACATCGCCACAGTTAAATTGAAACATTCGTATTTACTTGATTTCCCGAAACAAATTTATTTGATCTCCCCTAGTCGCAACAGCTTCTTCAACTAATGATCTTATCTGAATAATTAAGCATAAAATTCCTAACATAATACATCAAAGATGGTGTAAATATGGTTCCTTCCTTCCTTCCTTTCCTTCATTGATTTTAAATGTTTTAGGAATTAACTTTGTTTTTTTTTAGTCCCACTGTTGACTTATGCTAAGGGCATGTTAGTCATTTTATTATCATGTGAGGGTCACATTGGTGCCACATGAACAGTATTTGATTATGATTATAGACTCCTTGAGATATAATTAATTCTATTGTATATTTAAGATGCTTTGATGTGCACATAATTTCTGACTTATGATATGATTTAATAAAACAATTTGTGTTCAGTTTTGGTTAGGCATGTTATAGAGCAGAAGATTTTCCAATATTTATCATAATTTACTTCATCTTTCACTTCACAATTCTTTTTTGCTGCAACTTATTTTATCCTTTTCTTTACAGAATAAAAAGCACATACATTGGGACCTAAGATTATACTAGACTATACTACTGGGATTTAACCTTTGAGTTGTAGAGATTTATACATCAATAATTTTTTTATCTTTCTGCAATAAAATAAAATAATATATATATAACACACACACCCCTCACAAATAAAAAGAAGAGAATGAGACAGATTTATGGACGATTAGCCAAAGGAATTAAATTATTCATAAAAGAAAACCATATTTCTCCAAAATACTATCAAAATGTAGGTTTACCAGATAAAAGTCATAAGTATCTTTCAGATCTCCGCTTCTACCTCCTGTTCCATCTAAGCTATTGTTCACAGTGGTACCCTGCAGTTTCATGTCCCACAAATATTGCCATGTTATATTATCAATCCAAAAACATTTCCTGTATCATGCATCTAAACATAGGGTTCAAAGTCACCTGTGTAGGTATGTAAAATGGGGTATAAGGCGTCGCAACAGGACAACCCCATGCATCAGCATGAATCTGAAATACAATGTTATGCAAAGTAAACTATGAAATATCGCAATTTGGTAGCTTAATGAGAATAATCAATAAAACTGAAAGATGTAGAAGATTACCCCTGGATTACTCTTCCAAAGCCAACTTCCTTGAGGTGGATGCCATGTCGATGTCGATAAGCCAGTGTAGCCCCACATTGGGATTCCAGGGTGATGATAACTTGGATGTCCCCAAACCGGATAAACCTGAGCCGGGGGAAGACCATAATTGGAATGAAAAGGTGGGAAGAACATAGGCGGCCTCGGCATGTAACCCCTCAACATGGGATCTCTATGTGGCTGCCGCGGCCGTATGTTGCCATTATCCTTTGGTAAGATATGTCTTCTATGTATCCGATACTTCTGCAAAATAAATGTACATTAAAAGGAGAACAGGTTTAGCATATATTCATTTTTTTCCCAGTAACATTAAGGCTTAGCTTGAAAGTCAATCCCTCCTACAAAACATTCAAGTTTTCAATCCTCAACCAAGTCCATTCTAATGCCAAACACTAGGAAATCTATTGGAGATGATTTAGGCCACTCTTACTCTACAAAAACTATTATACGCTGTTCTAGTACTAGAATGCATCGCACCATGTTGATATGGTATGTTGGGTGTCATATTTAAGTATAGTATAAGCACATGGGAATATCCTGAGGACATATTTGGGATGCCAGAATATGTCACAGGATATTCCATTATGAGATTATTGTCATAATGATTGAAATCATTGTATTAATGACTGTAAGGCTATATAATGCCAATGAGACAATCAATAAAATTATCAACTAATTTCAACATGGTATCAGAGCCAAGTTTCCACAAACCCTAGCCGTCACCAAGCTTCCACAAACCCACAGGAGGATTTCCTAGATCTCCTCCACCGAACTCTTCCACGCCCCCCCTTTTTTTCCCTCCTCTCCTCTTCTCCGCCCTTCGCAGGCCGCTCTTCGCTGTTGCTGCCCCGTCCCGCTACTGCTGCGGCTACTACTGCTGCTGCGGCTGCTGCGACTGCTGCTGCTGCGACGGCGGTTGTGACATGCGTGCTGCCGCCTCCTCCGCACCAGCACGAGGCAGCGCCTAATAGGGATGCCTAGATCTGAAAAAATGGGGGACATGTTCGGATCTAGGAGCGGACGACGAGGACAAGCGTGAGTCGTGGAGCGGACGTGACGTGACTGGATAGACGACGCATCGATGGAGGAGATCATCAAGAAGCTAGATTCTGCAGAGGTGGCAACGTTGATGAAGTTGTTGACGATGTCGGCTGGTGAGAACACGACACGAACGTCGCCGGAGTTGAAGCTTCCCTCCATCGATCTGAAATTAGATGGACCAGCCACCTATCTGAGTTGGTCACGACGGGTGAGAAGAACCCTCGCAGGAAAAAACATGGAGGGGTTCCTGACGGACGAAATGACAGAGCCGGACGAGGGCTCGACAGGACGCGATGAGTGGAAGTCCACTCATATGGTGATCTACATCTGGCTTCTCAACTCCTTAGTCCAGTCTATTGCCGCCACAGTAGACGGTATTGAGATGGTGAAAGATGTGTGGGAGAAGTTGAGAAGGACCTATGATGGTGTGGGGAACAACTTACGGGTCTTCCAGATAAAGGGGGAGATTGATGACACCGTACAGGGAGAGAAGACGGTGCAGGAGTATGCCACGGAGTTGGAGCGTCTGTGGTTGGATTATGATCACTCCTCAGATCGGGCGAGCTGCGGGGACCCTAAGTGTAAGGAGAGACAGGTGTGTCTGCAGGAGAGGACGATGAAGTTCCTCAAAGGGCTGACTGCAGCTTTCGCACAGAGGACGGCCCTACTTCTAGCCCAACCAAAGATCCCTAGCCTTGAGGAGGCTATCTCAGCCATGATCCAGGAGGAGACACGCATCAGGCTGCAAGCCGGGACAGGTGGTCCCCCTGAAGCAAAGTCAGCACTAGCGATCACCAGCTCAGGTAACACAGGATCTAAGGGAGAGCCCTGACAGCATAACCGGCAGTGCTACAACTGTGGGAAGATGGGTCATCATCGGTATGCTTGTACGAAACCACCTAGGGAGGAAGATTCAGGTGGTGGACGAGGACCGTTCGGCGGACGAGGATATAATGGAGGACGTGGTCGTGGTCGAGGGGATAGACGAGGCGGCCGAGGAGGTTATCGGGCAAACCTCCTGATATCAGAAGGGAACGGAGAAGCTGATGGCACCTTTACTGTGGAGGACCAGGCACTGGGAGACATGAGTAGAACAGAGGAGGTGTCCACCTCATTCTTTGTTAGGGGCAACGCTGCCATGTATGCCCATCCATCAGAAGGTACTGACGAATCACTTGCCCTTGCGTCTATCTCTTCCCTTAAATCATCAGACTGGATTATCGACTCGGGAGCATCTCGGCATGTGACGGGGAATGCTAGTGAGTTTTCTTCCTACACTCACCTAGCATCAGCAGACAGCATTCAGACAGCTGATGGCACTTTCCAGCCAGTGGTCGGTAAGGGTACTATTAATTGTACAGGTTCAGTAAGATTATCCAATGTTTTACATGCTCCATCCTTTCCAGTCAGTCTCTTGTCCATTAGTTCTATAATCCTCCAACTTAAATGCATTGTTTCTTTTGATATTCCTAAGGTGACCTTCCAGGAGAAAGGGACAGGACGAAGACTTGGGACTGGCACTTGGCATGAGGGACTGTGGTACCTAGTTCGAGAAGGACTGGACTCAGGATTGGTATCTATGGCAGAGAAGGCTGGCATGGAAGGACTGCAGCAGAGGACTGAGGATACCTTGATACTCCATCATCGGAGGATGGGACATTCTTCCTTTGATACTCTAAGTAAGTTGTATCCAGAGATTTATGCAAAAACAAATAAAGAGAAATTAGTATGTGATACGTGCGAGTTAGGAAAACTTACTAGGAGCTCATATGTTGGCACGGGTCATAGGAACACTTTTGCTTTTGAGGTAGTACATTCTGATGTCTGGGGTCCATGTGCTACTAACACTATGAATGGTTATAAGTACTTTGTTTCTTTCATTGAGTGTGCCTCTCGTGTTACCTGGTTATATTTGATGAAAAATAAGAGTGATGTACCTGCTTGTTTTCGGAATTTCCATAAGCATGTCCAGACTCAGTACAAAGCAGTTGTGAAGGTACTGAGGTCTGACAATGGAACAGAGTATACCAACAGGACGCTTGCAGAATACTTGTCAGCACACGGAATACAGCATCAGACCACCTGTGCATACACACCAGCACAAAATGGAGTTGCAGAAAGGAAAAACAGACACCTTCTGGAGGTCGCAAGAAGTATGATGATCGACATGAATGTCCCACAGAGTCTGTGGGGGCATGCAGTGTTGACAGCAGCTCAACTCATCAACAGGATGCCCTCGAAGGTCCTCGGATGGAAGTCCCCATGTGAGGTATTGCAAGGCAATAATAGTGGGATACTCCCACTGAAGGTGTTTGGGTGTGTGTGTTTTGTGAAGGACAACAGGCCATCAGTTGGAAAACTTGACCCTAGAGCGGTCAAATGCATCTTCGTAGGCTACTCGGCGACCCAAAAGGGGTATGTGTGCTGGAGTCCAGTAGAGAAGAAGAAGTTTGTCAGTATGGATGTCCACTTTCGGGAGCATGAGTCATACTACCGCCAGGACGGAACTTCACACAACACGCCTAATACTGCCAGTATTAGGCGAGAGGGGGAGATGGAGAACTTGGTGGTAACCGATTTAGAAGTTTGGCATGGAGGCACGGAGAAGGGACAAGAAGGTGAAGGTGTTAGGCCTACGGCTCAGGGAGAGTTACCTACAGCAGGAGAGAGAAGCAAACTGCAGGACCAGTACCGACAGTGCCAGTGCCAAGTCCCTTGCCTGCATTCGTCCCAACTCCTGAGGCACCGACACCAACCCCCCTTCAGGTGATACCCCCTCCTTCACAAGATATCATTCCTCCTACTACTACTCCTCCCACACCACTATCTGTACGGAGGACCACTCGCAGCAATGCAGGAAATCCTCCAAACAGATATGGTTGGGATATTGCTCAGTTTGTTTCTTATGAGCATATCCCTTCTTCTCATGGAGCATTTATAGCATCTTTGGATAGTATTACTGTACCTAACAATTGGCAGGTTGCCAAGAACGATCCAAAGTGGAAAGCGGCAATGCACGAGGAGTTGGGAGCTCTGGAGAAGAACCACACTTGGGAGCTTGTGAGACTGCCAGAGGGGAATAGAGCAGTTGGATGCAAGTGGGTCTTTACCGTGAAACAGAACCCAGATGGACAGGTTGATCGCTACAAAGCTCGACTAGTAGCCAAAGGATACAGTCATACGTACGACATCGACTATGACGAGACCTTTGCACCAGTTGCAAAGATGAGCACTGTCAGGACTCTGATTTCTCTGGCAGCGAATGGTGGATGGAAGCTACACCAACTGGATGTGAAGAATGCGTTTCTTCACGGAGATCTAGTGGAGGAGGTGTACATGGAGATACCACCAGGATTTGGCACCAATCAGACAGTAGGCAAGGTCTGCAGGTTGAAGAAGTCCCTCTATGGACTGAAGCAGTCTCCTCGAGCGTGGTTTGACAGATTCAGAAGGGCGATGATAGGGATGGGATATCAGCAGATCAATGCTGATCATACTGTGTTCTTCCGTCGGAGTGGAGGCCACATCACCATGCTTGCGGTGTATGTGGACGATATGATTATCATAGGAGATGATGAGCAGGAGATCGCCCAACTCAAAGGAAAGCTTGGCAAGGAATTCGAGGTGAAGGATCTCGGCCTTCTTCGGTACTTCCTTGGGATTGAGATTGCTCGAGAAGCAGAGGGGATTGTTCTCTCTCAAAGGAAGTATGCACTGGACCTTCTCACAGAAACTGGGATGTTGGGGTGCAAACCTGCAGCGACACCAATAGATCAGAGGTTCAAGATTGATGCTGAGACTGGAGAACCAGTTGATCGGGACAGATACCAGAGACTGGTTGGCAAGTTGATCTATTTGAGCCACACACGTCCTGATATCTGCTTTGCAGTAAGTGTGGTGAGCCGCTACATGCATGACCCACGGAAGGGTCATATGGATGCAGTGTACCAGATTCTGAGGTACTTGAAATGTGCTCCCGGAAAGGGACTAATATTCAGGAAGAACAATCACGTGAGCATCGAGGGCTACTGTGATTCTGACTGGGCTAGTTGTGCTGATGACAGGAGGTCTACCTCGGGATATTGCATATTTGTAGGAGGTAACTTGGTCTCCTGGAGGAGTAAGAAGCAGTCTGTGGTGGCCAGATCGACAGCTGAAGCAGAGTACAGAGCTATGGCCTTGGGAGTTGCAGAGCTGCTATGGTTGAAGAATATGCTGTTGGAGCTGAAGCTGGATCAAGGAGCCAAGATGAAGCTGTGATGTGACAATCAGTCAGCTATTAGTATCGCCAACAATCCAGTACAGCATGATAGGACCAAACACATCGAGATTGATAGATTCTTCATCAAAGAGAAGTTGGATAGAGGATTACTGGAGCTTGGCCATGTTCCAACCAGGGATCAAGTAGCAGATGGACTAACCAAGGGACTCGCCTCAGTGAGCATGATTAGAGGATGTGACAAGATGGGCTTAGTGAATATCTTTCACCCATCTTGAGGGGGAGTGTTGATATGGTATGTTGGGTGTCATATTTAAGTATAGTATAAGCACATAGGAATATCCTGAGGACATATTTGGGATGCCAGAATATGTCACAGGATATTCCATTATGAGATTATTGTCATAATGATTGAAATCATTGTATTAATGACTGTAAGGCTATATAATGCCAATGAGACAATCAATAAAATTATCAACTAATTTCAACACACCATTATTCTTAAGAACGGAATTCGTTATCCTTATGTCTGTATATTTGTTTGACAAGAGACTGCAAAAGGGTTATTGTGGAACAATTTCTCTTTCTAATCAATAACAAACATCAGCTATAACTTTGGTTCTGAATCAAACATACATGGTACTGGAGAAGTAAAAATAGAAACAAAATAATTAGCAAAAATAGAATTAAAATATTCCACAAGGCATTCCTGAAGATTGATATTGTATGTGCAAGAGAACTTTACTAATTAGCAAGGAAATATAAACTGCTGCCGGAAATAGCATGTTGAATGGGTAGAGCTCAGTACTATGCTTTCTAAGACCAAGGGACTTGCAAACATATATTGATTCTACTCTCTTCTTGGTCGTGCAGCGTCTCCTAGAAAATAAAGACAAACCATCATAAGACCTGACAAATGCCACAAAATACATCTATTACTATCATTTTCATAAACATTGACTAATGTCACAAAGATGTTATAGTTTTGGTGGTAACTAATCATCTTAAGTTCAAAATGGACATAGCATCACCATAAAAAATATTTAGTTTTTTATGGTCAGTTGTCAACTTGACATCAACCCTCTTTGCTGGTCCAGATTCTTAGCCAAACCAGCTATGAGAAAGAGAGGGACTTGCTATACAACCTATATTATGGCGATTGCTAGAAAACATCATAATATTATATTTGGAAAGATTGTATACTTATAACAATTATGGCAAGTTTATTGAAGATATATAGCAATTTTGTTAAAATTAATAGCCAAAACTTTACTTCTGTATTAAAATTAATATTCGGAAACACTTAACCACTAAAAATTCTTATATAAATGCAGAACACCAATTATATGAAGCAATGATAAGTTTCCTTACTTGCAAATGGCTAGCTACATTATGCCTTGTCAAACCTTCCACTTTCATCAACTCTAGAATCTTGGAAGGGATAGCTTGATCAATACCCAGTTCCTCAACAGCCTGAACAAACTGTTTATGGAGTTCCGGAGTCCAATCAACCTGATTGTCCAACAGATGCTCATATTCATGTTGAAGGAGGAGAAATACAACTTTAAAGGCTCATACGAAGAAAAAAAAAACATTTCCATGCAGATAGCTTCTCACCTTCATCTTTTTCCTACTACCCTTGTTTCCACGTGAACATGATCTTTTCTTCTTTAGGTCGTCTATCCCACATTTTGCATCATTGTCACCGTGCATACGTGATGATCGACAACCTTCTTTAAGAGAATTGCTTTCTTGAGTTCTAGATCCATCATTAGAATCAACTTCCTCTTCAACTTCAGCCTCTTTGGGATTAGAGGCCAAAACTTCCTTACTATTCCTATCTGCACTAATCAAATTATTGCTAGTATTGTCGGCGGATTTTGATTCAGAGTGACTGTATCTTTTCACTTCACTCAAATCTTTGGAATTCTCCATACTCTCTTTCTCAAGTGAAAAGTTTGTTAGCTCATGGAAATCTCCATCCTCCATTAACCTTCCTCCTTTAACCAACTGTGGAGTTGAAGGTGCTGATAAAATGTCAATTTCGTTCGTTCTTAAACGCATCGATTCTTGATCTTTCTGATTTATTTCTGATTTGGATGGAAATTCATTTTGTATTTCAGCTTTGTCTGAGTGAAGTTGGAGCATTGACACCACAGTCTCTTTGATGGGACCCAATGAATTGGAGAGGGCTTCTCCCCCTGCACTGAAGGCCTGTTCAGAGTTAATGGACTCAGAAATTTCTCCCACTTTCCACTTCACACAATCACAAGAATATATTGCCAGTATTGTATCTGATAAGTACCTTATGGACTACATGCTGCCATATGTTTCTAAGTTTGTCTTCGGAATATGGCTTCTGAAGGAACTCTGCAGCCCCGGGCTGAGAATTTGGAAGGAATACAACATGTTGCAATAGAGATTACGTTTGCTTACAAAAGGGTAAGAAACGAACGTGGATAAAAACCAATTGTCTACTATAATTTGCCAGTATTGACTCTGTATGGAGTAAAATGACTTGGAAAAGTTAATAAAAACTCACAGCGATGCACTTCACTGTGGTGCTTATGGAGGGAACATTTGAAATAACTGCAACAAGTAAAATCATTAGTTGACAATCACAAATAAATGGTTTATTTTGGTACCGGTACATGATCTATGGGAAAATGCATATAAAACATATAATAATATCATGCAACATTTATAAGTCAGAGTTTTGTGAAAAGTTTTCTGATAAATCATCTGAAGTTGGTTATATTTACACAAGATGTAAGGAGCATGGTTTGTTTGCCAAACAAAGGATTAGAATAGTCTGATGAAACTTTGAAACCGAGAAAATTAGTGTACCAGCATGCATATGTCCTTGAATCAATAAATTATAAATAGCAAGTATCTTATGTCTGGACATCACAAGTAATCTTCACTTACCTATAGTAGGTAGACCCTTCGCTATATCAAGAAACTTGAAGCTCCCAAAGCTATTATCTCTAGTGACCTAAAGAAAATTTGTGGTGTTCAAGAAGAAAATAGAATGTTGCTTCACCATCTTACTCCTTGATTCTAGTTTTTAAAGTAATTACCTCTATAATAGCAACATGAAAGCTCTCATCCTTGGTTGAAATTGCTTCTACTGCATCTTCCTCATTGCAATATGTTGAAACTGCATAGGTCATGAAAAGCCTTTGAATGTTAACAATGCAAGGTGAAGTACCACCAAATGAGCATTGAAAGAGAAATCAGTGACCAATTTGAGATATTGATCTGTAACTTGGGTGTTTAATGTAATGCACTCCATTAGGACCGATGTCATGATTTCCCTTTTACTTTTGACATATTTCTGCTAAAAAAATAGATATATTTAAACCACAAAGATGTAAGAAGAGCTTAAAGGAAATTCATATACCAAGATTCATGGAACAAGCACAAAAAGCTTTTTTTCCGCGATGATAAAAGAGATGCAGTGAAGACATCTAAATATTGACTTGTATATCAGTTTCTCTCCTACCAGCTGTCCCTTGCGGGGCTAAACTCTCATGCAATGCCTTCAACATATTTCCATCTAAGGTGCATCCTCATTCAGATGCAAGACAAACAATCTCCATATTCATTTCCCAAGTCATAAT
This sequence comes from Iris macrosiphon, assembly GCA_036927795.1. NCBI lineage: Eukaryota > Viridiplantae > Streptophyta > Magnoliopsida > Asparagales > Iridaceae > Iris > Iris macrosiphon. The sequence goes on along the minus strand of JAYESA010000002.1, from coordinate 199,497,002 downwards.
ACCATTAGACTATAGGACGGGACCATTTGACCCAACAGGCTAACCTGATTTGGTCTGGATACTAACTCATATCCATTCTGCTCTTCAACTAATTTGCCAATATAAGACTGAACTTTCATACAACTCCCTAACCACAACATCACGGAGGGCCTGTTTTGTTGGCTGCAGCTTGCAGCTGTGTTATAATAGTGCAACAGCATTTGCAGCAAGTGATGTTACACAGCATCTGCTTAGTTGTGTGCAAGAAAATCTGCAGCAATATGGGACTAATTAGCAGCAGAGAGGGAATGGTAGCAGGTGATTGGTGTCCGCATGGGCTTGATGTGGCTGAAGGGAGTTGTGAACTTCCGTAATTTAAGGTGAGTATAACAAGGTTGCCAAGTACCAACCACTAACAATCTGCAAGTAAAGTTGCAGTCACTTTTACTGCAGGTTTCTAGCACAAACTGCGATTTCACTCGCAGTCTATGCTACACCATAATAAAACCAAAAGGTAGAAAAGTAACACGGCTGCAAATAAATCTCCAATTTACCTTAGTTACAGCCAGCCATATAGTTGGTCATTTTTAGTGAAAACACAATCTTTAATTAGATTTATACTGATTAAAACAAGAATATCAAGTCTTTTGAATGCTTCATATCAAACTTATAAGGGTGGACAATTTCTTACAGGAAATTAGGAATTTGGCGCAACCATGCCATGCCATCATACATAAGTCATGTAGACCATGACCAAAAAAATAATATTTGACGAGATCGTAAAGCAGTTTTGTGCTCCATATTTATGAGTGCATCCACCATGATAATCTGATATCTATATCAGTACCACATAAACTACTAAGCATCCAAGAATCATATACCTTGTAAAAATCTACCATCAAGAATTCAAAAGTGAGATGTTCATGGTAGGGTCAATAGATCAAGGGTGCAGGTAATGAAGATCAGTATATACAAGACATCGATAGTAAATTAACATCCTAAAACTCATCTAAAGAATGTAGCAAGATCATTCATTATTTGATCAGTTGAAGCATAGGTCAGATAGACCCAAGAAAATTTCATTGTTATGATGTCCACATCTAAGTTGAATTAGACACCACTACTCCAGATACTATTACATGATTAGATTATGCTGAAAAACAAAAAATATGACCAAAAGTAATAATTATTTTACCAACGTAATCCATTGATTCAAGCTTTGATTTGGTTTCAGCAGCAGATGCAGTATCTTCATCAAGGAGAAGAACCCTGAGACCCTTGGGGAAGTCCCTCCACATAACCAAATCATCAGAGGAGCAGCTCATAGTTGGCCACCAGTCCTTTTTTCACAGACCCATATAGTGGATGAAACCAAGCCAATAAGTAATTAAGTATCAAGTTAAGAGGAGAGGCTCATGGTCAGAATATTTTTGAACAAAATATTGTACAATGTTCAGAATCTTTGTCAACCAAACCTGCGAAGGTGACAGAGAAGCAGACAAAATGCCACAAAACCAGCATCACACTTTTGGCAGAGAAGTAACAGAGAGAGAGAGAGAGAGAGAGAGAGAGAGAGAGAGAGATCACCAGAGAGACTGAAACACTCACACGAAACCAGGAAATGAGAGGGCAGAGGAGCAGTCTTAGAGAGGGTTTGTGACTTATAAGATGGTATTTTCTTGTGTATTAACGAGGTTTCGAACAGCTCAAAACTATATTCTCTAAGACCATTTATTTAAATTTTTTAATTTTATGTAAAAAAAAATTGTTAAAAAAATGAATAAATTTAGTTGTTACTTGGTAGGGTCGGAATTGTATCAGTTATAAATTACAAGATTGCAGGTGTCTGAACTTTTTGTCTGTATTTTTTTTTTTTTTTGATGCATACATGCATAATTAATCTATGTGAAGTTATATATATATATATATAATCAAAAGCTCCGCTTATAAAGTTTACAAAAAATCTTGAAGTTCTGTTACTGTGCTCCGTTGGATGGTGCTTTAAGTCATCTAATATTGAACGTTGATCAAAACAACGATCAAGATTAGATGACTTAAAACCGATCCAACAACTAGAAATAATAGAACTTTTTGGGAACTTTATAAACGGGACTCTTGATCTGAATATATATATATATATATATATATATATATATATATATATAATAATAATAATAATAATAATAATAATAATAAAAAAAAATATTTCTATTCTTATAATGAGGCTTCTAAACGGTTCAAAACTGAATCGTTTAAGTCGTTTGTAAATCATCAGTCATTTATTTAAAAAATAATAATATTACGTAAAAAAATTGTCAAAAAAATTAATAAATTTACACGTCACTTGGACCCTGGATCGGGATTGTATCAATTATATATTACAAGGTGCAGGTGTCTGATTTTTTTCTATATTTTTTTTAATATATACTTGCATAATTAATCTATGTAAAGTTTATATATATATATATATATATATATATATAATATTTTTACTTTTATATTGAGGCTTGAAAACGACTAAAAATTGAACTGTTTGTAAATACTCCACTAAATATTTTTTAAAATAACTAATTATTTAACTACCTAATATTATTTATTTATAACTAAATAATTCTAACTCAAATGGTTAAGGTAGAATGTATTTTTTTTATTGCTTAAGTTCGATTTCTAGAAACAATAATATTTATAATACTTTTATATTTAAATTTTTAATAATTTTTTTTATATTGTACGTTACTAGTTGCTAATAATGTCTATTCTCAAGCTGCATAGTTATTAGTTAGATAAAATTAAAATTAGGTAAAAAGATGGCATGTGATGTACGTTGTTGTTGGTATTCTTACGTGCTGGTGAAATTTTCCTTGAAAAAATAAGGGATTTTTTCGTTTTAAGTAATAATTTATTATATAATTATATAAAACGGGATAAGTTTTGGGGAATTGCGGGGGGAGGGGGGGGGGGGGTGGGGACCACTCGCCAACTCAGTTGGCGAGTTGCTGAGTTGGCGAGGGGCTCGCCAACTGAGTTGGCGGGGCACCCTCCTCGAGGGGCCGCTCGCCAACTCAGTTGGCGAGCCATGCAATGTTGCATTTTCAGCCATGCAACATTGCATGTCGATGATTCCCGGGGTTTGATGCGGTTCTTCTTTGGTCTTCCGGCTTTGCGTCTTACATCTGGCACCCCAATTTGTCCTCTTACCAAAGGACCTTGGATCTCGTAGGGAACTGGAATTGGCTCCATATTTTGCGCGTATACACTCCTCAAGGTAGCCGTCGAAAATACTGCAGGATAAAAACTATCAATACTAATATTGCAATATCTACAAACAAAACATGCATGTATACATGGTATATAAGTATGGTACCATCTTAAACATGTACAAGATCTGTCAGTTATATTAACAATCATTAAAACATCCAAGACCAAGAATCACTATTCTCACCTTCAGCAACAGCATAAGCTATAGGATATAATTGATAGTTAGGATCGTGAGCACAAGCAATAAATAAGATACCTTGATATTTTGACGAAAGAAATGTAGCATCAGTACTAATAATTGGTAAACATCCACTTAAAAATCCATCAATACATGCTTTAAAACAAATAAAAATTCGTTGGAAGCTATTATTTTCGGTAGTTTTAATAAAACATGTACTACCTTGATTTGTCTCCATAATTCTATAACAATACTCCTCAAGACTAGCGTATGCCTCATCATAACTACCATTAATTTCAGCTAATGCTGTCTCTCGGGCTCTCCATGCTTTGGAATAACTAACTTGTATACGGTGCTCCCTATATATATCTTTAACAATTTGTGATGGACTGTATGACTGGTTATCTCTAATAATGTCAATTATCATGGTCTTAATCCATGAAGCTGTAGCTAGTCGATGACGTCCTGTACTAAGTCTTCCTAAACAAGAATGACGATTTTCTAATGTACTAACTTTAACTATATCGCCATTTCCAATAGATTTTACATATACTCTCCAATTACAATTCGGTTGATCACAACTATATATAATTCCACGAGCATTATTCATATCACTAGCTGAACAACTAAAATTATATTTAATTGCTAAATTACTGATAAAGCTTCTAAAGTGAGAACGACTAGGAAATGATTGTTCCTTAAATAATTCATCAGTGATAGCTTTTACAACAACATCATCTACCCTATAATCTACATTTTCAACTAAATCATCACTATTTCCTTCGTCGTTGTCACTATCATCATCATGGTTAGATTCATCTGATGAATGACCTTCTTGGATAAATAAAACTATTTGTTGAGAAGAACTAGCACCTGAAGTAACATGCTGATATTCAGAAAAATATTCATTATTTCTACTATCTAAGGTTGCTGCTACTTTAATAACATATATTTTTATATACCGTGATTGTGAATTAATCTCAAGAATATAATTTCATGCATCTTCACTATCTATCAAAAAACAATTAGAACCAAAAATAGACTTCAAAATAAAATCATAATGAATAGAACAACGTTCAATAATATGATTACGTATATTTTCAAAACTAATATTCGGATAAGTTGAAAAAATTATACTTTCTCCTCCTTCGTAATTTAACCCATTTACTGTACCGCCGTGCGAGCATACAATTCTTACGCTACGATCCATGACGGTTGAGAACTTTGGCTACAGAAAACCTCAAATGAACTTTAGCTGCGGGCAGACAGACAGAGAGAGTGTTGGAGACTTTGCTAGAGGGAAGAGAGAAAATAGAGGAAGTAGATTGAGTGTGAGATGAATGGGTTGAGATAGGTAATTTATAGAGGGAGATTGTAATAGCCGTTGTTGTTAATAGCCGTTGTGAAACGGATCCTTACTCGCCAACTCAGTTGGCGAGCAAACGAGCGTTGTGCAACGGGTCTAAGCCAACTCAGCATGCGGCCCGCCAACTGAGTTGGCGAGCGGCCCCTCGAGGAGGGTGCCCCGCCAACTCAGTTGGCGAGCCCCTCGCCAACTCAGCAACTCGCCAACTGAGTTGGCGAGTGGTCCCCCCCCCGCAATTCCCCAAAACTTATCCCGTTTTATATAATTATATAATAAATTATTACTTAAAACGAAAAAATCCGAAAAAATAATAATGATACAAATAATAATCAATTTCCTCTCTCTCTCTCTCTCTCTCTCTCTCTCAGTGTGTGTGTGTGTGTGCAAATTCTGAAGCCATTCTACATTTTACTTAACAGTCCATTACTTTACTTTAGAACATTTCAATTTTTTTAAAATTTTACTCAGGACAGCCCAAATTTTACTCAGAACGGTCCAACTCCTACTGCCGAAGGAGGAGGAGGAGGTGGCGGCGGTGGGAGGCGGAGGAGGAGGAGGAGGGGGCCTCCGCCGCACGCAGCCCTCCGTGCGCGTGTGGCTCCGTCGTGCGCCGTCCTCTTGCGCGTTTGCGCCTACGCCTCGTGTTGCCTCCGCATGTGCGCCTCCGCCCCGCGCCGCCCCCGCTCACCGCCGCCCTCCGCTGTAGTTGTTGTTGCCGCCCGCCGCCCGCTGCTGTTTCTTCTTCTTCTTCTTCTTCTTCTTCTTCTTCTTCTTCTTCTATCCTTCTAATTATTATGACTGTTCTTCCAATTGACAATCCTTCCAATTGGAATGACTTGGAAGGACTGTCAACATTGGGACTGTCTTAAAAAAAAATTGGACAGCCTGGAATAATTTTTTCGATGACAAATTTGTAAATAATTAAAAAAAAATTTATGACTAACCTAAGTAAATTTTGTAGTGCCTATAAAATTTAGCTTTTTCTCTTTTGTTAGCAGCAAACGGTAACTAAAAATATTTGATATTTGAACTGAAGAATACATGATATAATGATGGCATTTCAGGGTTTCATAAATTGAAGTAAAACTTTTTGTACTTCTTTTACTTGGGTTTAGACTTAATTACATATATAATAGTCTAAATTATAACTTGATATCCTCAAATATCTTAATGGTCAACTTGACACCTACAACTTCGATATGTGTTAACTTAATATCCCAAAAAAAAAAAATCAAATTGCCCCTCCTCTCTCCCTTTCCCCTCACTCTTTCCTCCTTCCTCTCCTACGCAGGCGACCGGACTGGAGGGGACACAGCAGTAGGCGTTAGCAGCAAGCAGCAGAGGCAGCTGGAGGCTGTGTGACGCAGGGGGGGGGGGGGTCGGTGGACACGAGGGTGCGGGCGACGGGTCGGCCGTGGAGGCGTCGGCAGTGTCGCGTGGGCGGCGGGTCTGTCGCGGAGGCTCGGGGGGGGGTCGCCGGTGGGCGTGGGGGCGGAGACGCGGGGTTCGTGGTTAGCCGGAAAACGTTGTCGGAGAAGAAAGGGAGGGGGTGTGGAGATGTGGGTGGAAAAAGGAGGAATATTTTTGTCCTTTTAAAAATTTTGGATATCAATATGAAAATTATTATATAGTTGAGAGTATTAAGTTAGCATATATAAAAATTTAGGATGTTAAGTTGAATATTTTGGATAGTTGAGTGTATCAAGTTTTAATTAAAGCCTATATAATATTGTAAAGGTAAATTAATCACATATATAATTAACTTGACCCATAAAAAATTAGAATTTTTTGACTTTCGTTTTCGTTAATTGATTTTAAACTTACATTCTACTTTTTGTATTTATTAGACTTACATTTCACTTTTTATCACGAAAAATATTTATTTTGTCATAAAAAACTGTCGTCAAATATTTTTTGTGACAAAATAAAATAAAATATAAGTCTACTTAACACAAAAGATAAAATATAAGTTTAGAATATTATTATTAAATGGAACAAAAATCAAAAAAATTCAATAAAATTTTGATGTCTGCTCTTATCCTATTGAGTCGGAGACTTTTAACTAGTGTACTAAATATCATCTGAGAGTTCACTTCAAAAAATAGACTCTCAAACCAATTACTTTTTTTTCCTTTTTATTACATTTTAAGTTGCAACTTGCTTTTGACGTCTTAGATTGTCTAACTTGATTGTAGTGCTTTACTACTTACAAGTAAATGCACGCACGTGTGTATTACACGTAAAATAATTTTCTTTAATAATATTATAAAATATTATAAAATATTTTAATTATAATTTATTATCGATATATTTTTACTCTTTATAAATTTTTTTGAAAATACTATCCATCTAAGCTGTGTCTATATCTTCACGTAATTAAATTTTTTAAAAATAAATAAAATTTAAGTAATTATTTAGCTACATAATATTATATAACTATAGTGAGATACATCTTCTATTTGGTTGGTAAAATTCGATTCTTCATGACGTTATTTATAGCAAATTTAAAATTTTTAACAATTTTTTTTATGTAATATTAATTTTTGTAAATAAATGATGGAGTGTTTATAAACGATTTAGACGGTTTATTTTTGAGCCGTTTTGAAACCTCGTTATGAGTAGAGATAGAAAACAAATAACTGTAGATAATTTAGTATTTTACACAAAAGATGCCACTTGATAATATAGGCCTTTAACCTTAAGTAATTAAATGTACTCACAGGTTTCCTGCACAATTTCACTTTCCTCATGCCTATATATAACTTTTAATTACAAAGCATGCTTCATGTTTGGCCCTTAGCTGATATCTGTGGTCCAAATGGCCTGTGTCCAACTTCATATCTTGGGATTGCCCATCAGCTCAAATGTGTCCATTTAAAAAATGGTCAAGCGATCAACAACCATAGCATTCAGTTGGAAGGATCACCAAAGTAATGGAGCACTATATTTGCAACCAGCCGTGCTGGTCCGGTCCGATCCAAAAAATGTTGGACCCGACCAGGGGCGGACCGGGACGAACCAGTCTGGATCTGGACCGGTTCACGGTGGGCCGGACCGGTCCGTAATTAATGTTTATTTTTTTAATAAAAAGAATATATAAGTTATATATTACATATAATAAGTTAATAAATTTAAATAGAAAATTATAAGTTATTTGTTAGTAATTGTTTTATAATTTAGATATACTTTTTTTATAAATTATATATATATTTTTATAAATAGAAAATTATAAATTATTTGTTAGAAAATTATATATATATATATATATTTATTAGGATTTTTGTTTATGAGTTATTTGGTAGTAAATTTAAATAGAAAAATTATATAGAAGTTAAGATTTGTAAATTTTAGAACTTTTTGTTATATAAGTGAATTAAATTTTTGTTATATAATTTTTTTTATATAAATTAAATGTAAACAACATTGACTAACAAAAATACATAATTGACTCATTGATGCACAATTTTGAGAAGAAAAAAGTTAACATTTTTTTATTAATGCCAATAAAATTTAAATCTATTATAACATTAACTAACAAAAAATTGAAAGTTAATAAATGATAAATTCACAACAAGCTCCTGTCATGGCACGATACTCTGCTTCGGCTGAAGAGAGTGACACTATTCTCTGGCGTTTCGATCTCCATGAAATCAACGAAGGGCCAAGAAAAACATAATAACCTGTGGTAGATCTTCTAGTTATTGGACAGCCAGCCCAATCTGAATCGCAATAGGCTCGCAACTAGAAATCACTTTTGGAAGAGATGAACAATCCTTCGCCAAGTGCATTCTTAAGATAACGCACAATGCAAAGTGCTGCTTCCATAGGAAGTTTTCGAGCTGATGCATAAACATGCTTAATACATGAACAAAATATGTGATGTCCAATCTTGCAACCATAAGGTATATTAATCTTCCAACAAATCTTCTGTAACGATCCGGATCCTTGAAAAAGTCACTCTTGTTAGACAATTTTAATCCTCGTTCCATAGGAGTATCAATAGGGGCTGCGCCTAATAAGCCTGCATCTTCAATGACCTCTAATGCATACTTACGTTGAGAAATAAAGATCCCATTTCTAGAAGCAGAAACCTTAATGCCAAGGAAATATTTTAAGTCACAAAGATCTTTAAGCCGAAAATGATTCTGCAAGAATTTCTTAATTGCATCAATACTTACAGGATCATTTTCAATAATTAAAATATCATCAACATATATCAAGCGAGTAGTGAAGGACTTGCCTTGTGTTCTGGTGAATATAGAGTAATCAACTTTGGATTGTATATATCCAGTGGAACGAATAGCTTCTGAGAATTTTGCAAACCAATGACGAAATTCCTGTTTCAAACCATATAGTGACTTATGAAGTCGAAAAACCAAGTGTTCCTCCCCCTGTCCCCGAAGCCCTGGCGACGGAGACATGTAAATTTCTTCATGTAAGTCGTCGTGTAGGAAGGCGTTATTGACATCCAATTGGTGAAGCGACCATCCACTAGCTGCGGCCAAGGCAACTAAACAACGAACAAAAATAATTTTGGCAGTAGGAGAAAATGTATCATGATAATCAACACCCTACAATTGTGTGAATCACCAGTGCCCCCACCCGAACCTTCTCTTCGTCGCTCCAGCCGCTCCACCGGTAAGGTTCCAAGATTTTGTATGCTCTCACGTCATGCATCCTACCTCCGACCAATCATCTTACTTGCTTCCAGGTACGAATAAAGGTACTCTACAAAATTATGGTCAGGTTAGGGAACTGGTGGTTCGAGCAAAGATGATGGTGCTAGTGATGATGGTAGGTCGGAGATGATGGCGCTGGTGATGATGGTGTTGGTGGTGAGGCGGATAGATCTGGAGTAGTTGGAGATAAAATAGGATTATGTTGAATAGTTGGGTTTGGGTCATGGATTGGATAAGGGATTGGACCTATAGAGTGGGCCAATGGAGGGAGAACATGAATAGACTTGACAGAAGCATAAGAAAAAATGTTTTCATGAAAAACTACATCTCTGCTGGTAAAATTTTTTTTGGTGGATAGATCAAATAATTTGTAAACCTTTTGACCAATATGATAGCCGATGAAAACACATGCCATAACACGATGATCAAATTTATGAGAAATATGGTCATTGGTAGCAAAATCTAAGCAACCCAACACACGAAGATGCGAAAAAGAAGGCGGTTTCAAGTAAAGACGTTCAAATGGAGTTTTGTAAGAGAGAACAGGTGAAGGTAATCTATTGATAATGTGCACAGCGGTGAGTGTACATTCTTCCCAAAATTGAGTAGGGAGGTAGCATGAAATTTTAAAGCTCGTGCTACTTGTAGAATGTGGCGGTGTTTACGTTCCACAACCCCATTCCGTTAGGGTATATAAACACAAGAATGCTGAAAAATGACACCATTATCTTTGAAGAAGGATTGTAGTGAAAGCAATTCTCCTCCATTGTCATTTCGAAAGGTTTTAATGTGAGTTATAAATTGAGTGAAAACGTAACTGAAAAAATGCTTCAAAAGAGATTGTGCTTCATCTTTGTGTCTCATAAAAAATATCCAAGTGAAGCGTGTGTAATCATCAACAATAGTAAGAAAATAATGCGCACCAAAAAGAGAAGGATGTTTATAACGATCCCAAATATCACAATGAATAAGATCAAATGGTTTTTCAGATGAAATTGTACTAGTACAAAAAGGTAAACGACTTTGCTTAGCCAAAGGGCATATAGAGAAAGCATTATTAGACTGAACTGAAAAATTTAGAAAATTCTTGGCAATAAAACCTAAACGAGAATGGAAAACATGGCCTAAACAACTATGCCAGATATTAGTAGATGAGGTGGTGAGATTGCAGGTTGGTTGGCTTTTTTAAAAATGTATGATGTTTGGTTACGTTTTTCTTCGTCACCAATGCCACCAAGTAGTATAGTCCTTCACGTTGCTTACCCAAACCAATCCTCCTTCTCGTAGCCAGATCCTGCAAAACACACCAATAAGGAAAAAATGTTACTGAATAGTTCGGGCCTCTTGTCAGGCGACTAACAGACATTAAATCAACATTGAATGTAGGAACAAATAATACATCATGCAGACAATATATAGATTTTAGAGGCAATGATCCTTTTGCAACAATATTGGCCTTTTCTCCACTAGGTACCAGTACCGGAGGCAATGAACAATTCTTATCTCCATGCAAGAATAACTTTGAAGATATATGGTCTGTGGCACCGCTGTCAATAATCCAGCGACGAGAAGGGAATTTATACAAACCTGGTTTGGTCATTGTCGCATTTGCTTGAGAACTAGAACCTCCATCTTTGTTGTTTGAGAGACAAAAGTTGTTGGAGTTGTATTTCAGAAATTTCAGTTACCACAGATTTTTCTTCTTCTTTGGTCAATCCCTCGGAGACTTGATTGGCTACAGGAGCATTTTTGAAATGGTTCGAGTTGGATCTTGCTTTTGGATGGCCCGATGGATACCCGTGTAGTTGATAACACTTTTCAACAAAGTGTCCCATGTTTCCACAATAGATGTATTGATGACGCCCTTTGAAAGATCCTGAACGATGCTTGTCTTGATCAAAATGCCGCCCATCTTGTGGGCCGTTATAAGGACGATCTAATCGTTCTGTTCTTTCATCTCCAACATGATGGTTTGATTTATTACTCCTTACAGCCATAGAAGCGCTCGAATTTGATTCTGTGGTAGTGTGTGTAACACTGAGAAGCCTTTCTTTTTCTTTTTGACATACAGAAGAATATGCTTGACGGACAAAAGGAAGAGGCTTCGTCAAGAGTATCAGTCCACGAGTAGTACTGTAAGACTCATTCAGTCCCATTAGAAACTGCATAAGATTTTGTTGATCCTGATGCACTCCGCATGAACAAGATGATGTATCAGTATAAGAGGCCAACTCATCCCACAAGCTCTTTAGTTTGGTATAATAGGCAGAGACAGAAAGTTGTTCTTGTCGATGATAGAAAATCTCTCGCTTAATTTCAAAGATCGAGGTGAGTTGCTTTGAGAGAATCGCTCACGAAGTTCTTCCCAAACTTCATGAACGGTAGTGTAGTAGATCACACTATCTAAAATTTCTGGGCTGAGAGTGTTGACGATCCATGAATGGACTATATCATTGCAGCGTGACCAAGTAGCCAAATTGACAGGATCAGTCTCTCCCGAAGGCGCTTTGATAGTGCCATTGACAAAGCCTAACTTGTTTTTGGCATTCAAGGCTAATGTCATGGCTCTGCGCCAAGCTGAATAATTATCTCCATTCAAAAGTTTGGAAATTAAAATCAAACCTGGATGATCTGAATGATGAGTGAAATAGGGATTGGAGAGATCAGACTTGGATGCGTCTGAAGCGGAAGAGATCTCTTCATCGGCCATGGTAAAACTGCTACACGAGAATGAAAAGTGTGGTTGCTATGGAGTCAGGATTATAATTCTGCTCTGATACCATGAAAGAAGACTTAATTGATAGAGAGATGATATTTATTGATATGCTGCTCTTATATATATACAAGAAGTACATGAATAACTAATTATGTAATAGCTAAGGGATATATGCTACTATCAAGGGATTAGTAGAAAACTGATATTTATAAATCACCATATCTTAACGTATAAGATAAGCTAACAAATTAACTTCCTAACAATTTTGTATGGGATTTTTCAGTTAGAAGCAACCAAGAGGAGAAATAATTGTTGGGATATGAAGAGATTGAAGAGTACATGCATGATGCATATGTTGATCTCTCTGAGTTTTGACAGTCATCTCCTCTGTAGTAGGACACAGCACTGCCAAATGGAAGGAAAAAAGAAAAACAAGATAAAGTGCATGTCTAGGGGCTCCACAGGGATCACATGCCACTGGAGATTGGTCTCACGAGAAAGCAGGGAAGAAAGAAAGAAAGAAAGAGTGCCTGCTCATTCACGGGAGATGAAGGAATAGAAAACCACATAAATCATATCTAATTTAGATTTGAACCCCAACTAGATTAAAACTTTAGGAACATCACAAGGAACTTATAAAAATAAATAATCTATTTCTGTATTAGAGATATAGTGGTATATACCCATTCCAAACCTTATCATTCAAGTAAGGATTTTCGGTGGAAACGTGAAATGTGCATATAGAGATCTGCCAAAATTGATCAGAATTTTATGGTTGAGTATTAACCCTCAACAGTCACTACAACTCCAGACTTTTAAGTGTAGTTACATAGTCATTCACATTGTATGAAAGCAATACAATTTTAAATTTAAGAAAAAGAATACTATACAGAGTAAGCATCCATCGATTGGAGTTGTGTTGGAATACTATAAATATTTAATCATTAAAACTCAGCCACGGTTTTCAAGGTTTGGTGTGGTCTATTCAGTGGAAATTTGACAAAGCCATTGGTGAAATGAGGCGTGAAGCGATTTGGTACTAAACAATTTTCAATTCTCAACCGAGTTTTCAAGATTCTGTGTGGTCTATTTTCAGTGAAAATTTGACAAGGCCATTGATGAAATGAGGCGTGCAGCGATTTCATACTAAACGAATTTCAATTCTGAATTCTCAACCAAAAAAGAAATGATTTCATGTGCAATTCCACTGGAAACTGAAAGAACACAACCTCTTGACTGTTTTGAGAAAATCCACCCATCTTGGCTATTTCACCAGCACAGAGAAAATCCAGCATTCTAATTTCCATGCCCCCTCCCTTCCTTCTTTAATTTCAAGGACAAGCATCCCAGGATGCCAAAGTTTCTCCAAACTCTCTCATTAGTCATCCCCATGTCATTGTTGCTAATAGAAAGTAAAATTCAAAAGAATCCCGGTCATCTCAACTCAATTTGGATGTATGATCTAATTGGTAGATTTTCCTTCTCTCACAATTGACACCAACAAGTGATCAAATAGTAGAGGTTTCGCTCATTTTGTCATTATGTTTGCCAGAATCAATCACTACTACTTCTGCTTCAGCCTTTTGTGAACAGAAGATACTAAATGTCATAATCTTTCGTGGAGAAATGTCAATAATGCTGATACAAACTTTTCTAGTCCCAGAGGACTCTCACCACCAATTTTTGTTGCTCATCCTGGAACTTCAGAAAGTGACATTCAGCGAACAGTCACTCAGATAGAAATGGTGAATGATAGATAGAGATGGCGCATCATAGATTCCGGAACTATATTTATTTGTGTACAAGTGTACTGTGAGTCTGTGATGGTGGTATTCATTTTTAAGTCTCTACCAAGAAACTTTCTTCTCTTTTAGTTCAATCTATCATTATGGTGACTTGTTTTTGTCCACAGAGTCCAGATCTTTCTGTTTGGTGAAGTTGTCGGCTGAAATTATGCCTCAACATTAGATGGAATTGTTGATTGTTAAGCATTCAAATACGGTGACTTTATGATATATGCACAATGTCTTGAATTTCCAAATTGATAGAACATATCCTCATGGTGATATATGAACATATCTTCTGAATCTGAGATCTAAAGTTTACATGTCAGTGTAAATCATCGAAGGATAGTCTACAGAGCCACAAAATGTGAGCCATCCTTCAACAATGAAGCCTATATTTAACCCACTTCAGTAATTTGAAAATTCCATGAGTAATATATATATGTAGTCATGAGCGAGTGGCCCAGCCGGTGAGCTTTGGTGAGATAGTGAGGAGGTTCTGGGTTCAAACCAAGCCTAAAATAATAATAATAATAATAAGTAATTTATTTTTAGGCTAAATTACAATTTGATACCTTAAACTATTCAAAAAATTTAACTTGATACCCTCAACTTTGATACGTGCTAATTTAATATTCTGAAAAAAAAAGAGGACCAAATTGTCCCCTCTCTACTCTCTCTCCTCCCTCCCCTCCCTCTCTCTCCGACAACCCTCCCTCTCCGGTGCCGGTGACCGGAGGAGAGGGGGGGGGGGGGGGGGGGGCACAACAGTAGGCGGCGGCAGCATCAGCAAGCATCCGTCGGAGGCCCCGTGCGGGATGGAGGGGAGCGGAGTCGGAGGTGGGCGCGGGGGCGGAGACGCGGCGTGGGCCGTCCCGGAGCCGTGCGGGGCGGCGGGGTTAGGGATGCATCATGTGCAACAATGATAGTGAATCATTGGAACATTTGTTCTTTCGCTGCTCCTTTACACGCTATACTTGGCTTCAACAAAGCAACAAGCTTCAGATACGAGACGTGGGAATGCAAGGGATTCCAGACATCATGGAGGAGATCCACAATCTGCGAGGGCGAGGTAGCAAGTGGTATGTGGAGGCCCGTATCAGGATGACATTCACAGTCTGGCACGTATGGAAGAGCGCAGCAGACGATTTTTTGAGAGGCTAATCACTCCAAGCATAGAAGTGCTGCATAACATTGAGTATGATGTTAGAGTCATGGTGACTAGATGTTCCTGAGTCAGGAAGCTAGTTTGTAACATGTTCTTTTATTAATACAATGACCGTTTGCTCGAGCGCGCGCGCGCGCGCGCACACACACACACACATATATATATATATATGAAAAATAAAATATGAGTCATGTACATGTGGACCAATAGGAATTAAGTATACTAGTACACATTGTATGTAGGAGTCCATTTCTATTGGTCCACATGTGCATGGCTCATATCCCGTTATATATATATATATATATATATATATATATATATATATATATATATATATATATATATATATATATATATATATATATAACCTTCTGGCTGGGTGGATCAGGCCTCCTGGGCCTGGGCCGAGGTGATGTAGGCCTTCAGGCCGGGTGATACAGACCCTTCGGGGCCGGTTTAGAAGCTTTTTGGATGAGGAAGATGCGAGTCACGCAGGCTACGAGTTGGTATGGTTGAGTACAAGTGTGTGTGTGTGTGTGAAAGAGTTTGAGGTTGTATCAAGTCTAGTGCTTGTATTAGGTAATTGCAACAAATATTTACCTACCGCATCCTCACCACTCCCGCAAGTTGCATCGCTCACCGCGACTGTTGTCACGCCCCAGTCCCAAAATACCGAGGGACTAGCCATGTAGCAATGGCCAGCAACACACTCCAATGGGCAAACCCAATTTAATGGACCCGTTAGAGTGTACTTAAGCTGTAAAAAAATATAATGGTCTACGATACATGTCACAGTCTAATTCTAATCTCATCCACAGAAGGTAATCACATTTCAAATATCAGACTAATCAAAAAGAAATATAATCCAACAAGTCTTAACAAAAGGTATTTTCGGGGAACAACCCGAAAATAAGTTTAGTATAGTAATCCAAGAGACAGGAAATAGAGTATCTAAAAACAGATATAACTGAGTATATAACAAATACTCAAGAGAAATCCTCTGTCACCACCTCGTCCTCTGGTGCTGATACGGCTCCAGTGTCTGCCCCTGTCTCGTATACCTCGGGGTAGATCTCCTCTGTTATACCTGGGGATATAATCCGGATCCAGGTCCTCACCACACCAATTTTCTACCTTCTTCCCAGCCGCCTTGGCCTTCTCAGACCTTTTCTTGTACCTCGGATCGTCGAATCTAGCCCTCATCGCAGTCCATTACTCAGGCGTGATCCAACCTTGGATCAATTTTTCTTCGTGATCACGAGCCTTATGGTCATCCAGAGCATCACGGATCAGCTTGGCAGCAACGACAGGAAATATCTGCTCGATCAACTCGGTCCGATGCGGTTGATAGAAATACGTTTGCTACAAGAAGTAATTTAATAAGTTATATAATATGCATAAATTAGATGATTAATATAATATACTTTTACCTTGAAGTGCGCAAACCAGAATGCCTTTCTCTCATCTGGAGCATCAGAGTAGTTGATCCAAGGGCCACCATAGTTGTACCTCAGAAAGTGGCCCAGGCATCTCTGTACCGACGAAGGACGATATCTATACAAAGATAATTATTTTTATCCAAAAAATGAATATATAATGAATAAAGAAATACACGATATATATGATGCTAAACCAACTAATTGACTTACTTTGTACCGTCGGCCCAAATCTTCGTCCTCGTCTCGTCCGGAGGTGCGCATAGAGGATCTCGCTGATGCTGGGACAACGTCGGCTCAACCTTCGCCATATGCTCATTTGTCTCTATGGTTCTGTCAGCAGAAGGAATGCTGGACGAGGGAGTAGTCTTAGGTCTGGAACTACTCGTCCTAGGAGTGCTGTCATGTAACTTCGTCGCAATCGGAGATGTGACTGGTCGATATACTGGAGTACTTGGCACCGAGGATCCAGAACCAACAGTAGGCAATACCGGAGAAGCACTCCGTCTACCTCAGGACCTGCCGAACGCTCCGCGTCGTCCTGTTATACTTGATAACAACATATGATGATAGAACAAATAAACAAATATATAGTACATTCTATAGTCAAAATATTATGCATATCTCCTAGCATTAATAGAATTGCATAGTAAATAACTAGTAGTGTCTAAAGTCTAAATGGATAGTACATTCTACAGTCAAAATATAATACATGTCACAAGTCCAAATGGATTTATTTTATTTTCAATCATCTTCAAAAAATTTATCTTGTTCGCCTTCCACGTCCTCCTTTTCCTCTTCCTCTTCCTCTTCCTCCTCATCTTCACTTTCATCTACTTCGTCTTCGTCTTCCTCTTTGGATAATTTTACCTCTTCTACATTATTAGTCATGTAATGAATAACTTTCGTTGAGTACACATCTACAATATTTGCTACAAGAGGTAGCTCGTCCTCCTGATAAGTTATTTCGTCGACGTCAAAGGTATTTATAGCTTTAGTCTTGCATACTGCCCACTAATCCGACCTCACTGTCCCCCGTCTAGGATAAGTTGTGAAGTACACGAGCTGAGCCTGACTTGATAGGACAAATGGTTCGTAGCATTGATATCTATACTTGTAGTTTATATCCATAAGACCATGCTTGTCAATTTTCCAACCTTGATCTTGAATCGGATCGAACCATTCACACTTGAATATCATGAACTTAGTAGGTTTTGTGCCATAATTATATGTCAACTCCACAATCTCTCGTAAGATACCAAAGAAATTATTGCCTGGATCGACGTCTTTGTAGTTCAAAGATTTAATACACAAACAACTATTTTTCGTGGATTCAAGATCCAGAAAGTTGTCTCTGATCGGAGCATTTGTTGACTTGAAACTAAACCCATTCACACAGTAACTTGTCCATATTTTGACGACAGTAATTGGTTCCTTGGCTAGAGTTCTAATAGATCCAGTCTCAGGTGTTATTAGACGATCGACCTAAATACCAAAGTAGCGATAGTAAGTTATTTATTGTGCAAGTGCATACAGAAAAAGTAATTACCAAGCTCCTTACATATGCTCTCAACCAAGAAGGAAAATAACGTCTTATTTCTTGTTCTACTTCTTCGTCTGTTATGTAGGGTCTAACCGACCTCAGCTCATCATTATATGTGCTGAAAAATAATGAAGCAACCGCAGATTAGAAGCATAATATTAGCTTATACTATTACATTGAGATAACGTAAACGTGGACGTATTAATTACTTATCCCTCTAGCTTCTCCACTTTATCCAAATCGCAATTGAGTAATATATACAACTGAGCAGCTCTTAGCTTGTCGTCATTCAAATATCTCTTCTTTATTTTTCTCGAAGGATTTCTGGACTCATTGAATACTTTTAATATTGCATCATTAGATTCTTGATATCCGTCGTCGTTTCTCGGAGCACTCGTTCTATTAGTAGCAATATGAGGTTTGAAATACGTCGAGCAAAAGTTTGTAATCTCCTCTATCAAATGCAACGCAGGACGTCTACATATTTCTTCTAAGTCCAACATGGCCTTCGGATTGTCTTTCGTCTTCCCCTTTACCTCCATTACAGTATTAATTATGTTATCAAACATATTCTTCTTGATATGCATGACATCAAGGTTATGTCTGAACATATTGGTGCTCCAACATGGCAGATCCCAGAATATACTCCTCTTCGTCCAGTTATGGGTGCGACCAAATCCGTCACACTTGTACCCCTTAGCAGGCTCTTCGATAGCACTTGGTAAATATTTTAGCTCTTCCCATATCGTGTATCCGGGCCACCTTGGTGGTAGATTGGCCTTCTCCATAACGCCTGCATGAAAAGCATTCATGTTCCTCCGGTACGGATGATCCTTCGGCAAAAATTGACGATGACAATCGAAGATGCACGGTTTGCCTCCATGTTTTAAACGGAAAGCCTTAGTGTGGTCCATGCAATACGGACATGAGAGACGACCATGAGTGCTCCATCCCGATAATATTTTATAGACCGAAAAGTCGTTGATGGTCCACATAAGTGCTGCCCTCATCTAAAAATTATGCTTTCTAGAAACATCGTACGTGTTGGCACCTACTTCCCACAACTGATTCAACTCATCTATCAAAGGCTATAAATACACATCGATGTTTCTCTTCTGATTGTTTGGACCCGGTATAATAGCGGTTAGGAACATATACGGAGTCTTCATACACATCCAAGGCGGTAGATTGTACGGAGTGACGATCACAGGCCAACACGAATACTGGGAGCCCGAAAGTCCGAATGGGGTAAAACCGTCGGAGGAGAGCCCCAATCTGACATTACGCGAATGCAAAGTAAAATCTGGATACTCTCGATCAAAATGCTTCCATGTTTCTCCATCGGATGGATGATCTAATACTCCTTCGATCTGTTCCCGCCTGTGCTAACTCATGTTTTCTACAGTCTCCTTCACCATAAACAACCTTTGCAACCGCGACGTCAAAGGCAAGTAGTGCATCGAATATGTAGGCTTCCTTGCACCGACAGACTTTCCTCTACTAGTGGTCTTGTAACGATCAGCACCACAGAATCTGCTTACGTCTTCATCCTTGTCATCTTTGTAGTACAACATGCACCCGTTGCGACATGCATCAATTTTCTCGTATCCCATCCAGAGCGATCTCACCATCCTCTTAGATCGGTAAGTGTCTTTAGGTAACTTTGCACCCTCTGGCAAGGTCTCTATAATCAAATCCATCTGTCGGTTATAACATTCTTGCGACATGTTAAAATCGAACTTGATGCTCAACAATCTTGTAACCACCTCCAACAGTAAATGATCCTCATAACCAGGATATAATGGAGTCCTTGCATTCCCCAGCAACTCAATGAACTTCGCAGCATCGACATTCGGTGCCTCCTCGGCTGCATCATGATTGTTCGGATCGAAACTAGGCCCCGTCGCATCAAAGTCCATATTCACCCACCCGTCGTCATAAGCAGCGTGGTCGTGGACATCCATATACGGCTCCACATAAGGCTCCGACTCCGATGCTAAAGACATAAGTTCTTCTTGAGCGGTCCACTGATAGTAATTCCGCGTGAAACCCTTCGAGTACAAATGATATGTGACTTCCACTTCTGGATGATATTTTAAGTTGCGATATCTCACATACGGACACTTAATTTTGGTACCATCCATGTACTGAGGGAACGCCTTGGCGAACTGCAGGAACTATTGTACACCCTCTATGAATTTATCCCGCACACCGCACATGTCATCAGGATGACAGTTGTATATCCACGAACGATGATGCAGATAGTAATTCATATCCATTTCTAGATACTTCTGCAAAGATGAATAGACATTGTTCAAGTATATACTCATATGAATATTTGGTAGTGTATATTATCCAAATGATACTCACTCCAGATATGCAAAGATGAATAGACATCATTCAAGAAAATAATAAGGTATAATCCAACATCTTGTGCCGTGTTATAACAAAATTTCTAATAATATATGGTTAGGGTCTGTGTCGTGTCTCGGCTTTGGGTGAGGGTCTGTGTTATGTCCTGTGTCGTGTCATAACCAAATTGCCATTCTCCCATACTACCTGTAGCACTTTTTATATAATCCAACATCCCGACCACATCCTATATATATAATATCAAAGGAACCCCCCAAATCAACGACTATGAAGTATAAAGGTATAATCCAACATCTCGTCGCTAATCCAACATCCCGTGTGCACTGCACTTCATATATAATCCAACATCCCGTCGCTATTTGGACAAAATTTAGTAGTGATTTGACACACACACACACACACACACACACACACACACAAAAACACACATATATGAACACACGCATACACACGAACACACACACACAATTCTATACTCACAAGCTAATTATATGATACTCAACAACATATGATACTAAATTCATAATAAAATCTTATCAAACAACTATATAACATATTTGTGGGTGTTGTATCATGTGTGTGATACACTAGTGCAACAAAAATTCCTAATTATGCAACCAAACTTCCATACTAATTAGGGTGTGTCTCTATGTATGTCCGGGTGTGTCTCCATTTATGTTTGTGTCCACGTGTGTCCATATGTGCCCATATGTGTCCATGTCCATGCATGTCTAGATGTGTGTCCATGTTAGTACGAATCGTGTCATGTAGGGTTGTGTCTTGTGTGTGTCTCCATGTGTTCGGGTCCATGTGTCAGGGTTAGGGTTGTCTCTTGTATGTGTTCATGTGTCCTGATTGTGTCCAGTATGTGTGTGTGTCCTAGTTGTGTCCAGGTCTGGGTTAGGGTTTACCGAGCCGGGAGGAAGGGAGGAGGAGCGCCTGAGAGAGGGGTCGACGGAGGAGGACCACGCCGGAGGGAAGGAGCTGCGCCGGAGGGGGAGGAGCCGCGTTTGGGGTCGCCTTTGTCGGGGTTGGGGGGCGAACACGGCCGCATCGGGGTAGGGGCGAGGGAGGCGGTCGAGGGGGTAGGTGGGTCACGAGAGCCGCTGAGGGTCGCCGGGGGAGGGTGGATCGCTGGTTGGGGCGCACGAAAAATGAAAAGTTGGAGAAAAAAGAAATAAAAAGTCGAATAGACGAGGGAACCCTATATTCAGTAATTTAGCAACGTCCACTCAAGACGTTGCTAAACTTTGCTACATTTTAAATATTCTGCGACATATAATTGTTGGAGTCGCTAAACGTCGCTAATTGAAAAGTTTACGACGTTAGAGACGTTGCTAAAAACGTCGCTAAAAAAAATAACGTCGGTAAATATGTCGCTAAATGTCGCTAAATTAAAAAACTCAGCGACGTTTAGCGACGTTAAAGAAGCTTATAGTGACTATTCTTTAAAAAATTAAAGTACGGACGCTAAACGTCGCTATGTGTCACCAACAGCAACGTATAGCGACATTTATTTTTGGAGTCGCTCAAGTCTTCAATATTAGCGATATTTTATTATGACGTCGCTAAAAACGTTATTATTTCATCATATTTTGGTAGTGTTTCCATAGGATCTAAGTCCCAAAGGGGCTTAGCGACTTGGACTCGGACTCGGGCTCAAGGGCGCAAAGTTGTGCTTAGTTGACGCGTAACCGCATGTGCGGTCGTATGGGCTAGCCGCATGCATGGCCGCATGAATGGTTGCTTGCGAGGCCGCATGAGCAGTTGCATGCGGGTCCGCTGCTATCGGATAGATTTAATCAGTTATGAAAAGATTGAGTAATTAATTTAAATCCGATATTTGTGGGATTTGAATTAAAATTCAAATCAATCATATGAGATTTAAATTTAATTTATTTCAATCTTGTGGGATATGAATTAAATTTATTCCAATCTTTTTGTAATTGATGGACGGTCAAGATTAGGATTAAGGATTCCTCCCTATGCCTATAAATACTATCTTCAAACCCTATTTGAGGACTTACTTCAAAAATTGGGAGAGGATGAGAGTTGTTGTTGGAGCCGTCATTAAAGTCTAGGAAGTTCATGCAAGTCCAAGCAAGGAGGTGACATCGAGAGTTTCAGAACTTCTACGTGAATTTGCTGGTTCCTGGGAGCAGATCGTGTGGGACAAATCTTGCTTTGAGAAACTATGATCTTCATCACCCCAGCAAGCAGATTTCCTTCTTCTCCTTTCTCTTCTGTTCTGCTTGTTGTAATTTTGTTCTGTCTGTCTGCAACTAAGAGTGTAAGGAAGAACGTGAAGTTTATTTTTTCTGATTTCTTTGTAATCTTGAGAGCAAGTTGTAATCAGAATCATTATAGTTCTTCTTGGAAATCGAGAATAGTCAGAGTGGTAACTTTTGAGTGAACCTCTGATCTCGACCACGTGTTCTTCCATCTTTGGTTAACCCTCGAGACTAAAAAAAATTCTGCCCAATAGAATGATGAGTGTCCTTTACACTCATGAAGAAAGTGAACAATCCTATGATGGCTACAAGAAAGTTAACATGGTCTAAAATAGCTGCATATTTGACAGAAGACAGCTTAGAATTTGCTTTCTAATGACTCATATGGTAATGAATGATTTAGGTAGCACTTTTCTTATGCTTTATTCATCATCCACCTTGTCAAAATGTCCCGCTAAACATAAATCAAATTCAAGCAACATTCCACATTTCGATCAGAGATAGCCTAGCAAGCGCCCTAGACACTTGTCCTAGCGCCCTTCCACCAAGCTTTAGGCTGACGCCTTGTCACGCCCCAGTCCCAAAATACGTAGGACTAGGAACACGTAAGTATGACAGCCGTATGTATATGGCAACTCCAATATATGGATACCATAATATACAAGTACGCTATAATATGAATATAAACTCACATGTGGTATATATATGGTCACAAGTCACCGATATACTAAATCTCATCCTGTCACGACCCAGTCCTAAAATACCGAGGGACCGGACGCGTAATAATGGCCAGCAGCACACACCGATGGACAAACCCAATTTAATGGATCCATCGGGACATACTTAAGCTGTAATACAACAATAAGAAGGTCCAATGATACAAGTCATAGTCCAATCTAATCTCATCCACAACAGATAATCACAGATCAAATGCCAGAATAAATACAAATAAATAAACTGACATATCTCAATAAAAGTGTCTCGGAGAACAATCCGAGAGTAGGTCTGATACATCAATACAATAGGCTGGAAATAAAATAACTAGAAACAGAAATAAATGAGTATCTCAAGCCAATACCCATGAGAAGTCCTCTGGCACAATCTCGTCCTCGGGTGTCGGTACAGCTCCTGTTGTGGTCCCGTATACCTCGGGATAGATCTCGTCTGCAAATTCTGGAGACATAATCCGGATCCAGGTCCTCAGGGGACATAGCAAGGTACATATAATACAAGCCAAAATAAATGCAGTGCAGTAAATAATAAAATAAATAGGGTAAGCTATATAACCATCTATGTGAAATACAAGATGAGAGCATCACGAGTACTTAGGCTGAGCCACTACAGGCTCTGTGTCGGGGAGCCGGTAGCAGTAATATCCGGTAATGGGCCAAGCTCGGGCTTCAGAGTCTTATGTCTCACAATAATAGGGGGTTTATATATATAATCAGCCTGTAGACTTTGTGTCTCTCCCCACCCAATGTAATCACACGTCTCATGTCCATGATGCACTATGTCCATGTCACGCACAATCATATCTAATGCAGCAAGTCATAGAGTATCTAGGAATATAATGTCTCTGTCAGAAGTCTGTATCCTATACAGAATCATCATGAATATCTCAGGAAGATCCTGTCATGAATAGTGTCAAGTGTCCTGGGTATAATGTACTTGATAAGACAAGTACGAGAATGTAAAGGGGTCACGGATGTCCATCTCTAGATGACATACACAACATCGCGTACGGTGTTAGCACCCGACTAATAATCGGACGCTAAGTCACACGGTCCTAGGTTAAGCATACACAGCAATATGAATAAAGCAAGAAAATATGCAAAAGAACTGTAAAGTTGGCAAGGTATACTTGCCCACTGATGTATAACTAAGTCAAGAAAATAAGTAGCAAAGCTGCAGGGTTTGGCAAGGTACACTTGCCTGGGGTCCTGGCTCCAACTGTAGCTCTGGTCTCAGTGTGATCTGCTGGTACTACTCCGGTTGCTGAAATAAACATCACCATTAGATTCAGAAAATATCAAATAGTTAGAAACGCCTATCCTTGGGTCCAATTTGGACACAAGGGCAAAAATGATATTTCTGGGTCAAAGCGGGGTCCACATGTGGGCCATTTTGCACCCAAAAATGTGTCCGGGTCAAAGGTCTCCAAATTCGTCAAACTTAGTGTCAACAAGTCAAGAACGATGATACGGACCCAACGGAACTTCCAGAATTGGATTCCGATGAGCCGATCACAAAATTGCCCGTCAAGTGGAGCCTGTGGGGCCCACGATACACGATTTTGTCAATCTCAGAATCGAACCAAACTTGGATCACAGGATCAGCGTATTGCTACGAGTTCGATGGCACAAGTTTCGTCTCGATCTGACGTATGTACACAAAGTTACGACGTATTCCAGAACAGACGGATACGGGGCGGTGTCGACGGATACGCGTTGATTCCGGTTTGCACGCACATCCAAATCAACTTCTGCAAAATCTTACACGTCCGTATCAATGACGCGCACATTTCGGTAAAGACCGTGTGCGACCAAGTCGTCCCGTTTGGCGGAGCGCACTCAGTTCCGGGGTGAAGCAGGGCGCACTCAGTTCCGGGGTGAAGCAGGGCGTTATTTTTCCTGTTTTTGGATCACGATGTGCGATCACCACAGCACGCGACGCACCGAGCGAGTTGCACGGACATCGAGGGAGTCACACAGTCTACGCGTCACAACTGACGAAATATAAATCGGATCAGCGAGGAGAGAGGAAATGCTACCTGAACAGGGCTCCAGAAACTGAAGTTTCTCGTGTCCGAGTCGTGTCCGAGTCAGATCTAGGGTTAGGGTTCTGTCAGAGTTCGCCGGAGGAAGGCGGCGCTGCGGCTAGGGCCAGGGTCGTCGGCTCGTTGGCGGAGCGGGGCTGCACGGCGGGGAGGACGGGCGGCTCTGGGCGCTGCTGAAGTCGGCGCTGGAGGGCGGAGGGTTTCTGAGGGTCAGAGGAGAGGGGGTGATGGCTCGGGCTTCAGTCGGAGGGTCGGGTTCCAGATGGTGCTCGGTGAGGGGAGAGGTTCGACGGCGAGGGGACTGAGGCAGAGGAAGGTGAGGTCAACGAGGAAGAGGGGACTCGGGTGAGCGGTGGTCGAGACGAGTCTCAGGCTGAGTCGAGGAGGGGACGCTGAGGAGTTGGGGACGATGGCGGGGAAGGAGGAAAGTTCGTCGGTGGCTCGACTGGGGAAGAGACGGCGAGGAGAGTTGGAGATGGGGCTCGGGGGAGAGGGAGGAGGAGGTCGGGCTGTGGAGTCTGGAGGAAGAAGATGATGGGGGAAGCAAGGGTTCCGGCGAGGGGAGGGGGAAGATGAAGAGGGGAGATCCGACGGAGGAGGTGACCGCGGGTTGCTGTGCAGACTGGGAGGTCGGGAAGGAGGGAGGATTGGTGGAGGTCGTGGCGGACAACGCGGAGGAGGAAATTGGATCTAGGGTTCAGGCGTGGCCGGAGATGAGGGAGTCAGGGACTGGACGGAGGAGTAGGAGTAGGCTGGGCAGCGGAGCGGCTCTGGCAGTCGAGGCAGCGGAGCGGGGCGAGCTAGGGTTCTCGCCGGAGCTGAGGGAGAGAAAGGCGGCGGCGGCGCGTTAGGGTTTCGGGCGG
Source organism: Iris macrosiphon (assembly GCA_036927795.1). Lineage (NCBI taxonomy): Eukaryota > Viridiplantae > Streptophyta > Magnoliopsida > Asparagales > Iridaceae > Iris > Iris macrosiphon. The sequence goes on along the minus strand of JAYESA010000002.1, from coordinate 199,470,652 downwards.
CTGGGCACGCTTCACGAGGGTATTTAAGGGGGATGAACAGTAATCCCGATGAGGATTGGGATTAGGGTTCAGGCATGGGTTTGGGTTATGGGTCCGCGGGTCGGGTTTACATGAATCCGGCCCGACCCGCTTTGTATTTAAGTATGGGTTCGGGTCTGCGAGTTTCGGGTCGGGTTTAGATCCGACCCGACCCGCTAAGGGCTTGGTTTGGTTCAGTTGAACCGGGTCTGGGTTGGTTTATTTCAAATAAATCTGGTTTATTTTAGGGGTTTAATTGGTTTATTTATTTAATAGTTTTTAGGGCTTTAAAAATATTTCCGGAGTCCAATAAATTCACAAAAAATTACCCTATGTCCGGTTTTTCATTTTACACCATAAAATTTTATTTCCATAATATTTTAATATTAATTAACATCAATTAAAAATTATTTAATTACCAAAAGCCTAGGTTTTAATTATAGAAAAATCCCAGAATATTACGAAAAATTGTGAAAAATCTAAATTAATAATTACTGAAAATCAGGGGGCTTACAATCTACCCAACTTATAAAAAAAATTTCTCGAAATTAAAATATGGTAGGGTTCTCTCTATCCAATCTCACTTGATTACAGTCTAAAGGATTCCTCTCCAGTGAACATTGCGGTCTCTACCCAACTTAGAATTTACCTATCTATCATCTAAGGCTATACATCTAATAAAGCTATGCCCCAACTTATTTAATCATGTTATTGAATTCTCAAGTCTTTAACACCAAACATATCACCTATGATATTCCTTTAATCATATATAAAAGGGTCATCAACAATGCGACCGGCCTGTGGGGTATATCTAGTACTGTCTATATATCAAACTTATACCAAGCATGAGATTTCGTCTTTCCGAAATAAGGGAAGACGAAGATCAATAATAAAGAGTTCAAGGGTGAGGTAATAGAATAGAAGTATCAGGATCAAGGCGTTTAACGAATTCAAATGGGATTTGTCAAGTCGATTGTGGATTGAAATCCTATTCTGGTAATCCTTTGTTCGCATGCTCGTATTAGTACAGTTATGTAACTGATACGATATGCTCAGACATATCCAGAGGGCAAGTATACTAGTCAACTATATATCTCAATCCACGTGAAGTAGTCGTGCGAAGAGCGAACCAAATGCACTAAGGTTGATCAGACCGTAATACACTGATTCTGAATAGACAATTGTATTAGTGTGTCGACCCAATAATACATATGTCATGAACAAGCTCGATAAAAGGATAAGCTTGCAAAACCAGGCTATATTAGCAGCATAAGTCAAGGTAGTACAACAAATATAAGTACGCTAGATGATGAGAAAAGGAGGTACAACTTAATTCAAGTTCACAAAATAACCCAAAATAAGCACAATAACAAAAGACTCTATAATCTCTACAGTTATCAATTATAAGCAAGTTTCAAAATTACATAGGTTAAGGCTGAGGTCACGAACCAATAGGCACGAGATAAAACAAATCTATAAATAGATAACTACGAAAAATTACGCGCATTAGCTACTCCATGGGTCTGTGCGTCTTCCAAAGTCATCGCTGGAGCTTGTTCACGTTCTTGCAGTTGATTCCTCTGCTGTTGTTGAGCCTGCTGGAAGAGTGTTGTTTGTGGTGCCAAGGGTGGCCTCGGCTGATTCCCTCCTGGGGCTGGTGGTCTGACTCTGTCAACTCTCGTTTGCGGTACTTCCAATGCTGGAGAGGCTGGCCTTGGTGCTGGTAACGCTCTTTCTCGACGTTCGGGGCATTCCTTTAATAAATGCTGACTGGATCCGCAAGCTAAGCATAATTTCCTTTTTCGCCTGCACTAGTTCTCTATATGGCCTCACCTGCGACAATATGGACAGACAGGTAGTACTTGCGGAGGTGCTTCTGGTGGCTGGTGCATGTGAGACTTCTTTGCAACTTCTTCCTGTGGTGCTCCGGCTGGTGCTGATGTGGCTGGTTGATGAATTATCAATGCTTTCTCTTGATGCTAAGGACAATCCTTGGCTAAGTGTTGATTAGTTCCGCAAATCAAGCATAATCCTAACTTGCGTCTGCACTCCTTCTCAATGTGGCCTTTCTTGCGACAATACTGACAGGTAGGCAGTACTTGTGGAGATGCTTCTGGCGGCTGGTGCATGGGAGAACTCTTTGCAATTTCTTCCTGTGGTGCTCCGGCTGGTGCTGATGTGGCTGATTGATGAATCATCACTGCTTTCTCTCGACGTTCAGGACAATCCCTTACCGAATGCTTTTTGGATCCGCAAGATAAATATCGTCCCAATCTGCGTCGGCATTCTTTAGCGAAATGGCCTACCTTGCCACAGTAGTGACAAGTATGAAGGACTAGTGCGAGTAGTGTAGATGCTCCCTGCAGTGGATTCAGCTGTGGTTGCTTCATAACTCTTTCTTGTTGTGCTTTGTCTGGTGCTGATGCATATAGCCGCTTCTGGCTGGACTCTATCCTTGTGTTGCACTCCATGGGTCGTGTTGTAGTCGTCTAAGGTAGTTGCATTTGAACTGATTAATTTCCATAATTCTGAGCTAAATCTGTTGATGAACTTCTTCGCTTGGTTTCGCTAAGCTTCTTCCCGAACCTTCTGATGGGCTTGCATCATCGCGTAGAACATTCAAAATATTTTTTGTTCGTCCATAGCCTGCCCTTGTGGAATGGTAGGCGTCGGGGGAGCCAACTGCGTCGATGGGGGAACGTCATCTTCCTGGATTCTTGAGGCATGCGGAATTGCTTGCTGTGATGATGGACCTTCACTAACTGGTGTCACTTTATCTCCGTTGGTTATCACGGCACCTTGTGGTGTTTCTGGATGAGTCTCGTTGCGTGCTTGTGAATCCATTGCTCTGCATTAAAATAATCTATAAGAGGCGTACAGGAATCAAGGTAGGATGCAAGTCAAGAATTTAATTCGAATCCGATATAGGTATCAAGAACGTTTCAAGTAAGTAGATGAGATTCTAAAAACTTATCCTATTCTTATTGCAGGCTTGCTCGGTCCCTAAGTTAAAACCGAACAATTTAGTCGTTGACCTGCATGGGCCACCACAAAAACTATGTCACGCCCCAGTCCCAAAATACCGAGGGACCGGACGCGTGATAATGGCCAGCAGCACACACCGATGGACAAAACCAATTTAATGGATCCATCGGGGCATACTTAAGCTGTAATACAACAATAAGTAGGTCCAATGATACAAGTCACATTCCAATCTAATCTCATCCACAACAGATAATCATAGATCAAATGCCAGAATAAATACAAATAAATAAACTGACATATCTCAATAAAAGTGTCTCGGAGAACAATCCGAGAATAAGTCTGATACATCAATGCAATAGGCTGGAAATAAAATAACTAGAAACAGAAATAAATGAGTATCTCAAGCCAATACCCAGGAGAAGTCCTCTGGCACAATCTCGTCCTCGGGTGTCGGTACAGCTCCTGTTGCGGTCCCGTATACCTCGGGATAGATCTCGTCTGCAAATCCTGGGGACATAATCCGGATCCAGGTCCTCAGGGGACATAGCAAGGTACATATAATACAAGCCAAAATAAATACAGTGCAGCAAATAATGAAATAAATAGGGTAAGCTATATAACCATCTATGTGAAATGCAAGATGAGAGCATCACGAGTACTCAGGCTGAGCCACTACAGGCTCTGTGTCGGGGAGCCGGTAGCAGTAATATCCGGTAATGGGCCAAGCTCGGGCTTCAGAGTCTTGTGCCTCACAATAATAGGGGGTTTATATATATAATCATCCTGTAGACTGTGTGTCTCTCCCCACCCAATGTAATCACACATCTCATATCCATGTCACGCACAATCATATCTAATGCAGTAAGTCATAGAGTATCTAGGAATATAATGTCTCTGTCAGAAGTCTGTATCCTATACAGAATCACCATGAATATCTCAGGAAGATCCTGTCATGAATAGTGTCAAGTGTCCTGGGTATAATGTACTTGATAAGACAAGTACGAGAATGTAAAGGGGTCACGGATGTCCATCTCTAGATGACATACACAATATCGCGTACGGTGTTGGCACCCGACTAATAATCGGACGCTAAGTAAGTCACACGGTCCTAGGTTAAGCATGCACATCAATATGAATAAAGCAAGGAAATATGCAAAAGAACTGTAAAGTTGGCAAGGTATACTTGCCCACTGATGTATAACTAAGTCAAGAAAATAAGTAGCAAAGCTGCAGGGTTTGGCAAGGTACACTTGCCTGGGGTCCTGGCTCCAACTGTAGCTCTGGTCTCAGTGTGATCTGCTGGTACTACTCCGGTTGCTGAAATAAACATCACCATTAGATTCAAAAAATATCAAATAGTTAGAAACGCCTATCCTTGGGTCCAATTTGGACACAAGGACAAAAATGACATTTTTGGGTCAAAGCGGGGTCCACATGTGGGTCACTTTGCACCGAAAAATGTGTCAAGGTCAAAGGTCTCTAAATTCATCAAACTTAGTGTCAACAAGTCAGGAACGATGATACGGACCCAACGGAACTTCCAGAATTGGATTCCGATAAGCCAATCGCAAAATCGCCTGTCAAGTGGAGCTTGTGGGGCCCACGATACACGATTTTGTCAACGTTCTCAGAATCGAACCAAACTTGGGTCATAGGACCAGCGTATTGCTATGAGTCCGATGGCGCAAGTTTCATCTCGATATGACGTGTATACACAAAGTTACGACATGTTCCAGAACAGGCAGATATAGGGCGGTGTCGACGGATACGCGTTGATTCCGGTGTGCACGCACATCCAAATCAACTTCTGTGAAATCCCACACGTCCGTATCAACGACGCGCACATTTCGGTAAAGACCGCGTGCGACCAAGTCATCCCGTTTGGCGGGGCGCACTCAGTTCCGGGGTGAAGCAGGGCGTTGTTTTTTTGTTTTTGGATCGCGGTGTGCGATCACCACATGACGCGACGCACCGAGCGAGTTACACGGGCATTGAGGGGGTCACACAGTCTCCACGTCACAACTGACGGAACAAAAATCGGATCAGCGAGGAGAGAGAAAACGCTACATGAACAGGGCTCCAGAAACCGAAGTTTCTCGTATCCGAGTCGTGTCCGAGTCAGATCTAGGGTTAGGGTTCTGTCAGAGTTCGCCGGAGGAAGGCGGTGCTTCGGCTAGGGCCGGGGTCGTCGGCTCGTCGACGGAGCGGGGCTGCACGGCGGGGAGGACGGGCAGCTCTGGGCGTTGCTGAAGTCGGCGCTGGAGGGCGGAGGGTTTCTGAGGGTCAGAGGAGAGGGGGTGATGGCTCGGGCTTCAGTCGGAGGGTCGGGTTCCAGGTGGTGCTCGGTGAGGGGAAAGGTTCGACGGCGAGGGGACTGAGGCGGAGGAAGGTGAGGTCGATGAGGAAGAGGGGACTCGGGTGAGCGGTGGTCGAGACGAGTCTCAGGCTGAGTCGAGGAGGGGACGCTGAGGAGTTGGGGACTATGGCGGGGAAGGAGGAAAGTTCGTCGGTGGCTCGACTGGGGAAGAGACGGCGAGGAGAGTTGGAGATGGGGCTCGGGGGAGAGGGTGGAGGAGGTCGGGCTGTGGAGTCTGGAGGAAGAAGATGACGGGGGAAGCAAGGGTTCCGGCGAGGGGAGGGGGAAGATGAAGAGGGGAGATCCGACGGAGGAGGTGACCGCGGGTCGCTGTGCAGACTGGGAGGTCGGGAAGGAGGGAGGATTGGTGGAGGTCGTGGCGGATAACGCGGGGAAGGAAATCGGATCTAGGGTTCAGGCGTGGCCGGAGATGAGGGAATCGGGGACTGGGCGGAGGAGCAGGAGTAGGCTGGGCAATGGAGCTGCTCTGGCAGTCGAGGCAGCGGAGCGGGGCGAGCTAGGGTTCTCGCCGGAGCTGAGGTAGAGAAAGGCGGCATCGGCGCGTTAGGGTTTCGGGCGGCTGGGCACGCTTCACGAGGGTATTTAAGGGGGATGAACAGTAATCCCGATGAGGATTGGGATTAGGGTTCAGGCATGGGTTTGGGTTATGGGTCCGCGGGTCGGGTTTACATGAATCCGGCCCGACCCGCTTAGTATTTAAGTATGGGTTCGGGTCTGCGGGTTTCGGGTCGGGTTTAGATCCGACCCGACCCGCTAAGGGCTTGGTTTGGTTCAGTTGAACCGGGGCTGGGTTGGTTTGGTTTATTTCAAATAAACCTGGTTTATTTTTGGGGTTTAATTGGTTTATTTATTTAATAGTTTTTAGGGCTTTAAAAATATTTTCGGAGTCCAATAAATTCACAAAAAATTACCCTATGTCCGGTTTTCCATTTTACACCATAAAATATTATTTTCATAATATTTTAATATTAATTAATAGTAATTAAAAATCATTTAATTACCAAAATTCTAGGTTTTAATTACAGAAAAATCCCAGAATATTACGAAAAATTGTAAAAAATCCAAATTAATAATTACTGAAAATCAGGGGGCTTACACATCCACCCAACAAGCCAAAAAAGAAAATAACTAAACTAGAATAATGAGTCTGAATAATCCATAAATGATAGTCGGGTGGAAAAAAATCCACTACCAATGACTATACCAATACTAAAATGAGAGAGGGATATAAAATCTCCAATACAAAATAAGGTGATGATAGAAGTGTATCAGCGAAGCGATCCCTCTCTAAAGATAATCACTGATGCTCAGAAGGTAATACCTCCTCGTAAGAGATAAGTAGTAAGTCCTGATCCATGCTCCTTCGAATAGTCATGAACATCTACACCTGGAAAGTGACCAGGTCCTTAGAGGGACGTAACAAGATACATAGAAGCATGCCAATTTGAATACAGTAAACATGCATAATGTTTGAAAATATGTAAGTACGATGTACACGACAATCTATATGAATGCAAATGAGGACAACTTTTCGACGTATGGGCAAGGGTAGGCTACTCGATCTAAGCCTCACAACTCACACACACGTCTAGAACATCATCAGCCGACATACCTCGGGGGTAGCGACCCTCGTGACTCCATCAATCGACATACCTCGGGGGTAGCGACCATCGGACACGACCACCATAGTGCGTGCTAGTTATTACGGTTTACCAGAGTGGTTAAAGCCCATACGCCTACTGATTGTCCTCTCATGATACTAAGTGTCAAGTGTGTGTCAACATACATATAATAGATAGTAATGACTGAAAGAAAACACACATGCAATGCATATACAGAAATGCAATGAATATACAAAAATATAAATAGCATGCAAAAGTACTGTAAGCAATTTGGCAAGGTATCTTGCCTGGTAAGAAAGCTGCAAAGTGTAACGTCCAGAAGTCCACACACGGGATCAAAAGCTATGGCCTCAGAACAAATATCTTCGGATGCTGAAATAGATATCACCAACTTTCCCAGAATAGCAAAATAGCTAGAAAGTACTTCCCTTTCGTCCAATTTGGACACAGGGACAAAACGATAATTTTGGGTCAAAGTGGGATCCACATGTAGCCCACTTTACACCGAAAAGCGTGCCAAGGGTAACAGTCTCTAATGGAACAAATTATAGGTCAAATAAACTCTAAATATCAATACGAACCCAACGGTATGTCCGAATGTGGATTCCGATGGGCCGAACACAATTTTGCCCAAAAAGTCAACCGTAGGGCCCGCCAATTGGTGACTTGGTCAACTATCTCAGAAGTGTGTGAAATTTGGGTCACAGGACCAGCACGTTACCACGAGTCCAGTGGCGCAAGTTTTGTCACAATCTGACGAGCGTGCACAAAATGCGCACAACTTTCGTAAAAGTTGCAACACGGGATTTGTCCGCGGATACGGGCTGATTTCGACGCGCACACACGTCCGAATCAGTTTTTGTGAACTCTCATGTGTCCGGGTACACTGCATGCACCGTTTGGTACACTTGGTACATGGCAGGACGACCCCATTTGGCGGGGCGCGCTCCGTTTCACAACTTTTAGAAATCTAGAAAAAGTATATTTTTTGAGATTTTCCAACGAATTTAATTCTACATACAACAGTTAACAAATTAATATAATTTAACAAAAATTAAACTAGGTCAAGTGGTCTCCGTATACCAAAAAGAAAAATCGGATTCGGATCTCTGTGGTGGGAGATACGAATCCGGGAACATAGGTGATCACCACAGTTTTTTGCGATACCCAGAAATTGTCATTTTTCTGCCAACTTTGACGCTATTTTCGCCTAAGGTTACGCGCTGTTCGAGGTCTACTATCATACAGGTATTGAAGAGGGTTAAGTAACGATCATACCGGTGAAGACGGGGTCAAGTTTGGTTGAGCGAGGTGACAAAAAACCGCGTGGGAAGAGAGGTAAGTTGCTGTAGCTTCTGCGCGGCGCGGTGCTCGCGCGGGGTCGCGGTCGTCGTGGTCGGCCGGAGTTGGCTGGAGGTGGCGGTGAACGGCGGTCAGGTGGCGGCGCGGTCGAGGGGAAGGAGGAGTAGGATTAGGGTTTAGAGCTATTATATATATATATATATATATATATATATATATATATATATATATATATATATATATATATATATATATAAGGAGGGGGGGGGGGGGCTTCACGCGCGGGTGGGGGGAACCCAGCGCTGCTGCTGTTGTTCTTTATTTTCCCTTAGCGAGTTGGGGGGGGGGGGGGGTTAGTTAGGGTAGGGTTTAGGTTAGATTAAGATCCATTAATATATAAATCTATTTTTTTCTTTTCTTTTCTTTCCTTTTTCTTTTTCCATTTCTTTTTCTTTCTTTTTCTTATATATATATATATATATATATATATATATATATATATATATATATATATATATATATATATATATATACCCATAGAAAAATTTAGAATTACATTAATGTATACCATTAAGCTAGCAATTGCTCAAAGGGTCTCATATATGAAATAAATTCGAAAAAATTCCTAATGGCCCCATAAATCTCCTAAGTTCACAAACACCTAAAATAAAAAATTAAATAAAATCTTTTTCTCCTAATTAGCCACTAATTACTAAAATTAAATTAATAATTAATAATTAAAAAGGGTAAATGCGGTCTTTAGGATTAGGGGTTTTACACGCCTGCCCAGCTGCATAGTGCCGTCATACCTGCGGCCCAGTCTCGCTGCCTCTTTTGAGAAAGATTGAGAATGTGAAAGTCTTCCTGATGGATGCTTCTTCTTTCCACCGGAAATCCTACATTCTACAGAGGGGAATATGCTTAGAATAAAGGATCACGACTTAGGTAGCCGACCAAAAAAAAGATGGAAGGAAAGGGGCACAGCTACTCGACCAATAGGGAGAGGGGAAAAAGACGCTATCCCATCCTCTTTCGCGACGAACTTTCCTAAATTTGCACGTGAAAGAAAGATTTTAGAGTATTTGCATTTCACGGAACAACTCGCCAACTGCAATGGCGAGTCCCATTCTCGTCCGCATGAGGCCGCCAATTAAATTGGCGAGTTGGGCCTAACGTCCACTGGCACGCCATTGAGACTTGCACCGCCAATTAAATTGGCGGGTTGTGCCTAACCCAGTTTTAAGGAGAATGGTGGTTCTGTTTAGGCCTGAGCATTATTCGATTTTGGGTCACAAAACCGAACCGAACCGAACCGAACCAAACCGGATTAGCATTTATATTCGGTTTTCCAACATATCGGGTCGGGTTCGGTTTTGAAATAACCCAAAATCCTTAATCGGTTTAGGTTTCGGGTTTCAAATTCGGTTTCGGTCCAAAACCGAAACCCGATTAAGACTATAAAATTACACAAATACCCTTACATGTATATATATATCAAAAACCCTAAAAAAAACTGGTTCATCAGTTCATCTCTCTTTCCTCTTTCTCAGCCGCTTGCTTGGAGAGCCTCTCCCTCTCCACACTCCAGTGCTTCTGCTCCACACGAGAAACCCTAGATCTCATCTAACCCTTCTCCCTCTCCACGCTCCAGTGCTCCAGTCTCCACACATGAGAAACCCTAGATCTCATCTAACCCTTCTCCCTCTCCATGCTCCAGTGCTCCACACATGAGAAACCCTAGATCTCATAATTCTCATCTAACCCTTCTCCCTCTCCACGTTCCAGTGCTCCACACATGAGAAACCCTAAAAATCATGGTTTCTCTTAAGCCTTTGAGAAATCCCAACTGGCCTACTCTCGTCTCTTCTCCTTCTCAGTTTCTCTCTGGATCTGGAAGAGAGATCTCATTTTTGTGGAGCCTTCGAGAAATCCTTGGTCTCTAACGCTCGTCTCTCTTTGGATCTAGATTCTGGGACGTAAGTAATTTTTTTGCTTGTAATTTTTTCTTTTATTTATTTTACTTAGTTCTTACTTCTCACTTTGTGTTTTTCTTTGAATATGCAGGCATGTTGGTTACCTCTTGGAACGCTATTTAAAGCCATTTTTGATTAATTACTCTTTTTTTTATGAAATACTGGTTTGGTTAATTATTTTAAAATTAGTTTATAGTATTGATCTATTTTATATGCATGGATCTAACTTTTTGAATAATTATTCTCTAGTTTTTGAAGTTTGGATAAATCTTTTTGCTATGCATGGAGCCTTTAAGTTGTTTGTCTTCATTTTATACTAATTTTAGTGTATGCTTGTTGTACTGAATTTTCTTCTACTGATTTGTCTTCACGTTTTTCTTTTTTTTTTTTGCTATGCATGGACGTATGGACCTATATAATTATAGTGTATGCATGTTCTGTAACTACTAACTTTCATATTGTATTTGTTGTATAGTGTATGCATTTTTGGTAAATTAGATATGTATCTAAATGTTCTGTAAATTAGAAAGTAGTGGTTCTGAAGTGTTTTGTAAATTTTTGGTAAATTAGATATGCATCTAAATATTTTGTAAATTAGATATGCATGTTCTTGTAAATTAGATATGCATGTTCTTATAATTTTTTGTAAATTAGATATGCATCTAATTTACTAAACTTCAGGTAGTAAATGTTTTGTAAATTAGATATGCATGTTCTTGTAATTTTTTGTAAATTAGATATGTATCTAAATATTTTGTAAATTAGATATGCATTTAAAAAATTATAGTGTACTAGTTCTGAAGTATTTTCTTGAACTGTATGTATATTCTTAAAATGTATGCATGTTCAACAATTTGAAGTGTTCTCCTATTCTGTAACTTTGAATTTTGCAGATCTTAGGCACTTGGATTCTTGGTTTAAATCTTGGCTTTGAGCATCTCGGGGGCTTGAATTTATCTTGGTTTGAAACGCTGTAAGAATTCTCTCTTTCTGAGTTTCTGTCTCTATCTAAGTGTGTGTGTGCTCTGGAATAAATATATGTCATATGTGTCCAGTTTGCAGTTTGCACTTGCAGGACAAATTATTGCTTATAATGCTTAGTTTGCATATATGTCGCAACGCGCAATGGCCAGTTTGCCTATAGGCTAAAAGTCTCAAATGAATATTAATGTTGATTGAATGATTTTTTGCATACTGAGAAGAACATTTTTTTATGAGAACATTATTTCTTGTTTTTTTAGTATGTAGTTGAGTTTTGAATGATTTTAACTTGTTTTGAATGATTTTTTACTATCTGAGTTTTGAATGAATTTTTTGTAGTTCTTAATTTTTTTAGTATCTGATTTTTTAGTATCTGAGTTTTGAATGCTTAGTATCTGATTTTTTTGGTGTCACATTTTTTTTATGAGAACATTATTTCTTGTTTTTATGAGAACATTATGTCATATGTGTCCAATGAAAGAGAGCCTATTGAAAGTCTCAAAATCTGAACATTATTGTTGATTGGATAATTTTTGCATACTGAGAAGAACATTTTTTTTTAATGAGAATATTATTTCATTTGTTTTAGTATGTAGTTGAGTTTTGAATAATTTTTGCATACTGAGAAGAACATTATTTTTTTTCATAGTGATTGGGTTAGTTTTGAATATTTTAACTGATAATAACGTATACTACGAAGGGATAAAAACTGATAAGAACATATCCTACAACAACTTGGGCTTTTGCATATTGATGAGGACATTATTTCTTGTTTTTTTAGTGCTTGGTTGAGTTTTGAATGATTTTAACTTGTTTTGAATAATTTTTTAGTATCTGAGTTTTGAATGTTTTTTGTTGTTCTTGATTTTTTTAGTATCTGATTTTTTAGTATCTGAGTTTTGAATGCTTAGTATCTGATTTTTTAGTGTCACATTTTTTTGCATAATGAGTTTTGAATTATTTCTTGATATCTGAACATTATTGTTTTGATGAGAACATTCTTGTTTTGTTTAGTGTTTGGATGAGTTTTGAATATGGTTAGTATATGAGTTTTGGCACATTTTGGCACAGTTTGTTACTTTGTTTAATCTGAAAATGAAATGAAATTTTTGGCACATTTTGGCACATTTTGAAATCTTATATATTATTTACTAAAATTACTTTCTTATACTAAAATTACTATCACAAATTAATAGGTCATTTATTGCGTCAAATAAGTCAAGTTCATGGCATCAACATCATACTCATGCAATGTGCGTTTTTTTATCTTCGGTTTCATTTTATGAATTTGCTTTTGAATTGAAATATATTTTTGTTTTCATGTTTATTTTAGATGTCAAGCGAAGCTCAACCTATTGAGCTTGAGGTTCCGGTTGTGAGGGGAACAAGTTCCCAAGGCACAAATGACCCTGACACAATTATTTGTAAACTCAAAGCAAAAAACAAACGGATTGGAAAAAAAAGGGCTGTTTATTGGGATGAATTTAGACAATTTCAAGAGAATGGGACCCTAAAAGCAGAGTGTAACTACTGCAAAAAACAGTATTATTGTCACCCCGTAATTAATGGGACCTCCTCAGTTAGAAATCATTGGCTTATATGTCCCCTTAATCCAAAGCACAAAGGTCATTCTCAATCAATATTGAGTATGCAATGTGTTGAGAAAGGCAAGTCAACTCTCACTAGTTGGCAATTTAATCAAGAGTCTGTAAGGAAGGCCTTGTCTTATATGCTAATTGTCGATGAGCTTCCATTTTGGTTTGTCGAGGGTGAGGGCTTCAAACGTTTCGTTTCTATTGCATGTACGATGTTTGGTGTACCGTCGAGATGGACCGTTGCACGAGATTGCTACAATCTTTATACTAGTGAGAGGACTAAGTTAAAGGCTTATTTTAGGGAGTCCAATAAAAGGGTGTGTCTTACGACGGACACATGGACATCTAATCAAAATATAAACTATATGTGTCTTACGGCACATTACATTAATGAAGATTGGAAATTACAGAAAAGAATTATCAACTTTTGTCCAATTTCAAGTCATAAAGGCGAGGCTATTGGGAGGGAAGTTTAGTCATGTTTGATTGAGTGGGGCATTGAGAAATTTTTTACAATCACCATTGATAATGCTAGCTCTAATGACGTTGCTATTGCTTATCTAAGCAAAAATTTTGCACAACGGAGAAATAGTATTCTTCAATGCAAGTATTTACACATGCGTTGCATTGCACATATTATCAATCTTGTTGTAGTACATGGGTTAAAAATGATGTCTTCTTCAGTTGCTCGTGTCTGGAGAGCTATTAGCTATGTTAGACAATCTCCTTCACGTTTGCAAAATTTTAAAGATTGTGCTCAAATTGAAAAAATAGAAAGCAAGAAATTATTGTGTCTAGATGTGAGCACCCGTTGGAATTCAACATATTTGATGTTGGATACGGCCCAAAGGTTTCAAAGTGCCTTTGAGAGATTCCAAGACGAAGCTCTTTCATTCAAAAGAGAACTTGATGGTGAGAATTTGTTTCCAACCGAAGAGGATTGGATGAATGTGAGAAGGTTGTGTACGTTTTTAGAACATTTCTATGAATTCACCTTATGTGTGTCGGACTCTTTATATGTCATTTCAAACAAGTTTTTTGAAGAGATTGCATCTATTGATTTTCTCTTGAAGAATGCTAAGAGTAATGATGACTTCGAGTTGTCTATTATGGCGGATAAAATAAGAGAAATATGATAAATATTGAGGGGACGTCGAGAAGATGAATATGGTTGTCTTAATTGCACCACTCTTTGATCCAAGGCAAAAGTTTGCATATTTGGAATGGTGGCTATATCAACTCTATGGACAATCAAAGGGTGACACCATACTAGAGAAGGTTAAAATGGTTGTTTATTCCATGTTTGAAGAATACAGAAAGTTGTATGCACCTATAGTTTCTTCTACAACTAGTGAAATGACTGAATCTCCTACCATCGAAGATCGTCCAGTCTTTAACTTGAAAAGTATGATGAAGGCTCAATATAAAAATCATAAAATAAAAACTGTTGGTTGTGATAATAAATCTGACTTGATCGTTATCTTGTTGAGCCCACCGAAGCCGATGAAGATGAGAATCCAAATTTTGATCTCTTGGCTTGGTGGAAAATCAACTCTCCTCGTTTTTTTATTCTTTCAAGAATGGTTCGTGATATCTTGGTTGTTCCTATATCTACGGTAGCTTCGGAGAGTGCATTTAGTACCGGTGGTCGGGGTGATGCATTTAGGAGTTCTTTGACACATAAGATTGTTCAGGGTCTTATTTGTTCTCAAGATTGGTTTAGGACTGGTTCCGATCGATCTATTGTTACTAATCTTGAAGAGATTTTGGAATCCCTGGATAAACTTGAAAGAGGTATCATTTTATATAACAATTTATATCACATAATATTTTTTTTGTTTTTTACATGTATTGATTGTTTGTTCCTGTACTTTTTTATACTTATGTAGATTTAAGCCAATTAATGGGTTCAACCTCAAGCGATGTTTGAAGAGTTATTTAACAATGTCACTGAAATGTGTAGCCAGGTCCCAGGTTTTCAGTTTTCACTAAACAATGTACTACCTCATTTTGGATTATGTAATATTAAACACTGTCACTGAAATGTAATATTAAACAATGCACTACCACATTTTGGATGTTTATAAATGCACATTTACACATTATATGTAGCCAGGCCCCAGGTTTTCACTGCACTTTATATGTAAATTGGTATATCAGTGCACTTTATATGTAACAATTAGCCAATTTTATTTCTAAAATGTATTCTTAATAGTTTGTGTATTACAATTACTTTTTTATTCCATTATAAGTTGCTAACAAGTATGTGAAGAAAATTGCAATGATGATATGGCATTAGTAAGTGGACAGATACTACAATGCAATGAATGCATCATTTTTTGATGCACAATTGCCTATCTGAGCTTCAAAGACTTGCAATGATGATATGATGATATGGCATTAGTAAGTGGACAGATACTACAATGCATCATTTTTTGATGCACAATTGTCTATCTGATCTGAGCTTCAAAGACTTCAAACCATACTTTCTCTTTCTCAAAGACTTGCAGTGATGTTCCTGCAGTTGCTCATCGTCTCCCTTCATTAATCAAACAGGTAAAGGCTCAAAACAGTTGTAAGAATATTGTACTTGTCAGTATGTTTTGCTTCTTTCTGACTGTTCATGTTTGTTAAGATTGATAGTAGCCCATAAATCTAAAAGGCTACTATGAATGCAGAAAAATCTATACTAGCTATGTAGTTATGCTCATGCATTTAGTTTTACATTGATGCTATCTTATTTTTCCACATAATGATAGTTTAATGTTTCATGTATCATTTGATTGTTTCATGTCTCTATCAACAAGCACACCTCAAGTATGCAGCAAGTCTAGTTGGTTTATCCTGAATTTTTCATCCTGAGCTTCAAAGACTTGCAATGATGATATGATGATATGGCATTAGTAAGTGGACAGATACTACAATGCATCATTTTTTGATGCACAATTGCCTATCTGATCTGAGCTTCAAAGACTTCAAACCATACTTTCTCTTTCTCAAAGACTTGCAGTGATGTTCCTGCAGTTGCTCATCGTCTCCCTTCATTAATCAAACAGGTAAAGGCTCAAAACAGTTGTAAGAATATTGTACTTGTCAGTATGTTTTGCTTCTTTCTGACTGTTCATGTTTGTTAAGATTGATAGTAGCCCATAAATCTAAAAGGCTACTATGAATGCAGAAAAATCTATACTAGCTATGTAGTTATGCTCATGCATTTAGTTTTACATTGATGCTATCTTATTTTTCCACATAATGATAGTTTAATGTTTCATGTATCATTTGATTGTTTCATGTCTCTATCAACAAGCACACCTCAAGTATGCAGCAAGTCTAGTTGGTTTGTCCTGAATTTTTCATCCTGAGCTTCAAAGACTTGCAATGATGATATGGCATCAGTAAGTGGAAAGATACTACAATGCATCATTTTTGATGCACAATTGCCTATCTGATCTGTCACCACCCCATTTCCAGAGCCGGGTATTTTTTTTATTTTTAATTTAGTTAATTGTGTATTATTTATAATTAATTGTATTTATAATTAATTAATGATTGTATTATATTTTTATTGATTGTTTTAGGATTTTGGCTAGCCTGGACCCATGTCAGACCCTAGTGGACCCATGTCCGACCCAGCCCACACCCCCTGTGAGACTTATTTTTGGGTTTAGAATATTTATTATATTTTTAGTAGGTTAGTGAGAGAGATTTGGAGCTAGTTTGAGTGCTTTTGGAACCCGAAACCCGAAACCAAGTCAAGTAGGGACGTTTTAGGAATTTGGAACTTGTAAACCCCTTTATTTCTACATGGCCGGCCTCTACCTACCCCCCCCAACCCGTGGAACACAGCAGCCCTCTCCCCCCTTGGTTCTTTTTCTTCATTCCTCTTCATTCTTCACTTCTTCTTCACTCTTCTCCTTCCATTTTTCTTCTTTCTTCTTCCTTCCTTCTCCAAGTAAGTCCCTCTTCCATTTTTCTTCTTTCTTTCTTCCATTCCTTCTCCTTATGCTAGCCCTAACCTTGCATTTTTTCCCCAACCTAGGTGGGTAGAGCTTAGATTTAGAGTTGGAGCTAGATTTGGGAGCTTGGAAGCTTGGTTTGGAGGATTTGGAGCATTTTGGAGATTTTGGCTTTGGATTCCAACTCCCAAGAGGTAAACCCTAATTTTTTCCCTTGTAATTATTTTTATATAGTGTAATTAATAGTTTAGAACCTTTCTAGACCCTTAGGCTACCCGTGGGAGGAAGTTGGAACTAGTTTGGTAGTGTTTAGAGACTTTAACACTAGATTTTGTGTCAATTTCGGGTGGAATCCGAATTTGGCTCAATTTTGGGTGATGCCCTAGGTTAGACGGACCTAGGTAGACGTTGTCGGGTGTCGTGAGGGTGAGTGCGTGTCTCCGTTCGGACACGAAAAGTTGTGTCGCGGAGAAACGGGCATTTCGGACGAATTTGGGGGTTTTCGCCGTCGCCGATTCTAAGTGCGTGCGCGTTTCCGCCACGGACCTAGAATCGACGCGTTAGTATTTTTTCTAGGATCTAGGCATCGTTTAGAGCGCATGGGTAAATTTTGGGCCGATTCCGAGTTCGTTTGGTGTGCGTTTCAGGAGGTTTTCCGAGCCGCGCACCACGTGTTCGTCGAAATGACCGAACGGCCATTTCGACTTGGTTTCCTCGTTTCGGGCTTGTACGCGCATTGGGCTAGTATCGGGGAGTGTGTGCTAGAGTTTTTGAGTTATATTTTATATATTTTAGGGTGTTGGTGAGTGTCGGGGTCGTTGGGCATGAGTGGGGCGTGTTGTTTGTGTGTTGTGTGTTGTGTTGTGTTAGTGTATATGTGTCTATATATATATATATATATATATATATATATATATATATATATATGTATATATTTATATGTATGTGTGTTTATGTATATATATTTATATATGTATATATGTGTGTATTTATATCTATGTGCTTGTGTGTGTGTATATGTATATATATATATATATATATGTGTATGTGTATATATATATCTTAGAGTGTGTGTGTGTATTGATATGTATATATATATATTTGTATGTGTGCATGTATATATTAATATAGGTGTTTATATATATATAGCTATGTATATTTATAGGTGTGTGTGTGTTTAAGTGTGTGTGTATTAGTGTGTTTGTGAGTGTGTTAGTGTGAGTGTTAGAGAGTAGATAAGTGTGTATATATATATATATATATCTATCTAGTAGTATATATATATATATATATATGTGTGTGTGTGTGTGTGTGTGTGTAGGAGTGTTTGTGTGTGTGTGGTCGTGTGTGTGTGTGTGCTTGTGTCTGGGTGCAGCAGAGCGAGGCAGCGGACTGCACACAGACGCTGCAGCAGCCAGCAGAGCGAGGCAGCGCCGCGGCAGCAGCAGAAGCATCAGCAGCATGCTGCAGCAGAGCACGCGGGCGCAGCAGCGCCGCGGCAGCAGCGGCAGCGCGCCGCGGCAGCAACGCGCCGCGGCAGCAGCTCGCTGCAGCGCGGCCTGCAGCAGCAGCAGCAGCAGCAGTTCCAGCGCGCAGCAGCGCCGAGGCAGCGCCGCGGCAGCAGCTCGCTCGAGCGAGGCAGCGCCGCGGCAGCAGCAGAAGCTCCAGCAGCAAGCGCGGCAGCAGGGCGTGGCGTTTGCGCAAGCGTGGCGAGGCCTAGCTTAGCGCAGTAGCGAGAGGGGGCTCTGTATATAGATAGCTAGATATAGATATATAGATTGATAGATAGATATCTAGATAGCTAAGATAGATAGATATCTAGATAGCTAAGATGGTAGATATATAGATACATAGTTAGATGTATAGATATATTAGATAGATAGATAGGTATCTATGGTTTAATAGATAAATAGG